>CM046039.1:17954504-18156363 GCA_025215565.1 Flaveria ramosissima | reverse complement strand
GATCTCTCGAGCTATCTATCGCTCTTCTCTCTATCTCTCGCTCTCTCTCTCTCTCTCTCTCTCTCTCTCTCTCTATCTCTCTCTCTCTCTCTCTCTCTCTCTCTCTCCCCAATCTCGTCGTCTCTTTATGCGGAATCAACAACCTCGACGGCAGCGTAGTACCCCGATGACCACCACCACCTCAACACCTCCATGAATTCTAACGACTGTTCGTACGGCTATCTCGGATAAAAAGCTCACTAGAGAGAACCCAAAAGTATACTTACTCTGGCACCACCTGCTCGGAGTCCGTAAGGGCAACTGTAAGAAAGGAAATGGTTGTGAGTTCGCTCAAGAGTTATTGGAGTGTTGGTTCCACCCTCATTGCTACCATACTCAGTCATGTATGGGTGTCATTAACTACCGACCCCGAGTTTGCTTCTTCGCTCACACATTAGAGCAGCTTCGTGTATTGAGTCCACACAAAGAGTCACTGTTTCCGACGTTCTTCTTTGATACATCTACATCATCGTTGGAGTCACCACCGATGTCACCAGTGAATAGCTCCCTCAGCTGGTCACTTGGGTCGGTGTTGGTGATTGATGGTCGGAGAAGACAACTAATAGAGCATGATGGTTCACGTGCCACCATGGGCCCTCAATCCTCATCAACGACCCCATCGCCAAAATCTCCCCCTTCTCCCCCACCCCCCACAACCCCAATGCCATTGTCACTTCACTAGAAGACTATGCCTACTTCCTCCGCAATGACGCCACCCTTGCATTCACCACCATGTTTCCCACTGCAACTGATAACTACCATATTTCGGTGGCTGTTGAGATGGTGTGGGTTGTAGTGTTGGAGAGATATGAGGGGAGAGAGTGAGTGAGAGAGAATGTTTGTGTGTTTATGTTTGATAGAGATAGATTAGAGTGTTATGATGGTCAAAGCTGATGCGAGTGGGTCTCATAATAAAATAATTTATTTTTTTATTCTTAGGGGCACTTTAGTCTTTTTCACAAAAGAGTTTACTATAAACTAACAGTGTTAAGGTTTTGGATTCAAATGGACACATAAATGAAACATTAGGGGGTAAATGGTGGTTTTGAAACTACATGGATACAAGTGGTTAAAATGGACAAACGTAAAAGATGCAAATGGTAATTTACTCTTTTATTTATTTATATTATATATATATATATATATATATATATATATATATATATATATATATATATATATTATATATATATAATATATATAACCTATAATAAAAGACTAACTATAAGTACACATGGTAAATTTCTCGCTCGTCCACCTAAACGCCAAGTCTACATTGACACATGTCGCTAAATCCTTTAATCCTGAGTTACAATATTGAATTTGAAAACTATTAACTCATACCAATTGTAATGAATATTATACTTATAACCACTTTTACTTTTAAATTAGGGTGTGGTTACTGTAAAAAGGGAGAAAAACTAAAAAGAGTGAGAAGAATTGTTATCCATTAGATCTTAAATCCAAAGGCTAAGAACATCTTGTTGCATTATGGTAATAGTTGTAACTTTAAATGATAGGCCAAAGATATTTTAATCTTAACCACATTTTCAAGTTCTATTTTTTTAAACGCTCGTAACTTTTACATACTACATTATTCTTTTAAAAAATTCAAACCATAAAAACAAGCGATATTTAATCTTTAAAACACCTATAATTTTGACACATAAAAACGAAAGTTTTTTTTCACGTTATTTCAGCTCATTGTGTAATATCAGGTTATTATGTAATATTCATCAGACCATTGTGGCTAACGTTTACCATTTTGTTATGCATTGTGTTTTTTAAAAATGATGATTTTCAAACAACACAATGCTAAAAATGTAAATTTTTACGTTTTCAATTCATTGTGTAATTCTGATCAAGTCATTGTGTAATCCTCATCAAGCAGCTTATTCTGTCTATTTCTAATCATAGACTCTAGTGCTAGTCATATGTTACCTATTGTTTCTAATGTTAACTATTGTGTTCATTAAAATGATTATTTTCAAATAACACAATGCTGAAAATGTATTTTTTTATGTTTTTTTTTCAGTTAATTATGTAATCATGATCAGGTTATTGTATAATTCTCGTCAAGCAGCTCATTGTGTTTATTACTAATTATCGAGTCTAGTATTGGTCGTTATGTTACACATTGTGTCTAATGTTGATTATTGTGTTATGCAATGTGTTTTTTAAAATGATTATTTTCAAATAACACAATGCTAAAAATGTAATTTTTTATATTTTTCAGTTCATTATTTAATTCTGATCATGTCATTATGTAATCCTCGTCAAATCAGCTCATTATGTCTATTGTTAATTATCAAGTCTAGTGCTGATCATTGTGTTACACATTGTGTCTAATGTTGACCATTCTGTTATGCATTATATTTCTTAAAATTATTATTTTTGAATAACACAATAATAAGAAATGGAAACTTTTTATGTTTGAAGTTAATTATGTATTCTTCATCAGATAATTGTGTAATCCTCATCAATTCAGAATATTACACAATGACTTGACGAAATTATACAATGAGCTAAAAAAATTTATTATTATATATTAAAACTATAAGTATTTTAAAGATAAAAAATACTCGTTTTTATGATGTAATTTTTTTAAAAAAGAATAGTGTATGTAAAAGTTATGAATATTTAAAAAAAGTGAACTTGAGAAGGAGGAAATTACCAATTTTGCCCCCAATCTAATTTCGATTAAAATGATATATGTCAATATCTTAATCCTTTTTACACATTTAGTTTAAGAATATTTTGTACTAGGTTAGTACACCGTGTATTACACGGGTTGAATAAATAAAATATTAAATAGTTATTGATAAAAATTAATAAACTATAAAACGATTTTTTGATATAAGATATGATTGGCATTACGTACGACTAATAAAAGGACGATATAATTTTTTAAACTTTTCTTTATTTTTTTTTCTCAAAAAAAGTTGGTTTTTAAACAAATTGTTTCAAAACAAGCCATTTTTTAAAAAAATGTCATTTTTAATAATTTTTTTATTATAACGTTAAATTTTATTAATGTTGTTACATAAGAATTTTTTTTAAAAGCTACAGGTTTTAAAATATATTATGTTTTTGTAAGGCCCCGTTCCCGGGGCGCCTACAGTTGGTCATTCATCGTACATATAACAAATAATTACATTTAACTTTCATAAAACATTGCAGCGGAATTATCAAAATAAACATCTCATTACGTTATAAAAGCTTTTGCCAAATAATACATCGTTAATCAGTTACAAAATATATTGTTGCATTACATCACAAAAGCCCTATATAAATGGATGCCATCAAAAAGAGCTGAGTAGCCTCGCAGCGCCATCCTCAGCAACATTACCTGCCAACTGGAAACACATAAAAAGTCAGCGTTGCTAAGTGAGTTCTAGTTTTATAATAAAACATACTTTTCTGTCGTTAAAACCGTTCTTTTACTTTCTATCAAATCATACTGCGCTTTACATTCATTCGTGACCATACAACATACATATACATCGAAATATAATTATTATCTTCCATTACATTCATTAACTTTCGTTCATCTTATACGTTCGTTCTTCCGAGTCTATTGCGACAACAGGGTTGCTCACCTCATTAGCAATCTCAACGATTGCACGCTATCCGAATCTGTTGCAACCATAGGGTTGCTCACCTCATTGCCAATCTCAACGATATCACGCTATCCGAGTCTCTTGCAACAACAGGGTTGCTCACCTCATGGCAATCTTAACGATAGCACGCTATCCGAGTCTCTTGCAAAAACAGGGTTGCTCACCTCATGGGCAATCTCAACGATTGCACGCTATCCGAGTCTCTTGCAACAACAGGGTTGCTAACCTCATATATGTGCTTGCAAGCCTTTCCTTTGTTCATTCATCATTCAATAATGCATGCATTCTTACTTCATGTTCCTCTTTCATTATCTTTCACTTTACGTTACATAATACTTCTTTCATTCATTAACACGACACGTAAAGCCACAAGAAAGATAAACATACATCATAATAAGGAACATATCAAACACAGTCATCATCATCATACGGGGCAACATCATACATACATAACATGCATAAACATGCAACATCATCATCATCATGCCCAACATGCTCTCTAAGGTCATAATAGTCATCTTACATGCTCTTACGGGAACCTTTACGTCAAAACTTACATCTGCACTTTCCCCCGAAAGTCAGAAGTCGAACTACACTTTCCTTCGAGTGCAACAGCCCTATTCGGGCGTATGGACACCCTTCAGTCGCATGGCCTCCAGGCGACTGAACATCATGTGATTGGACTCATGCGGATGAACAACTATGCGAATGGACACCCAGTCGTGCGTATGGACCTCATGCGCATGGAACTAATGCGAATGAACACCCATGCGACTGACCTCATGCGAATGGACTCAATGCGAATGAGTCCCAAGCGACTGGAACCAATGCGACTAAGCACCTATGCGACTGGACCCTCAGTCGTATGACTCCCCATGCGACTGGACCCCCAATCGTACGAATGAAACCTTAGTCGTGCGAATGAACTATCAATCGTGCGACTGAACCCCAATCGTGCGAATGAACCTAATCGCCCCTCAGTCGGCCGTATGGCCTCCAGTCGGTCGCCTAGCCCTAGCTGATGCAGAAAGGAGTTCATCCCGAACCCAATCTGCCATTTTCGGCCTCCAAACTCATCCAAACCCATTCTAAGCCTAAATCAACCATCTTAGACCTTAGGAATGCATACCACAACACCATACAAGCACAAACAAGCCCGGAAACAAACTCTAAACGCATCACATGCAACACACCCAAATGGGTCATAAACACACACATACAAAACAGGTTTTTGATGCTTTCCAGCCCCAAAATCGGTTGAAAACAAGTAAATGAGGGGTCCTAGAACTCACACAAACAAGCACAACGACAAGGGCTTCGATTTGACTCGCTCCTCAACGATTTTGGCCACTCGAACCAACCCGAACCAACACTTCTTCCTCTTTTCTTCATTTCTCTCTTCTCCTCGCTTTTCTTGGTTAAAATGTGAGTGTGTGTGGGGAGAGTATGGCTGCCCTCTCCCTACAAATATCATCACATTTCCAACTTTCATTCGTTGGCGAGTTTGGTCCCTCGACTTTGAACTTTATTCCTTTTTTCTTCATTCGTCAGCTTCAAAATAAATAAATAACCGGGTGTTACAGTTTTTTTAAAGTTTGATATTTTTGTTGAAAAAGTTTCTTAATTCATAAAAATATTATTTCTTTACAAATTACATTTGTAGAAAGATCTATTTTTTAATTTAATACAAAAATATTTTTAATATGAAAATAATTAAATAATATCATTTATAGTTGATGTGATATTTATTAGAAGAAAGAGAAACGAAAAAATATAATTTAGAGGCTCTAGAATTAAGACAAGTGACATACAAAATCTTGTTTTATTAGTATAGATAGATTTAAACCATTCCCTTTAAATTATTTGACATCTTTCCAAATATTATAAGAAATTACAAATTATGTTAACAAATAATGATTAAGTTATAATTTTAATATTACCATTAATTACTTTTATTTTAATAAAACAAAAGTTTTTGTCATATTTTTTCGAAATAAAATATTTCCTTTAATAATATTAAAACTCATGACATTCTTCATTTTTTGGTAATGTTTATATTTAACTATCTTTCACTGATGTGACTTTTACTCATTATTTATGTCCTTCAACACCATTACATAAAGAAGTATTTACATTTTTATCAACAACTAGTTTTTAATTTTAATAATTACTTGTCTTAGTTACGTATCATTATTACATTTTTTGTAAATTTTATAAAGAGTTTTATTAGTTGATATATTTTTTTTAATTTTCTGTTAAACCATTTTAACTTTATTTTTTTCTATTGTAGAACAACATAATTGTTTGATACTATTTATATTATGGTAACATTGTTATTCTAATTTATCTCTTCAACATCATATAATTTATACTATACTACTATATAATACTTTTTAGGAGAAAAAGATAATAATTTTACTCAAATTGTAAGACGTTAAATACAATATTTTAAACATAAAGTACAAGTGCCATATGCAATAGTTACATTTTTATCACTATTTAATAAACTCTTTTAATTACTACACTATATAATAGATATTATTAATACATTATTTAATAATATGATATTACTTAATTCAATACATTAAATATTATATTATTTGTAATACTTGAAATGAGATTTAAATTTATTAAATACTATTTAAATAATTAAGTTACAACTAATATTTATAATAACTAATAGTTATATTTTCTAGGGGTATTTTGGGTAGTCGATAACTTTAGTATTTATAACTAAATTTGTTCAAAAATGATTATTTAATATGTCAAAAAATATAATAATAAAAAAATAATAGAAAAATATATTAATATTAATAGTAATGATTATTTTTTTATTAAAAGGTTAACAGTGACAACAATAATATTGTGTTAAAATTCAATACTGTGTTATTGTCATGTAATTGTATCTTTAACTATCTAATAATAACATATCATTAATCATGATAAAATATTCTACATTTTATGATAATTTTTATTCAAATACTTTTAACGTATTTGTTTTACTTGATATCCACAACTTATTAAATATCATATGTTCAATAACAGTATTAATATAATATAATAACAAATCACTAAAGCATGTATAGATATCCATGAGAATCCACACACTTATATCATTGAACTCACTTAAATCATGATAATCCCAAAAACTATTATTGTGACGTTCACATATACATTTAAAATCAAACCGCGGCGCAGCGCGAGTATCCACTATACTACTATATAAAGTAAAAACTTAGGATACAAATGTAATTTTACAAAATAAAAAATAAAAATTAAGACACCTAATACAACTTTTTTAAGCATTAGGTACAAGTGTTCAATACAATCATTATTATTTACCCCTTATTAATAAATTTATTGCAATTAATACATTGATTAATACATTTTTAAATATTGTAATAATTTTTAATATTTTAAATTAACATATAAAAAATATAAATAAGTATTACCTTATTTGAATACTTAACTAACTACTTTTATTATTATAATAATAATAATAATAAAATTATAAATAAGTATTATTCTATTTGAACACTTAACTATATAACTACTAAATACTTGTATAATAATGATGATAATATTATATATATATATATATATATATATATATATATATATATATATATATATATATATTATATAATATATATATATATATATATATATATATATATATATATATATAAGGTCCCGTTCCCGGGACGCCTACAGTTGGTCATTCGTCGCACATAAAACGTATAATTACATTTACCTTAAGAAAATATTGCAGCGGAAACATTCAAAAAGACATCTCATTGCTTTATAAAAGCTTTTGCCAAATAATATATCATGACTCAATTACAAAATATATTGTTGCATTACATCACAAAAGCCCTATATAAATGGATGCCATCAAAAAGAGCTGAGTAGCCTCCAAGCGCCATACTCAGCAACATTACCTGCCAACTGGAAATACATAAAAAGTCAGCATTGCTGAGTGAGTTCTAGTTTTAAAATAAAACATACTTTGTTTTCATTAAAACCATTCTTTTCTTTCACACGATCATACATCATACGTACACATAGATAATATCTTTATTATCACTTTCGTTCATTCATTCATTCGTTTGTTATAACTTTACTTGCGCATCGGATATCTCCCGTACCAATACCATATGCTACACCCCGAACTATTTAGCTACTGGGCCGAAGTCAATAAATGAACAGCTGAGCGTATGCCACAGTACTAGAGGTAAGCGGTAGAGGTTCTACATAAATGGTCGATCACAAAGAAGGACCCTGATATCCAATGCTTGCAAGACTTTCATTACTTTCCTCGTTCCATAATGCATGCATTCATCATGTTTCATTTTTCATTATCTTCCACTTTGCGTTACATAATACTTCATTTCATTCATTATCATAACACGAAAAGCCACAGGGAAGATAAACATACATCCTAATAAGGAACATTAACATGCACAGTCATCACATCATACAGGGCAACATCATACATACATAACATGCATCATGCATAAACATGCAACATCATCATCATTATGCCCTACCTGCTCTCTAAGGCCATAACAGTTATCTTACATGCCCTTACGGAAACCTTTACGTCAAAACTTACATCTGCACTTTCCCTCGAAAGTCAGAAGTCGAACTACACTTTCCTTCGGGTGCAACAATCCTATTTGTGCGTATGGACACCCTTCAGTCGCATGGCCTCCATGCGACTGAACATCATGCGATTGGACTCATGCGGATGAACATCTATGCGAATGGACATCCAGTCGTGCGTATGGACCTTATGCGGATGGAACTAATGCGAATGAGCATCTATGCGACTGACCTCATGCGAATGGACTCATGCGACTAAACACCTATGCGACTAGACCCTCAGTCGTATGACTCCCCATGCGACTGGACTCCCAATCGTACGAATGAACTCTTAGTCGTACGACTGAACCCTCAATCGTGCGAATGAATCCCAATCGTGCGAATGAACCTCAATCGCCTCTCAATCGGCCGTATGGCCTCCATTCGGTCGCCTAGCCCTAGCTGATGCAGAATGGAGTTCATCCCGAACCCAATCTGCCATTTTCGGCCTCCAAGCTCATCCAAACCCATTCTAAGCCTAAATCAACCACCTTAGACCTTAGGAATGCATACCACAACACCATACAAGCACGCACAAGCCCGGAAACATACTCTAAACGCATCACACACAACACACCCAAATGGGTCAAACACACATACATACAAAATGGGTTTTTGATGCTTTCCAGCCCCAAAATCGGTTGAAAACGAGTAAAAGTGGGGTCCTAGAACTCACACAAACGAGCACAACGACAAGGGCTTCGATTTGGCTTGCTACACGACGACTTTGGCCACTCGAACTAACCCGAACCGACACTTTCTTTCTCTTTTCTTCCTTTCTCTCTTCTCCTTTCTTTGATGGCTGATTTGTGAGTGTAGGGGAGAGGGTAAGGGCTGCCCTCTCCCTTATATACTCCCACTCACCCGTCTTTCTTTCGTTGGCGAGTTTGGTCCCTCGACTTTGGACTTCATTTCTTTTTTCTTCCTTCGTCGGCTTCAAAATAATAAATAACCGGGTGTTACAATATATATATATATATATATATATATATATATATATATATATATATCATCTATTATTTATTACTATCTGTAAAATATTTTTTTAAGACAAGATTGTAATTTTATAATAAATTTAAGATAGCATATGAAGGATTACAAGCTTTAGTCTTTACTATTATAAGAAATCTTTCAATTATACTCTCATTGTGCTTTAAAAAAATATAACACACGGTTTTCTATTAATATATTTATATTTAATATCTAAAGTCAAGACAAATCTTTTCATTGTTGTATCAAAGCAATTCAATCTATACTATGTCAATGTGAACTTTTTTTAAAAAATATTCGTTAAACTTTAATCATGTTCATTGAGTCATTCAACTATTATTGTTAATGCTAATTAGTTTTGTAACAATATGTTAGCTATAACATATGATAATAATCATAAGACGTATAAAATATTTAAACCATAAAACAAAAGAAATAATAAATTAAGTGAAATATAACAAGTATAGACTTGTTGTTCACTCCGCTGCAACACGCGGGTTACCCACTAGTGTGTAACAGGTCACTAACCTAGTATATAATAAATTTATATACTCGTATGTCATTATAAGTATTTATCAATCCGTGCAACAAAAAGGTCACTAACCTAGTATATAATAAAGGAAGGTTTTAAGGTGCTACGTGTCATGATATTAAGCTTTTTTATTTTATTTTTTTCCGCATCTATCTCTTAATAAATGATAATAGTATATTGTATTTATATTACTTAAACTATTTTTAGGTTATATTGTAAAACTTAAAAACCAGATTTTTATTGAAATATACACTTTAAAAAGTTATAAAATTATAAAACTTTCTTTAAAAATTATTCTTTTTCTTAATACGAACTATTTTAAAACCGTTTTTAGGTTTGTAAAGATAATTTTTAAAAATGAAATCATTTAAAAAAATGTTAAAAAACAATATTATTAGCGAAAGTTATAATATGATATTATTGTTATTTTATTTGAGATAATTACTTATACGTAATTACATCCTATTTTATTCTAAAACATCGTTTTATAATTTAAAATTTATATTACCATTAATATTTTATTTATATAACTCGTTTAATACACAAGTTAGTAGGTTAGTATTACAACACATTTGATTATTATTGTCTTTTTATATTAATTTCTAAAAGTTTAGAGGGTAAATTTGGTTTATACAAATTTGATTATTAAAATTCTTTATACATACAAACCAATGATATAATTACAATTAATAACTTTTGAATCAACTCTCCTCACAATTATTAGATGGTGCATGTTTTAGAGTAGTTCGGTCAAGCTATGGTCGAAAACATTACATCGTTGTAAATCTAGTGTGTTGTTTCAAATCTCGTAATTTCTTAGTGAATGTTGGGAAATCGATCTGTGACGGAATAGGACAAAGTATGACAGAAATAACGGACGGATCAATATAGATAGCGAAACATAAAGGTATAAACCTCACTTACGTTTTTAGACATTTTATAACTAATATTTAATATTTTATGGGTTTAATGTTATATATAAGAAAGTTGCACAAATGGTTCATATGGGTTGATATATTACAAGTTTGATCCACATATTTTAAAAATTATAAATTTGGTTTAGACTTTTGTGAAATAGTTGCAAGTTTAATCATCTCCATTAACGCTCGTTAGGATTTAACGATATGTGGTCTACACTTGCAATATTATCAAAACATAAGGATGTTGTGCAATTTTTTGGAAAATTAGACAAGAATAAAAATGTTCAAATAAAAAAATATTGACATAAGACTATTTTCTATTATAATTTTTAATTTTAGTTAACCTTTTGTTTTCTACTTTTATTCACTTTTTTTTAACTTTAATGTGAATCTCTATTTTGAATCTTTTAAACTTTACTTTCTTTTATTTTAACTTTCTAATTTCGTTTCTCTAACTTTTATTTCTTTTAGCTTGTACTTTTTATTTATTTATTTTTATTTTATTTAAAATTAAAAAAGTTACATTAATGGTATTTGTGGTTTGATTATAATATAAATTTAGTCTTCACATCGTTAAAAACTGTCGGAAATTAATCATGAGACTAAATTTGCGATCATCTCACTAATTTTATCATCTCACTAATGTTTAGACTAATCTTGTAATTTTAAAAATATAGAGATATAACCCACGGCATAGTCAAACCATGACAATTATTTGTGTAATTTTCTCCTATTATAATTCTTGTTATTATTGTTATTGTTCCTGATATTATTATCATAGATATCACCACCCTAGTACTATTATTAATATTATTTCTAATAATAATATAATTAGTTTGTTATTGTTATGTTTGTATTAAGTTATTGTTATTATTATCTTTATTAGTACTTTAGTGCAATATTCATTATTTTCGTTGTTATTATTACTGGCACTATTGTGTTATATACTTTTACTATTATTATGATCATTATTATTTTTATTGTGATTATTATTACTCTAGTATTACTATTCGTGTTCTAGCATATGTTTGATGACAAAGGGTTGCTAGCAAAGGGGAATAACAATTAGGATTAAGGATAGGTCGTTTTTAAACTTTTCTAAAACAAAATTGGTATAAAGTAATTTTAATACTTAAATTGTGTTTGTTAGTAAAAACAACCAAAAATAGTATCCGTAAGAGGAACCCCAAATATATTTGGTAAAAATAAATCACCGTAAACGTAATATGACACTAGCACAATGACCATCCATAGAATGTATTCATCCAAATATATATCTTCGATTAACAAACACATAAGATTACCAACGATTTCCCGATACAAAAGTATTGTTTTTTTAACGGCAAACCTACCCAGAACCTTCCTTTTAAAAAACAAGAACCTCTGTGACTATTAATTAGGCAGCCCCATATTGGCTACAAAAGTACTGTTTTTCTAAGCTAAAAAAACGACATTCGGTACAAGATTTAACATATAACACCAAATTTTACAATATATAATTTAATTAATAATTGATATTTGATAATGTCCATAATCTCTTGTTAAAGTTTATGCAAGTGTTGTAATTTATTTTACAAGGGATCGCACATCAGGGAAACAAATACAAATACTCGTTATTTTCTGTGGCACAAACCTCCATATAAAGATTTGTCAGTGAAAACCATTGTTGTTAGGACCGGATCGGACCGGCCGGTCCGACCGGTTCGGCCGGGATTCGGTGGTTGGTCCGGTCCGGTCGGGGGTGGTTCGTTTTTGAGCATTTGAACCGGCCGGTTCGTCCGGTTTACTGGTCGGACCGGGAAAACCGGACCGGTTCGGACCGGATTTGTGTTTTTTTTTTTTTTTTTGGTTTTTTGTTTTAATGGGTAAAAACGGGGTGTTAAACCATAAATTAAGAGCAAAAAATACAAAAAACCGGCTTCACGCGGACCCGGTTTATTTCGAATGGCATTCGTGTCCGCATGTCGTGCGTGGGCGACCCAAATTTTCTAGCCAGAAACCCGTTTTTGCACCCCCCCCCTGCGCGCGGGTAGGTCATGGTGTAAAAAGTATCATAAAGACATTCAATACCTTTCACCTTGTTATCACATATAAACCCATAATGTTTCATTTGTCACACCAATGTGGGACAAAGGTGTTAGAGTCTTAGAGAGATTCCCTTTACACCCTTATTTCCAACATATATTTAATTACATATATAAATATAATTAAAATATAGTTAAATCCGGTCCAACCGGTCCGACCGGTCCGACCGGTCCGACCACCAAACCAGTAAGGCGTCCGGTTCGACGTCCGATCCGGTTCTAAAAACCTTGGTGAAAACGGCTTACTCTTTTGTTTAATTAAGAAACCAGTTGTGAATAAAATACACACTAAAAGTTTCTCAGATTGACAATCGTTTTCCTCTATTTTTCGCTTTCGCCTTTTTTAGAAGAAGCCCACTTCTTTTTCTTTTTTTTTTCCCAATTCAGCACCCTTTCTCTCTGTTTCCAGATGCATTGTTTAATTATATTATCTGCAAAACCATATCTCTAGTATTTTTTATGATTTAAATCCGACCCAACATTTCTGATTTCTCTAGTAATAATGCCTAGATCTAATACATTTATATTTTGATTTGAAGGTTTGGAATACAATAATAAAGATGTTTTGTAATATTATTTAAAATTAATGTATTTTTATAGCAATATAATTCTATACTTTTACCTTTTATTTCTTCATGTGCGTAATGATCGGTTTAAAGTAAAAAATAATGTCCGGTATGTTTTCTACTTAATGGTTTAGGGTGTTAATAGCATAATATCAGTAATTCATAACTTATTACAAAACACAAAACAAAAGGATCACATGTATAAGAAGTTTATTATTAATGACGTTGCTTTCACCATATATATACAAGATGTCTTTAGAATTACTAGAGTAATCATTGATTGGTTTGTTATGTATGAATTAAAGATGAGAGCACGACTCGTAACAAGTTCTTACCCAAAGTCGTTAGAATTACAAGAGTATTTGTTATTGGTTCATTATGTATGAATTAAAAGATAAGAGCATGACTCATAACAAGTCCTTAGCGAGGTGTCTTTAGAATTACAAGAGTATTCGTTATTGGTTCATTATGTATGAGCCAACTACTCATGTTAGGGACTGTTTGTTAATTTCTAAATGATTAAGTACTTAATCAATAAGAGGTCTGAACAATTAAGTGTTGAACCATTAAGAGGTCTGAACCATTAAGAGCTAGTAATCGTCGTTAAATTATTCAAAGAAAAATGTCTGACCATTCAGATAAAAGGTCTTAACCATTCAGCATTTTATAATGCTTAACCATTCAGAGACAAAATATCTAAACCATTCAGACATTGCTCGCAAAACAAACAGTCTGAATCATTAAGTGCTAAATCATTCAGACACATCTTAATCATTAAGAGGCTGTTTCAGACATGCCAAATAGCCCTTTAATATTGTTGTGTAACATTCTCACCTTACCAAAGATGAGAGTATGACTAGTAACAAGTCGTAGCATCGGTATCTTAGCACCTGATAGAAGCGGTGAAGTCTATCCATTGTGTTTAATGCTCACTTTAAGGGGGTTATGTTATCCGATACTCTAATTACTCAAAACTACGTCTTTGTATTATAACGTTTATGACTTGAGTTTATAAAAAAAAACAGACTAAAAATACATCATGCTTTACAATGGTAGTGTATATATGGCTTTTATTAATTCTCTAACAACTACACAATAAACATATAAGGAGTGATAGTTGGGACGCAGTCAAAATTTGTCCTTAAACATGTTTATTAAACAAGTAATACAAATTCAAGTTATTTTGGTAGAAAAAAATGTTTACAAAATATGATTAAGCCTTGGGTACTTTTTAATAAAAGCTTAATGTTATAAAGATTTTGAATACTTATTGAAACAAATCAAGAGAATTTCACAACAAAAATTGTTGAACTTCTTATAGAAGTCGGGTTTAAAGAAAATATTGAAAGCTATTTTCTTTAAGAAGTATTTAAAAAACTAAACCCAAATAAAAAAGGCCGGTTTTTTAATAAATAGAGGATACATGTATTCTTTTCTTTTTCCTTCTTTCTTGTAAGGGATGATGGCTTTATATTTTTCAGTGATCAACTTTTTTTAATTGGTCCAGTGACATTTAGTAGAGAGTTGTTTGAATTCAAATATCCAAATTTTGAATTTTAATTCCAATCCTCGAATTCGTATCCAATATATCGAACATTTGAACTTTCAGTACGGATCGGATGGTGAAACGATCATAAAAATTAAACAATACATATCACCAATGCAGATAATGTAGCTTTAGCAAAAATAACCATTCACTTAATCAACCATTGTTGATATGTAATAAGAAATGGAAAGATCATCTATTATATTCATGCATATATGCATTCATTACTGATGCAGCAGAAGGTTATAAAAATATCAAGTTTTTAACGTAGCAAAATCATATAAGAGATTAACAAGTATTAAAAAGTTAAATAAGAATTACAACATGACCAGCCCCTCCAAGATGAAAGTTTGTCAATTATCATACAAAATAACGCGCTTATCTAGAGCCATTAGAATATTAAATATTATCTGGATAGTGGACGATAACATGAATGATAATTTAAAAGAGAAAACTATTTGCTACTATCATATTGAAAATAAGTTAACTAATATATATAATTTAAAAAATAAATTAAATAAAATATTTCAGATATTCGTATATCTGTCATATCCAAAAATCTTAAGAGTATAGTTTGTGACATCCGGTAAATTTCCGTTACCAAACTCCGTTAGTTCCGTTAAGTCTTGCATACACGTGTCGTAAGCACACACTAGTTGTCGTTTAAAACGTTGGTGACCTAATAATAATTATTAATATTAAATTAATGATAATCTAATTGACAATGTGATTATGGTATTATGTTTATGTGTTTGCATGTTTTAAATGTTAATTAGGAAATTAATCGCGTAAAGTGAAAACGTGCCTATTTATTCGTATGTCTTGTGTTTTTATAAAGATAAAATATATAATTGTTATCATTAGTTTATATCTTTACATTATAGTTAAAAACACTTTAAAAAGGAGTTAAAAGAATTTTTATAAAAATACAAGTTACAAGGGCTTAAATGGTAATTAGCAAAATGAAAAAAAAAATAAATCAAACCCTACCCTCCCCCCACACCCCGTTCAGCCGCAACCTCCATTCCTCAACCCCTCCCCACTTCGAATTCGATCTAGAACAAGCAGTAATCACGGAATTGAGTCGATTTCAAGGGTTACAATATTGTGGAGCATCAAATACAAGCATCACACATTTAAAGGTTAGATTTTATAAGTTTTTATGATTTCTTGTTAGGGCCGGGCCCGAACCCATTCGTTTTTCTATGATCATGGGGTCGAAATTGATGTTGTTTGATGATGTTAGTATTGGTTGGATTGAATACATGTTGTTTATCGTTGATTATGGTGAATTGTATGTTTTTTAATGGACTGATCATGAACTTTGATTTTAGGGCAAACCCTAATTCGAAATTGATGAGATTAGGGATGATTGATGATTGTTTGATGAAATGTATGATGATTAGTAGGTTTGTATGAATGCTAGGATACATTGATCTTGCAAAGATTGATGAATTGAAGTAGGTGTTCATGGTTACTAATAATATACTTTATTTTCATGACATGATGAATTGATGATGGATTGATGTTGTTGATGTGTTTAGATGATGATTGGGTGTTAGATTGTTGATATGAATGCAAGAAACCTTGGAATAGATGTTGTTTTCATATCTTGCCAAAAGTGGGAACTTTTGTTCATGATATTAGTAGATTGTGATGATAGGTATTGTTGATCATGTCTAGATGATGTTATGAGCTTGAGATGGTTAATTGTGATGAATTCATGAATACATTGAGTGTTTGTTAGATGTTGGAATATACTTTCCCAAAGGAAACTTTATTTGCACAAAGTTGTAAGATGACAGTTAACATGTTTGGATATTAGGAGGATGTTAGTATGTTCATGATTATTCTAATCTAATGTGTTAGAACATGTTATTTTAGTTGTATGGGATGTTTGGAATATCATGGGTGATGTTTGGACTTTGATGATCATGTATGATATTGATGTTGGTTAGTATTAAGACATCATGTTTGGGACTGGAAATTGATTGTTGTGGTGTATGTTGAATGCAATAAACATGGTTAATGAATTGATGTGATCATCATACAGCGTGCCGAATCTGAGGCCCCTACTTAGTAGGATTGGCAGGGTTTTAGGGTGTGAAGTCGTGAGTGGGCTTCACATGGCATGTGGTGCGTGATTTGATCTTTGTGTGGCATGTTAATTATGTTATAACTAGTGGACATGTTAATGTTCTAGATTCCATGACTTGTATGATACTTGGTTGTATGATGATCTAAGTGGTACATCTGGATAATGTAGCATAATATGAACCATTTGAATGTTAAACATGTATGATATATGTGTATGACTGCTTGAATGGTTTACAACACATAAAGTCACCAACGGGTCAAACGGGTCAACTGAGTCAAATGTATTTATTTTCTGAAACCTTGAGTCTTTGGTTGTAGTGTGCTTAGGGTTTCACATGTTTCTTTGCACATATTCATATACTTATATGATCTAGGTAACCTCTGAAGGTTGTCTGTCCACTCTGTCTGTCAAGTAAAACTCTAAGTATCTATTACGCATATTAGGTGAGTTCATGCCCCACTCTTTACTTAATCTCTTTGGGGGAGATAGCATACTGGTAAACTACAACCTTTATATATATTCAAGTTGTGCATAATATTAATATAGTGCTGATATTCCGGAAAGAGTCCTCACACTTCGAATTGTTAATATTGAATAGCAGGGAAACTTGGTAGTACTACTACTGGGTCTGACGAGCCCCACCTGTGTGACTCGAGGTCAACTGGGTGCAATTTGTCCTATTGAACATTGTCACGACCTGTTGAGAGTCGTGACAGGAGGCAACAACGTAACACGTCAGCTTTAATTTGCGAAATCACTATGAGTTAATATTTATTGTTAATGGACTAGCTATCTGTTACAATGAACTACTTTTATATCTCTATTATTAAACTGCTTATGTTTGAATATCAACTCTTGAACTCACCAACCTTTGTGTTGATATTTTAGTATGCTATTCTCAGGTCATTAACTTGCTTGCCTTTAGGAGCACCACACGGATTCACCTTGCATTCTAAGACTTGGTCTTCAAGACATCTTTATTGTTTTAATGGTTAATGTTCACTCATTTGGGTTGGCGCATGTTTTGCCATAGTATGCATTTATATTCTTTGGGTTGTTTTATAACGCTTCCGCACAGTTTTAAAGTTTTAACTTTGGTTGATTTATTTTGATTGTGGCATATAGAGTCATTCTGAGTAACTATTGACTGTGATCCTGGTTTGTTCACACGCCTCGCGGTAAAACTCTGCACGTGGATTTTGAGGGTGTGACAGATTGGTATCAGAGCCACTCATGTGCCGTTCGGGATGTGGGACATACCTCACCAAGGATGGTGACTTCTCGGGCTCAACGAGGACGATGATGCCAAACACAGGGTGCTTGTGACACCCTACACATATCCTACATCGGCCGTGGACATGAGTGTTTCCTGGTTCATAAGTAATGTATGGCCTCTAACATTAACAACGCGTTTTGGGCGTATTGGCTGTGGATGAGAGGAGAACTCCACAGTTAATCGTGCTCAGGTGCGAGCAGTCCAGGGATGGGTGACCTCCCTGGGAAGTTTTCATATGGGCAACCAAAAGCAAATCCGTGAGCTAGTCTTGGGCAAAGCGGACAATATTATTGGTGTGAGGGGCCGGGTGTTACAGAATGGTATCAGAGCCATTGGTTATAGGGAACTAGGTTACATACACACTAGACTATAACCGCACACAGTTAGTTAGTTACATGTGCCTTATTTTCATCTACAGTATACTCATTGGCATACACGTCACACTATCTGCAGCATGGCATCGTCATCGAGAGCTCCAAGTAAGCGACCTGCATCACCTGCACGATCTGAGTCCCCACCTTCCGCACCTGTACCTGATGATGGACTCGACTGGCCCCGTCTAGCTTATCCTCGAGGGGAGATTGATTGGGATCAACCTTTTGCATTGATGAAGCGTGACCCCCCACGAGACTGGAGTTTCTACCCCAAGTTTGTTAATCACATAATGTATATGGAACGCGTACCTGACCCGAGACCCAGGACTAGAAGCAACGCTGATCAACCAATGCCTTCACTCCCGCGGACGGTGCAGTCCAATGAGTAACTGATTGTTGCGTTGGTGGCAGCACTGGATACTGAGCAGCAACGAGTCAGGCGACTCACGAGTGATGTTTGTACACTGCAGCACGAGGTGTACAAACTACGACATCAGGTGGATGAACTCGAGGAGCACCACGGGAAGACCTTAAACGGGTGTTGCCACATGGAAGATGGGATCATAGCACTTAGAGGACGCGTGGCTGCTCGTGAACAGAGGGATGCAGTGGCTGATAACAGGATTGCTACCTTGGAAGCCCAGCTGGCAGCGCTTCAGATTCTATAGCTCCTGCTCCTGCAGTAGACCCTGAGGATGAGGATCCTGAGGAGGAACCCGAGGAGGAAGAACCAGATGAGATGGAAGATGACAGTGATGGGTCAGATGTTGTCGATTGACTTTCTTTATATGACTTAGACTACGTAGTGTTTTTTTTAAACCTATGTGGGAAGGGTTGTTTCCCCACCTGAACGACAAACTTAAATTTTGACATTGATGAATACATTGTGACTCATTTACAATTTATATACTTTGGTTATCATTTTTGTTATGAATGTTGTGGTTGTGATGATTTATTATTTCTTATTGTTTACTGTACTTCAATGAGATAAATGTGTTTGATGTTACTCATTTTGTATTTGTGAATGTAAAGTGAAAAATGGACGCCCGTGGACGTGGACGTGGACGTGGGCGTGGGCGCGGACGTGGACGTGGCGCCGGAGACCATGGGGGTGGTGCTGTGAACATGACCCCTGCTGATAGCTGCCCTGATTCAGGCAGCGGTGGCTGCTGCCCAGGCGGGACAGCCAGCAGGTAAACAATGATTGAAAGTTAAACAAATATCCTGAGTAACCGTATAGGCTGTCTGATCAATATTTGTTGTGTTAAAGCAGGACCACCGGCGTGTACTTATAAGTCCTTTATGGACTGTAAGCCACACACCTATAGCGGTACTGAAGGTGCTGTGGGACTGGTACGATGGTTTGAGAAGACGGAGTCCGTATTCTCCAAATGCAACTGCCCACCTGCTGATCAGGTGAAATATGCCACCGGGACCCTGGAAGGTGCCGCCCTATCCTGGTGGAATGCGCAAGTCCAGATGCTAGGGCAAGCGATGGCAAATGGACTGCCATGGGCTGAATTCAAAGCAATGATGACTGAGGAGTACTGTCCTCGCAATAAAGTGAAGAAGCTAGAGATAGAGTTCTGGCAACTGAAGATGCAGGGCTCGGAAATCGAGGCCTACACCACCAGAACCCATGAACTAGCAACCCTATGCCCGGGAATGGTGAATGAAATGCATAATAGGGTTGAGCATTACATACGGGGATTAGTACCCGAAATTCAAAGTATGGTAACTGCTTCCAACCCAACCATAATTCAGCAAGCCATCCAGTTAGCTCATAAGCTAACTGACCAAGCCGTGGAGCAAGGACGTCTACCCAAGCGGGGCGCTGTGGCGAGCGTGCCCGACAACAAGAGAAAGTGGGATAGTGCCAACAACACCAAAGCATCATCATCTTCTAGCGGTCAACCCCAACCTCAACTGTCACACCCCGACCGATGGCGGAATCATCGAGGCGGACGAATGTGAATTGATTGTTCATAGCACATGGTAATAAATACGGTTGAATAACATTTAAAAGTCATTATTCATTGAATAATTCAAGTCAAACACACATTACAACGCATTTAAGAATAAACCATAAAACATAATATTGTCTTCTTTATTATTGACTAGGTCCAATCCTATATGAGCAGAGAGAATTCCACTAAGTAGCATTTCCTGAAATCATGTGAAAAGTAACGAGTCAGCTAACTAATTAGCCGGTGAGTAATCATAGGTTTATATACACATATATAGATTTATTAAACATCTTGATAAAACAATTCAATTTTTCATGACTATGTCAGACTAAATGCAACAGTGAATCATAACAGAAAAACTAACACAATCAACCCTAATGACTGATTTGACTCGGTCCTCAGACGAAGCCTTATAGAATGAATGATTTTCCGGTTTCAATCACCACGCGTCTAACAAATGGGGTGGGTTTGTCAAACCATAGATCTATCATTGTTACCGTGGTTGCATGAATTAATGATTGTATCATCAAGTTTTATCTATCTATGAACACATAATTGCAAGTAATAACATATCATGTATTGAATTGTATTTAGAATTAATTCGAATAACAATGAATAACAATAATTGAATATTGAATCACATGATTTCCCCAAAATATAAAATAAGAAAATGGGCAATGAATACTCACTTGGCAACAATTTGATTTGAATAATATGAAAGATTAGGCTTCAACGGATTTTCCTCGTGGTTAACCTAAAAATAGTGTACTTAGAGGTGATGATTGGAATTGGATTTGAGCTAGGGTTCAATTTGAGATTTTGTGCTTTAATAACTTGTTAAGAAAAGAATGTAATTAAATTATATAACTTGGTTGAATAGTGACAAAATCATTCGCACAAATGAATAAGATTTAAAACGACAAAGAATAATTTGTGGAATTAGATAGTTGAGTGTCACTCAATATTTAATCCGTAATAATTGATTAGATGAATATTGAGTATTAACGTATGAAATATTAATAGTTAATGTAATAATTATTTATTTAAACTTGGTAAAAGATTAATTAATTGAATAATTAATTGCTTGAAATAAATTGTAAAATACTTTGTTTGATTTCAACAACTCGTGAAGATAATTATATATAAAAAAAGAAATTAACCTTTCAAATAATTTTTGTCATAGTTTTATAGTGTTGAACCCAAAAAAGAATGTAAAATTATATTATTAAAATTTTCAGAGATTAATTAAAAATTTACTGAAATAAATTTGATTAATAAAATAAATTTATTTTTATTCAATAAAATAATTTCTGGTTTTTAAAAATAAAAATATAGGTTTGAAAATGAAATGGAGGGTGCCCGGATCGAACCCGGGTCTCCTGTGAATGTGACCGATGCGTTTACCAATTGGGCTAGAGCCCTGATCTGTTACAATTTGGTTTTTATTTAACAAAACCATTATCCTAACAAATTCCCAAATTGACATGAACCCTAGATCGATTTGATTCAAATTGAGCATCGATTTGATGAGATTACCCCGAATAAACATAGGGCTTTCGTTTAACAAAGATAAACGAGTGTAACCACGTATTCAATTACCTGATTTGAAATCGAATCGATGATGAACGAGTTGAAAGATGTCGCGACGGCTGGATAACCGGTTCGAGTTGATTTTGCTGCTCGTAATCAAATTGCTTGCTCAGGAAGCTTCTAATAGTCGAGATGATCAAAAGCCCTCAACCAATTTAGGTTGAGATTGCTTCTAAAGTATAATTCGATCAGTTGCAGGTTGTGAGTGACGATGAAGATCAGATTCGACAGAGAAGTGATGTATAATTGAAATTAGGTGTGCAGAAACTTAGAAAAGATTGCTTGGAAACGTTGCCCTCTATTATATAGGTTCAATTTCAGCGATTTCTCCCAATACGAGTTAACGAAATCGGTTTGAATGTTTCAATTCGCATTGATGTTTGAATGTTGTTTCAATTGAAATTAACAGCCTGATTTCATTCGATTTGATTAGAAATACGTTAAGGATCAGAGAATTAAACCATTTGATTGTTACTGTTACGAATTTGATTAAGAGGTGTTAATTGGTTTGGTTTGATTTGAATTTGAACACCATAACCGTCGTTTTCTCGAATTAACATGTGTTACTGGTTCGAAACGGATGTGCGTAGCGAAAATTACGGTTTGATAGATTAATTTTGGGTCGAGAGTTTGAATTTTGGAATCGCCGGAGACGGCCGGAAGTTGGCCGGAATGTTATGGCCGGCGGGAGGGGGAAACAGATGAGATTCGATTTTTTTGAAATTACAGGTTTGGTCCCTGAGGTTTAGAACCCTTAATATTTTATGTGAAAACTTATAATTTAAGTTTTATTTTTGACACTTTCCACCCTAAACTTAATAAATTTTGATTTAAACATATTTATGTTATAAAATCTTAATAAAATTCATAAATTTATAAAACTTTATTTTGAAATTAATAAAATTATAAGAACTTGTTTGAATGATTTGATAACTAATATTTGAATATAATAATTCATAATATTTGTCAAATTGTACATTTATTGCATTTGATTAAATAAAAATATATAAAAATTAATAATAGGTTCTTTTATTGCGTAAAGGTTCAAAATGGATTAGGGTTTAAAATTCGAAAATGGGCCGGATATTACATCAACAGCAACAACAGCCAGTCCAGCAACAACGGAGGTTCGACAATAACCGTAACTTCCACCAAACGGCTGCAAATAATCAAGGACCCAGCGGTTATGGTGGTAGACATCCAAAGTGCACTCGGTGTAATTATCATCATGTGGGAAGGTGTGATAACTTCAAGTGTCAACGCTGTGGTAAGATTGGACACGCTGCAAAGGATTGTCGTGGTGAGCTGGTAAGGAGACCACAACAACCTCAGGAAACTCCTGAAGGTTGTTTTGAATGTGGGAAAAAAGGACATTACAGGCGAAATTTCCCACAACTAAGGAGAAATGGTAATGGCAACAACGGCAATGGTCACAACAACAACAACAACAAACGACAATAACAACAATGGATATGTCTTCCCACTTCCACACAGGAATATCGGGTTGAACAAGTAACCCAGAAGGACGCTGATGCTCGGCTTTAACTTTAGAACAGGTGAGACACTTGGACACATACAAAGCTATATCCTTTTTCATGCCGGGCCACCAATACTGATTACGAAGATTCATAAACATTTTATCTGCACCGGATGGATAGAATAATGAGTTTTGTGAGCCTCGCTCATAATGAGGATTCGAAGATCATTGCGGTTGGGAATCCAAAGACGGTCCAGAAAATACAACAAACCATCGGGTTTTGTTTCCAATTGAAGTTCGGCGCCGCACGACATTTCATCATACATATTACCCTAAGTGACTGACTCGTGTTGGGCTTCGAGAATACGGGTTTTAAGTTCGGATTGAATGGTAACACTTTGGAGTATGACATAATCCTTGCGACTCAATCATCTGCTACGACATTCGCTTTTCCAGGGTGATAGCGAATTTCGCAATCGTAATCATTAAGTAACTCAACCCATCGTCGTTGCCTCATGTTTAATTCTTTCTGATTGAAGATGTGCTGAAGACTTTTATGATCAGTAAATACAACACACTTGGTGCCGTAAAGATAGTGCCTCCAGATTTTGAGTGCGAAAACCACTGCTCCCAATTCGAGGTCATGGGTTGTGTAATTTTTATCATGAATTTTGAGTTGTCTTGAGGCATAGGCTATGACCTTTCCTCGTTGCATAAGGACACAACCAAGACCTTGCTTGGAGCACATCACAGTAGACGACAAAATCATCATTTCCCTCGGGAAGGGTCAAAATTGGAGCATTGCATAGCTTTTGCTTAAGTGTTTGAAATGCTTTCTCTTGATCCGGTCCCCACACAAAAGGCTTATCCTTATGTGTCAAGGCAGTAAGAGGCACCGCGATCTTTGAGAAGTTAGGAATGAAACGTCGATAGTAGCCGGCTAGGCCAAGAAATGAGCGAATCTCAGTGGGAGTTTTAGGTTCAACCCAATTCTTTACTGCCTCAATCTTTGCAGGATCCACATGAATCCCTTTATCATTTACGATATGACCAAGGAATTGTACCTCTTTCAACCAAAATTCACACTTGGAGAATTTAGCATATAATTTCTCCTTTTTCAATAGTTCCAGAATCAAGCGAAGATGATGTTCATGCTCAAATTTTGACTTTGAATAAATCAGAATGTCGTCGATGAAAACGATCACAAACTTGTCCAAATATGGCTTACACACGCGGTTCATTAGATCCATGAACACAGCTGGTGCGTTGGTCAAACCCAATGGCATCACCAAGAACTCATAATGTCCATATCTTGTACGAAAAGCTGTTTTAGGAACGTCATCTTCGTGTACTCGGAGTTGATGATAACCGGAACGAAGATCGATCTTGGAGAAATAAGAAGCTCCTTGAAGTTGGTCAAACAAGTCGTCAATTCTTGGTAAAGGATACCGATTTTTGACAGTAAGCTTGTTGAGCTCTCGATAGTCGATACACATGCGGAATGAACCATCTTTCTTCTTTACATACAATACAGGGGCTCCCCCCAGGTGAAGAACTTGGTCGAATGAAACCTTTATCGGAAAGTTCTTGAAGCTGGCTAGCAAGTTCTTGCATCTCAGATGGTGCAAGACGATATGGAGATTTTGCTACAGGTGTTGCACCAGGCACAAGGTCGATACGAAACTCGACTTGACGAACAGGAGGGAGACCAGTTAGGTCATCGGGAAACACTTCCGGAAATTCACGAATGATCGGAATATCTTCGATTTTCTTTGACTTCCCATTCGTTTTCACAACATGCGCTAAAAAGCCACATAGTGCTTGCGAAGGTATTTTTGAGCTTTAGTACATGACATGAGTCGAAGGCCTTTGGAAGGTTTTTCCCCATAGATGTTTAACACCTTTTCGGGCGCAAGAGGGATTCGGATGATTTTCTCGAAGCAAACAACTTCAGCATGATTTTTAGATAACCAATCCATGCCTATGATGACATCGAAATTTCCAAGTTGCATCGGTGTAAGATCAATAGAAAATCGTGCTCGCTAAGGCTAAGGGTACAGTTTGGAATAATAGAATCAATGGTGATAGGTTTCCCGTCCGCTATTTCTACTGTAAACGGTGTTCTCAACTTAGTTCGTGCACTAGCAAGTAAAGGCTCAAACTCTAATGACACAAAACTTTGTCGGCGCCGGTATCAAATAAGACTGAAGCATAATGATTATTGATTAGAAACATACCGTTCACCACATCGTTATTGGTTTGAGCTTGATGAGCATTGATGTTAAAGGCACGTCCTTGAGCCGTAGGCACCGTGTTGACAAGTTGAGGACATCGATTGCGGAAATGATTCGGATCTCCACATTGATAACATGCACGGCCCTGCGTAACCGCAGGAGGGTGTTGAGGAGCAGGTGCAGTAGTCGGGGTTCTAGCTGCACTCTTGCATACGTTGAAGGTATGGCCGAAACGACCACAGTTGGTGCAGCGACGACATTGTGTATTGGCAGGGTGATGGTACTTGCAGATGTTGCATTGCGGGAAAGTTCCCGTGTAGGGTTTCTTCGCCGGAACTTGATTGTTGGAGGTTGGTTGATAGTTCGGTGCGACTTGGTTAACTGGAACAGCAGGGGTAACCACAGACAAAATTTTGGGGACTTAGCCAGTTCCTCTTCTTGTTTTGAAAAGGTTTTTGGGGTTCATGTTTAATCCTCCTTAGGTAGTTCAATCGGTAGAGTTCTCGGGCACCTTTTTGAGCACCTATTTGCCTACTCACCTTACCCCATCCCTTGACATGATGGTCATTAACTGATCAGCCACACATAATTGTATCTCCAGAGTTTCAGGATTCTACCCCACACTTGTCTTGAATTTGCATAGGTAAACCCCCGATGTACTTCTCGCTAAGCCCGCGGGATAGAGGAGTAACCAGGTAGATAACAAGCAGACTAGCTCATGAAATCGGTTGGTGTAGGCTAATTCTCCCACCTTCTTGAGTCAAATCCCAAACTCAGCTTCTAACTTCTTGATTTCATTCCTCGGGCAAATTCCCGAGTCATGAGCTCCTTGACTTCATCCCATGTCAATGCTAAAGCAGCATCAGTTCCACGGGTTCGTTTCTCTCCCCCGTCCACCAAGTGAGTGCCTCTCTTGAAGACACTTGTGCATAACGAACCTTGATATCGTGTACACTCACTATTACTTAATTGTTCTCGATACTCTTCAAACCACTGTAAGAGTCCAGTGGCTCTTCGGTCCCCTAAACGTAGTGGGATTGCAAGAATTGAAGTGCTTGTAAGTACAAGTTTGGGGAGGGTTTGGTGCAGCTGGGTTTTGAACAACATTGTTGCCTTGGTTCAAATGGGTAAGCAGGGTTGGGATGACTGCACAACTTCCCGTGCTACAATAGCAGCAATCTTTCGGCCAGAGTTCCAGATCGGGATCGGTTTTGACGAGAAGACATGCTGTAAGAGTATGGAAAACTTTATGAGAATCAGTTAATAGGTTTAGAATTTTCAAAATGATAAAATCATTGATGAGATTGGTTTAAGAAAACAAATGAGATGTTAACGAGTGTAAACGTTCGGTTCGCAAACCAAAACGAATACGTTGACTTATCAAAGTATTTAGGTCACCACAACCTTAATGAAGACATGCGTACCTATAGCGGACACTCACCCCAAGGGTTCCCAGGTAAGGTAAAGGATCCATCGGTTGATTTGGATTTATTGAATACCTTGCTACAGAACACCTCGAGATACAGGCATCCCACTCTTCCAGCATTGCATGTTTTCAGTCACGTGACACAAACTTTGACGAGATTTGAAAACTATGGATAACAATTCAAACTTCAAAATTTGAAAACCGTTTGGTTTAGGCATTCAATGCCTTTGGATATGATTTGTGAATCGTATGAGCATTGAGAAGAATCAGATGTAGAATTAATCACATAAGGCATATAATCATGTAAGCATAAAAGGCACTAAAAATCATAACTAAACTTATGAATTACATGAGAGGACTCATGAATGAGGTACTTAGTTATAGTCTAGGTAGGTCTTCCATTTCTAATAACCTAATTCCCTATAACCATGGCTCTGATACCAATCTGTCACACCCCGACCTGGCGATGGCGGAATCATCGAGGCGGACGAATGTGAATTGATTGTTCATAGCACATGGTAATAAATACGGTTGAATAACATTTAAAAGTCATTATCATTGAATAATTCAAGTCAAACCACATTACAACGCATTTAAGAATAAACCATAAACATAATATTGTCTTCTTTATTATTGACTAGGTCCAATCCTATATGAGCAGAGAGAAATTCCACTAAGTAGCATTTCCTGAAATCATGTGAAAAGTAACGAGTCAGCTACTAATTAGCCGGTGAGTAATCAGGTTTATATACACATATATAGATTTATTAAACATCTTGATAAAACAATTCAATTTTTTTTCATGACTATGTCAGACTAAATGCAACAGTGAATCATAACAGAAAAACTAACACAATCAACCCTAATGACTGATTTGACTCGGTCCTCAGACGAAGCCTTATAGAATGAATGATTTTTCCGGTTTCAATCACCACGCGTCTAAACAAATGGGGTGGGTTTGTCAAACCAATAGATCTATCATTGTTACCGTGGTTGCATGAATAATGATTGTCATCATCAAGTTTATCTATCTATGAACACATAATTGCAAGTAATAACATATCATGTATTGAATTGTATTTAGAATTAATTCGAATAACAATGAATAACAATAATTGAATATTGAATCACATGATTTCCCCAAATATAAAATAAGAAAATGGCAATGAATAATCACTTGGCAACAATTGATTTGAATAATATGAAGATAGGCTTCAACGATTTTCCTCGTGGTTAACCTAAAAATAGTGTACTTAGAGTGATGATTGGAATTGGATTTGAGCTAGGGTTCAATTTGAGATTTTGTGCTTTAATAACTTGTTAAGAAAAGAATGTAATTAAATTATATAACTTGGTTGAATAGTGACAAAATCATTCGCACAATGAATAAGATTTAAAACAACAAAGAATAATTTGTGGAATTAGATAGTTGAGTGTCACTCAATATTTAATCCGTAATAATGGATTAGATGAATATTGAGATTAACGTATGAAATATTAATAGTTAATGTAATAATTATTTATTAAACTTGGTAAAAGAATTAATTAATTGAATAATTAATTGCTTGGAAATAAATTGTAAAATACTTTGTTTGATTTCAACAACTCGTGAAGATAATTATATATAAAAAAAGAAATTAACCTTTCAAATAATTTTTGTCATAGTTTTATAGTGTTGAACCAACCCAAAAAAGAATGTAAAATTATTTTATAAAATTTTCAGAGATTAATTAAAAATTTACTGAAATAAATTTGATTAATAAAATAAATTTATTTTTATTCAATAAAATAATTTCTGGGTTTTTAAAAAAAATAAAATATAGGTTTGAAAGGAAATGGAGGGTGCCCGGATCGAACCCGGGTCTCCTGTGAATGTGACCGATGCGTTTACCAATTGGGCTAGAGCCCTGATCTGTTACAATTGGTTTTTATTAACAAAACCATTATCCTAACAATTCCCAAATTGACATGAACCCTAGATCGATTGATTCAAATTGAGCATCGATTTGATGAGATTACCCCGAATAAACATAGGGCTTTCGTTTAACAAAGATAAACGAGTGTAACCACGTATTCAATTACCTGATTTGAACTCGAATCGATGAGAACGGGTTGAAAGATGTCGCGACGGCTGGAACCGGTTCGAGTTGATTTTGCTGCTCGTAATCAAATTGCTTGCTCAGGAAGCTTCTAATAGTCGAGATGATCAAAAGCCCTCAACCAATTTAGGTTGAGATTGCTTCTAAAGTATAATTCGATCAGTTGCAGGTTGTGAGTGACGATGAAGATCAGATTCGACAGAGAAGTGATGTATAATTGAAATTAGGTGTGCAGAAACTTAGAAAGATTGCTTGGAAACGTTGCCCTCTATTATAAGGTTCAATTTCACGATTTCTCCCAATACGAGTTACGAAATCGGTTTGAATGTTTCAATTCGCATTGATGTTTGAATGTTGTTTCAATTGAAATTAACAAGCCTGATTCATTCGATTTGATTAGAAATACGTTAAGGATCAGAGAATTAAACCATTTGATTGTTACTGTTACGAATTTGATTAAGGGGTGTTAATTGGTTTGGTTTGATTTGAATTTGAACACCATAACCGTCGTTTTCTCTGAATTAACATGGGTTACTGGTTCGAAACGGATGTGCGTAGCGAAAATTACGGTTGATAGATTAATTTTGGGTCGAGAGTTTGAGAATTTTGGAATCGCCGGAGACGGCCGGAAGTTGGCCGGAATGTTAAGGCCGCGGGAGGGGGAAACAGATGAGATTCGATTTTTTTGAATTACAGGTTTGGTCCCTGAGGTTTAGAACCCTTAATATTTTATGTGAAAACTTATATTTAAGTTTTATTTTTGACACTTTCCACCCTAAATTAATAAATTTGATTTAAACATATTTATGTTATAAAATCTTAATAAAATTCATAAATTTATAAAACTTTATTTTGAAATTAATAAATTATAAGAACTTGTTTGAATGATTTGATAACTAATATTGAATATAATAATTCATAATATTTGTCAAATTGTACATTTATTGCATTTGATTAAATAAAAATATATAAAAATTAATAATAGGTTCTTTTATTGCGTAAAGGTTCAAAATGGATTAGGGTTTAAAATTCGAAAATGGCCGGATATTACATCAACAGCAACAACACAGCAGTCCAGCAACAACGGAGGTTCGACAATAACCGTAACTTCCACCAAACGGCTGCAAATAATCAAGGACCCAGCGGTTATGGTGGTAGACATCCAAAGTGCACTCGTGTAATTATCATCATGTGGAAGGTGTGATAACTTCAAGTGTCAACGCTGTGGTAAGATTGGACACGCTGCAAAGGATGTCGTGGTGAGCTGGTAAGGAGACCACAACAACCTCAGGAAACTCCTGAAGGTTGTTTTGAATGTGGGAAAAAAGGACATACAGGCGAAATTTCCCACAACTAAGGAGAAATGGTAATGGCAACAACGGCAATGGTCACAACAACAACAACAACAAAAACGACTTTCTAGAGGTGTTTCCAGAGGATCTTCCTGGATTACCACCTCCCCACCAAGTGGAATTCCAAATCGAGTTGACTCCCGGCGCAGCCCAGATTGCTAGGGCACCTATCGATTAGCACCGAACGAACTACAAGAGTTGTCATCACAACTCCAGGAGCTTTTAGATAAGGGCTTTTATTCGACCTAGTACATCACCTTGGGGAGCCCCTGTCCTTTTTGTTAAGAAGAAGGATAGCATATTCCGGATGTGTATCGATTATAGGGAGTTAAACAAAGTAACAGTCAAGAACCTATACCCTTTACCTCTATGACGACTTGTTTGATCAGCTCCAGGGATCAAGTTATTATTCGAAGATTGACTTGAGATCCGGTTATCATCAACTCAGAGTTCGAGAAGAAGACATTTCTAAAACTGCGTTTCGTACTTGTTACGGTCATTATGAGTTCTTGGCCATGCCTTTTGGGTTGACTAATGCACCTGCTGTGTTCATGGACCTCATGAACCGTGTGTGCAAACCCTATCTCGATCAGTTCGTCATTGTGTTTGTCGATGATATACTGATATATTCTAGGACCAAGGAGGATCATGAAGAGCATTTGCGAATGATCTTATAACTATTGAAAAAGGAACAGCTGTACGCCAAATTCTCTAAGTGTGACTTTTGGATACGAGAAGTGCAATTTCTAGGTCTATATTGTTAATGAGAAAGGGATACATGTTGATCCTGCCAAAATTGAGGCGATAAAGAATTGGACTACACCCAAAGCGCCGAGTGAGATAAGACAATTTCTTGGATTAGCAGGTTATTATCGACGATTCATAGAGAGATTCTCTAAGATCGCACAACCTCTCACAGCCTTGACTCACAAAGGACGACATACAAATGGGGTGAGAGTCAGAATCGGCTTTTCAATCGTTAAAACAGAAACTTTGTACCGCCCATGATATAGCACTGTGAGTAGATATGATCGTGTGGGAACGGATGACTTCGTGGTGTATTATGATGCATCCATTCAAGGATTGGGTTTGTCTTGATGCAACAAGAAAGGTAATAGCCTACGCCTCGAGACAATTAAGGTTCATGAGAAGAACTATACCACCCATGACTTAGAATTGGGTGCAGTGGTTTTTGCCTTAAAGATTTGGAGACATTACTTGTACGGTACCAAGTGCACTATCTACACCGATCACAAGAGTCTTCAACATATCTTCGAGCAAAAGGAGTTGAATATGAGGCAACGACGTTGGGTGGAACTACTAAACGATTATGATTGCGCTATTAAGTACCATCCGGGAAAGGCGAACGTAGTTGCCGATGCCTTAAGCCGAAAGGAATCAGCTAAACCCAGACGGGTGCGAGCTTTACAGCTTACTATCAGTACCCAACTGCCCGAGCAAGTTAAGGAGGCACAGATGGAAGCCTTAAAAACAGAAAATGTTGGTTCTGAGTCGTTAAGGGGAATGGATAAACAACTGGTGGTGAAGGGGGATGGAATTCGGTATTTCATGGATAGACTTTAGATGCCTGCCTATGGAAATCTAAGAGATTTAGTTATGAGTGAGGCACACAAATCTAAGTATTCTATACATCCTGGATCCGACAAGATGTATCATGACCTAAATGCGCACTACTGGTGGCCTAACATGAAAGCGGATGTAACTACGTATGTGAGCAAGTGTTTGACTTGCTCGAAAGTAAAGGTGGAATAAAAAAACCAAAACCATCCGGACTGTTGCAACAACCCGAGATACCAATGTGGAAATGGGAACAAATCTCCATGGATTTTATTACCAAGTTACCCCCACTAATACTGGTTGTGACACGATATGGGTTATTGTGGATCGATTGACAAAGTCTGCTCATTTTCTTGCAATTAAGGAAACTCACAAGATGGAGAAATTAACCCGCCTGTACCTTAAGGAGATCGTTTCGAGACATGGTGTACCGATCTCAATTATTTCTGACCGTGACGCTCGTTTCACGTCACACTTTTGGCAGTCATTGCAGAAATCTTTGGGTACACGATTAGATATAAGTACTGCTTATCATCCACAGACGGATGGCCAGAGTGAGCGTACCATACAGACGTTGGAGGATATGCTACGTGCTTGTGTGATTGACTTTGGGAATAACTGGGAAATTCACCTGCCATTGGTGGAGTTTTCTTATAACAACAGTTATCATACTAGCATACAGGCAGCACCTTTCGAAACGTTGTATGGGAGAAAATGTAGATCACCAGTTTGTTGGGCGGAAATTGGTGATAGCCAGCTTTACAGGCCCCGAGTTAATTCATGAGACAACTGAGAAGATTGTACAGATACGAAACCGTATGGCTGCAGCGCGAGACAGACAAAAGAGTTATGCTGATAAGAGACGGAAACCTTTAGAGTTTCAGGTTGGTGACAAGGTTTTGTTGAAAGTCTCACCATGGAAAGGCGTAGTTCGGTTTGGCAAGCGAGGAAAGCTAAATCCGAGGTACGTTGGACCATTTGAAATAGTGGAAAGAATAGGTCCAGTGGCCTATCGACTAACCCTACCTGATTCGCTAAGTGGAATCCATGATGTATTTCACGTATCAAACATAAAGAAGTGCATAACTGATGAAACGATGGTCGTACCACTAGAAAAGTTCAAGTGGATGAACAATTGCGTTTTTTGAAAACCAGTTGAGGTTTGATGGACCTGAGGTGAAAACACTTAAGCAAAGCAAGATACCTATTTGTCAAAATCCCGTTAGAATTCGCAACGTGGACCGGATTCATATGGGAATGAGAAGATCAATAGCTTAAGTATCCTCAACTATTCGAAAAGACCGATGCCATCAGCTACAGGTATTGAATTTAAATTTCGGGAACGATTTCTTTCAAACCTGGGGATATGTGACAACTCATCCAAACTCACTACTCGTTTTTGTTATTCTGTGTGCCAATGCAAGTAACCACAGTGATGGAAACTCTCAACCATGTAACGCAATTTCCACAATTTTCAGAACGAAAATTCTTTCAACATGGGATAATGTGACATCCGGTAACTTTCCTATCCAAACTCGTTCGTTCCGTTAAGTCTTGTATACACTGTCCAGGTAAGCAACAACTAGTGTCGTTTACGTTGGTGTCCCTAATAATAATTAGTACATTTAATTAATTATAATTGTTGATACATGTATGTCCCTAGATCATGATTTGTAATGTAATGAACTTGTCTGTCTGATTATGATGTAATTGTAATCGATTAATGAAATGATATGAATTGGTTGTTACTTGTAATGTTTAATATTTCATTAATTAGTTGTTGTGATTGAATTGATTGGGTTTATGAATGTTTGAATGAGTGCACATTAAGTTATATTAAATAGAACATTCAAACTTAACTTAATGAAGTTCTCATGCGAATGGCCCATGCGAATGGACCACACGCATGAATAACTTCATACGATTGACTCAATCGCACGACTGAACCAGGAGACTGGATCAGTCGTATGATTGACACATAAGATTGACTCAATCGCACGACTGAACACTCAGTCGTGCGGATGAATCAACCGCATGGTTCAATCGCACGACTGAACCATACTTATGGCCCAGTCGCACGATTGAACAATACTAACCTATAAATAGACCCAATTCGTGGGAAAACGTAAGCATTCATCCCATTACGATTCCAGACGTACCCTAGCCGTCCAGAAGCCTCCCAAATCGTTCTCCAAGTTCATAGAACACATCAGATCGGTTCCTAATCGATTTCTGACGTTGATTCAATTCTTGATTGATTCATCGTGTGTTCTCACTGATTGGATCGCCAATCAAATAGGATTCCGCACTATTTGTTTGGTTTAACACGCAATCACTCGGTATTTGTTCAAATACCAGGTCCTAACAAGTGGTATCAGAGCTTTGGCTCTTGATTTCGTGTTGATTCAATCAAGATTGCATAAAAGTTTGTGTTTTTGCACGAAAAACGCAATCTTTTGCATCAAAAGTGATCTTGGACGTTCCCTGCTCATTGAAGTTCAGTTTCTACGGACTTAGACGATTTGGACTTGCAAAATTTCGAATTTTTACGGCTGAAACCCGTCAAACCTAGAAATTTTCGCAAAACAGCAGCTTCAGTCGCACGAGTGACTCATTCGCACGACTAGACTCATTCGCAGTGTTCATTCGCACGACTGGACCTAGTCGCACCTCATTCATTCGGCCGACTGAACCGTTCGTTCGCATAGCTCATACGCACCAGATTCATTCGCACGACTGAACCATTCGCCCTGTTCAGTCGCACGGTTGAACCAATCGCAGAGTTCATACGCACGATAAGACCATTCGCATCCTTCAGTCGCATCAGTTAAAGTTGATTTGATTAGACTCTAAGTTTATTAACCATGGAAGATCAGATGTCAGCCTTTACTGCGGGAAGGACTCAAGAATTCAGAACCTGCTGCTGCTTGAGAGTGAGGTGGGTATTCACAATAAACCACCAAAGCTCTTGACTTTAGATGAGTTTCCTCACTGGAAACAACGTTTTGAGATCTACCTCAATGGAGTAGATCCTAATCTGTGGGAAGCTATCGAGGTTGGGTATAGTACACCGGTGGGAGCAGATGGAGTAAAATTAACGTTAAGTGGGATGACTGACGCAGAAAGTAAAGTATAATGCTGAGAAAAGAGTTTATGCGATGATAACTCAGTCGATCCCCAAAGACATATTCCACCAGTACTCAGAGAACAAGCAGTCCAAGAAACTGTGGGATGAGCTAGAGAAAAGGTATGATGGGAATGCATCGTTAAAGGCAATCAAGGCAAAGGAGTTAAAGAAGGAATTCGATAACTTCTCATCGATTGGTAACGAGAGTTTAGATGAAGTCATAGACAGATTCTACCATTTGATGAGCGAGTTGCATACACATGGAGTGGAAACAACTATGGAAGAGAAAGTAAGCAACTTCGCAGATGGATTGCCTGATAAGTGGGCTTCATTCGTGTCTAATCTTAGACAGAATGGAATACTTATAAAGCTGGATATAAATGACTTTATTCTCAACTGCGTGAAGAAGCACTAAGGATGAAGTATAGAGCACAGAAGTCTTCATATACACAAAACCCAGCTTTATACAATGCCACGCCTCAAGCTAAGACATCTGGAGCACCTCTCCAGACAGCATTTGTGTCTAGCTCGTCAGGTCCTTCACATGCTTCTACTTCTGGATCAGACACGTCAGGGTCGTCATGTACCCATTATATTGGATCAGAAGCAAGTGCTACTAAATTGAAGACCGAGAACCTCGGTAATGTGACTGTAGAAGTAGCACGAGAGCATATGGATCTTCTCGCCGCAGTAGTTCATTCATATGATGGACTTGTGGCTGGGAAGATTGGAAACTGTCATTTGGCAGATGAAGACTACGAGCAGGTAGATGAAATGGAGCTTGAAAGAATGGATATAATGTGGGCCTTAGCTAGCGCTGTCCGAAGGGCGAAGAAGTTTGTTAAGAAGACAGGACAAAATTTGATAGCTACTAAGGATACCACATTTGGTTTTGACAAGAGCAAAGTGACCTGCTTCAACTGTGGAGAGAAAGGGCACTTCAAGAGGGAATGTGTCAAACCAAAGAAGACGGGTAATGGGAACCCGTTCTCATCCTTTACTCTCGCCAAGACAAGCAAGCCTCTAGTTCTACTTCATCAAACAAGGACCCAAAAGCCTTGACTGCTCATGATGATGAAGGACAGGACTGGAGTTTTAGATTTGTCTCCCCAGAATCTAACATTGCCAGTGTTGAAGATATTGATGATGATTCTGCGAGTGAAGGTGATTTAGCAGTTGATATAGCAATGTCACACAGTGAAGAAACAACTGCAGCTGAAGTCAGTTACACACCAAAGGAGGAACTTCCAAGTCAGATTCAGAAAAGTCAGAATCACCAGAACCAGAGACGTCTGATGCTGCGTTGATGGCTAACTCTTCTGAAACAACACAGGTAAGTACAACTGACCAAATGTTTAATAATCATGCTTGTTCTAACTGTGATATGTTTAGGAATAGCATTGATGAAAAATTTGCTAGGTTATTAGATCACAATGATAACTTAGTAAAGGACTTACAACTATGCACTGAGGCCAATAGAGTTCTAAAACAAAATGAGCATAGTTATAAAGAAAAGATAGACCTATTGACTAAACAACTTAGGGAAACCGAAGTAGTTGCCTTTAATCAATCAAATGACATTAGGTACTATCTAAACTCCCTAGAGGACACTAAGAAACAAAAGGCAGTTCTAGAAGTAGAAGTTAATTCCTTAAAACAGAAACTGCATAGTTGGACTAGTTCTTCACACATAGTTCAACACTTAGTGAGAGAAAGGAATAATGGGGAGGGATTAGGCTACAAAGTGGTTCCACCACCACCTGAGACCTTGATGAACACCAAGTCTAAACCAGTAAACCAACCCAATCAAGGATCATGTGGTGACCACTCCTCTTGTTACTGATCCAGACACATCATGTTCATCTACTGAATCTGGACAGAAACAAAAGGAGGCCACTTCAAAGGCAAAGGGTAAATTGCCTTGTGTTAATCTGGAAAATGAATTTGAAAAGTTAACTTAAAGTCAGGGTCAAACAGAGTCAAATCAGAACCCAAAAAGACTTCAAACGTTATTTTTCACATGCTACAAGTCTAAAACCAGTTAACCAAAAGTTGAACAAGTTAAACAGGTTAAAACAGTTAAATTTGTTAAACCAGAGAAAACATCAAACATGCAAGAGTCAAAACCTAAAGTGATTGATGTTACTAAAGTGTCACGCATTTCTCCACAAAGAAAGTCAAATTATAAGGTTGATAGCAGATTGTGCTACAACTGTGGAGAATGTGGACATATTGCTTCCTATTGTCCTTTCTATCAGACACCTAGGAAGAAGATTGATCTTCAGGACTCTAGACCTAGGTCTTCTAAGAGGAGTTCTCTAACTCCACCTAGAAGATCTAGTGAACCTAAAGTCCAACCTGTAAGCCAGACGACTGTTTATCATAAACAGGCATTGCACAAATCTGGCTTATGGAAAGAGAAGACTACCTGTGTGACTGATACTGATGACAAGAAGGAATCTGAGTTACCCTCACCTTCTAAAGGTCAATGGGTAGAGTTTATGATGTGTGATGCCTCTGGGAAACCCAAGACAGTAAAGGCTTGGGTTCCTAACCTAAACTAATACATTTACTTGATATGTGCAGGGTGTTCGGTATAGCGCTGAGACTAACACGTGGATTATAGACAGCGGAGCATCCAGGCACATGACAGGAAATAGAGCCCTTTTATCAAATGTCAAACAAATAAAAGGAGGGCATGTTTCCTTTGCAGGAAACAAGGGAGGATACATCACAGCACAGGGAGAAGTGGGAAATCAGAAAGTTAAGTTTGATAAGGTGAACTACGTTCAACAACTTCAAAATAACTTGCTTTCTGTTTCCCAAATCTGCGATAAAGGATTTAAAGTCATCTTCGACAACAACAAGTGTTACGTGCTGAAGAAAGACTATATGATTCCAGAGGACCAAGTTCTGATGACTGCTTCAAGATATAAGGACCTATATGTCTTGGATCTGTCAACAGCTGCTCCAACGGATCATGAAGTGCAGTGCTTTCTATCTAAAGCTACTGAGAAGGACTCAATCTCCTGGCATAGGAGAATGGGACACATTAGTCAAAGGAAGATGAATCACTTGATTCAGAAGGACTTAGTGAGAGGAGTAAATGTCAAGAACTTCCAACTTCCTGACTTTTGTGTAGCTTGCAATGAAAGGCAAACAGACAAAGAAGTCTCATAAGGAAAAAGAAAGTTCATTCAATAGAACTTCCTCTTGAACTTCTTCACATGGATCTGTTTGGTCCAGTCAGTACAAGGAGCATTGCAGGCGATCTGTACTGTTTTGTGGTCACTGATGACTACTCAAGGTTCACTTGGGTAATGTTTCTGAAATCCAAATCAGAAACATTTGAGTCATTCAAGGAATTAGTCACCACTCTGGAATCTCTCTACAAGCTAAAGGTTAGACAAGTACGCTCAGACAACGGGACCGAATTCAAGAATCAATGGATGGAGGCATACTGCAAGGAAAAGGGAATTGTTCATCAATTCACTTCAGCATACACGCCTCAGATGAATGGTGTTGCTGAGAGGAAAAATAGGAGCTTGATAGAGACTGCACGGACTATGCTGGCGGACTCGAAACTGCCTATCCAATTCTGGAATGAGGCAGTAGCAAATGCATGTTATACACTGAATCGAGTCCTAATAGTCAAGCGCCACGGAAAGACATGTTATGAGCTACTACAAAGACGCAAACCGAATTTGGAGTATCTTGAACCTTTTGGCGCGCCATGTACACTTCTGAAGAAGACGCAAGAAGGAAATTCAGCGAGAAGGCAGATGAAGGAATCTTTCTAGGATACAACATACCGAATAAGCGAGTTTACAATAACTCAACGGGTCTTGTAGAAGTGTGGTGTAATGTCGACGTTCAGAGATATACCACACCACCTACAGGAAAAGGACCTGCCTACTTCTTCGATTATGATGGATTCTTCAAATCCTTCAACATACCTCTCTCTCCCTCGGACGATGAGCTAGCAACTAGGATGATGTATGATATTCTGAATACACCATCTAGCACACAGGGAGAATCATCTACTCAGTCAGGGGGAGTAGTCGACGTCAGTGACTCCTCCTCTGAAGATGAAGCTGAAGAAGATGACCAGAACAGTCAGGAGGAACAGGTTCCAGTTCCAGCAAGTCCACAAGCATCTACGAGTGATGCACCTTCGACTTCAGAACCTCAAACTCCAACTACCTCAGATGCAGAACCAAATGTTCATAATCTTGGCTCTGAGGTAGCTGTTCCTACTACTCCAGGATCACGACTAAATGTTTATCATCCCCTTGACAATGTCATTGGAGATGTCAGATCAGGAGTACAAACCCGAAATCAGTTGTACTCAGCTGATTACGCCTCGGTTATGGAGAAAGGTTACATTCATGATGGTGCCTATCGATGTTTTGTCTCGCAGGTTGAGCCAAAATATGTCAGTGAAGCACTCAATGATGAGGCGTGGGTGAGTGCCATGCAAGAAGAACTTCTGCAGTTTAAGAAGTTAGGTGTATGGACACTGGTTGATAAACCTAAAGGTGCTAAAGTCATTGGCACTAAATGGGTACTAAAATGCAAGAAGGATGACCAAGGGGTCATTATCAGGAACAAAGCTCGACTGGTGGTTCAAGGTTTTCGCCAAGTCGAGGGAATTGACTACAATGAGGTGTTTGCACCCGTGGCAAGGATGGAAGCTATTCGTATCTTCCTTGCCTATGCATCGTACATGAAGATCAAAGTCTACCAATTAGATGTAAAGAGTGCATTCCTTCATGGAGAAATCAGAGAAACAGTCTACGTAAGTCAACCCGAGGGTTTTGAAGATCCTTACCATCGGGATAGAGTTTACAAGCTCGACAAAGCTTTGTATGGGCTTCATCAAGCTCCTCGAGCTTGGTATGAGAAACTCTCAACTCATCTTGTGAAACACGGCTTTCGCAGGGGAGTAATTGACTGTACACTGTTTATTAAGGAAAAGGATGGCGACCTACTGCTTGTACAGATATATGTTGATGACATAATCTTCGGGTCAAAGAACGAAGAGTTATGTAAAGAGTTTGAAGCAGTAATGAAGAAAGAATTTGAGATGAGTGCCATGGGGGAGATGAAGTTCTTTCTCGGGTTACAGGTGGATCAAACACCTAATGGAATCTTTCTACATCAGACCAAGTATGTAGGAGACATTCTCAGTCGTTTTGACATGGAGAATGCTTCTGCTGCTGGGACTCCACTTGCTACTAATCATGATATAGCACCGGATGATAATGGAGATCTAGTAGATGCCACTATGTACCGAGGAATGATCGGATCTCTCATGTATCTCACTGCCTCAAGACCTGATATTATGTATGCTACATGTCTATGTTCGAGATATCAGGCTAAACCAAAGGTCAACCATCTGATCGGGGTCAAGAGGATTTTTCGTTATCTGAAGGGTACACCCACACTTGGATTGTGGTACCCTCATGATGATGACTTTGAGCTTACCGCGTATAGTGACTCGGATTACGGGGGCTGCAAGATGAACTACAAGTCTACATCAGCAGGGTGTCAATTCTTTGGGAGAAGATTAGTTACCTGGCAGTGTAAGAAGCAGACATCGGTTGCCTTGTCAACCTGTGAAGCCGAATATGTTGCTGCTGCAAGTTGCTGTTCTCAAATCATCTGGATTCAACAGCAAATGCGGGATTACGGTTTAAAATTCTCATCTACTCCTATTTTTGTTGATAACTCTGCTGCAATTGCAGTAACTAAAAATCCGGTCCAACATCCTAAGACCAAACACATCGGTATTAAATACCATTTCATAAGAGATTGTTTTGAAAAGAACTTAATTGATGTGGTTAAAATTAATACTGATTTTCAACGCGCTGACCTCTATACTAAAGCTTTTGATAAACCACGTTTTCAATATTTATTAGAGGTCAACGGTGTTAAAAAGAAAAGTGAGGTAATTCCTGATGATGAAAATGTGTAGTCCGATGTCGTGTACTTAAATTTTATTTTATTTATTTTGATTTGTCTATTTGATTTTAATTTTATTTAAACTCATGTTCTCTTGCTGTTTATTAAAATCCTAAAATAATTAAACCAGAAATGATTTTAGTATTTTAGGGGGAGAATATGTCAGCAAGTTAACATTAAAAAAAAAAAAAAAAAAAAAAAAAATGAGGGAGAAGGAGTAGCGAGCTGAAATAAGGTAGATTGTATCTGTGATACCGATTCAATACCTTTGGAAAATGATAGTACACAGGAACAAATCAAGAGGGACTTTAAATTTTAAGTTTTAGTAATATGCAAAAGTTCAAAGAAATAAATCTGTGTAGTCTAAGCAATACTAAAAGGAAAGATGATAGAAAACTGGCAACTCCTAAGGTGACACAAAGAAAGTAGACTTAGAGGTTGCTAGACCATATATGATATGTTGGTAGATTCAACACAATAGACAAATAGACCGGATTGGTGATTTCAAGATAAAACTAAAGTGTTCAACTGACTGTGGGCGTCCATCTTATCACTGGTTAACACAATCAACAATATTCCAATAAGGGGTAATGAGCAATTAAACGCCACAAATGTGTGCGGATGACCATAACTAGAGCAAAGCAAAAGAAAAAATGAAAGACAAATGCAATAAAGCTAATGACTTATGTTGTTGGTGCATTTTGTGCAAAATAAAATAAGCTGCTCTAACAAGGAGATAGGTTATGTGCCTCTCTGCTGTGCGATGGCACTGACCTGAGGATAAGCATAACCTAGATATTCTAGAATTCATTGTTGTTTGCCGCCTCTCTGCTGTGCGATGGCACTGACCTGAGGACAGGCTTCTCTTTGAAAGCTCTAAGAATAGTCTCTTCTTGTAATAATACCCGTAGACCGCTCAAAAGCTCCTGAGGGATGTTGATTACCATATAAGTGTGGGATCCACAAGTGTTAGTTGAAATAATTAAACCTAAATAAGTCACCAGTCTGTGTCAAAAGTCTGTGTATGGATTTAAGTGGACAAACATACTGACAATCATTGTGGCTACATTCCTCAAAGGTTCAAATCAATGTGAAAACCTAAGAGTTTCAGTATGATTTCCTTATGTTGCTAACGACTCTGGATGAACACCGAGAACTTGAGCATCAAAAGGTTTAATAACGAGTCCCAAATGATTTGAATTGCCTGTATGATTCCAAAATTGAATTGGTCCAGATGTGATCAACCTAAGTTGAAGCTATCTACTCCCGATCCAAATCCCGTAGATATCAATCTCTGGATTTATCTCTCACAAAAAGCCAAAAATATGTCTGATTATGTAATTAGTTTAAATTCTTAAATTAGTTAGTTTGTTTTTAAGTTTTAACTTGAGTCAAGTGTCGGGCTACATCAGGAAAATCAGAAGGAATAAACTCACTAAAAGGGTCATGTCTGAGATGACCATATGTGCTTTGAAAGGTTATATAAGTCACGTCTGAGGTGACAAAGTGTTTTAAAAGGGTCACGTCTGAGGTGACCAAAGTGGTGAAAAGGATCACGTCTGAGGTGATCAAAGTGTTTTCAAGATAAAAGGATCATGTCTGAGATGATCAGAAGGTCATAACGTTTAATTTAATTAATATAAAAGAGTCTAAAGGTAAATTGGTAAAATAGCAGAAAAATTAACTAAGTATGACCCATTCGCACGAATGGACCATACGTATGGACTAACCATACGAATGAAGTCCATTCGCACGAATGGATCATACGATTAGTCCAATCGGAGGCTTAAGTGCGAACGAGTGAGTCAGTCGCACGACTGAACTTCAGTCGGACGACTGGAGAAGGGCGACTGACCCAATCGCACGACTGAGTCTCACTCGCACGACTGAAAGGTGCGAATGAACTCAGTCGCACGATTGGATCTAGGGTGGATATAAATAGAGGTGGAGTCGGTCGCAGAGACTCCTCATTCTCAAATCGCCCCTAATTCGCATATTGTACCGTTACTCTGCCAAAATTTTCTTTGCTTGATTTTTCTTGCTGATTCTGTGTCACTAACGTTCGTTCATCATCGTACAGGTACTTTGAAGTTAATATCCATCGAAATCAGAAAGAATGAAACCCTAATTGGATTAAAACGACTGTGAAGTGCGAACCGCGAATGTCAAACCCTAATAACCTATTAAAACTAAGTAATATGTTAAAATTGAGTAAAATAGGTTGTTAGGGAAGAGAAGGCGACACTAAAGAACCGGTTAATTGAGTGATAAGACTTATTCTGCGTAGATTCGATCTTGGGACGACTGAACAAATGAGACAGACGACTGGTCGTCCGGATGAACTTCAGTCGCACGACTGAAGGGTGCGAATCAATTAATCGCACGACTGAACCATGCGAATGAGACTCAGTCGCACGACTGGTGTAACCGCACAAGAGTACATGCGCATGAGTCCAGTCGCACACTCAGTCGTGCGTATGAGGTCAATCGCACGTCTGAACCTCAATCGCACGATTCAGTCGCACGACTGTCTTCAGTCGTACAACCCCAATCGCATGACAGATACTTTTATTCAAAGTTTAAGTGTTGCTTTATACTCTTAGCTAACGAAACTAACGTTTATGTTATTATGTGTTACAGATGGCGAGTAGATGGAATATGAGCACCAAGCACAACATATGTGCTCACCTGGACTTGACATCCAGGAATGCAGCCGACTTCGCTGGCATTATTACTTTCCTACAGAGATCCAGGATCGCTATGCTATATCTACTCCCTGCACACCGTACAGATCAGTGCAGCAGGCCTTCTGGGAAGGCGCATCTGTAGACAGATCCACCGAGCCTCATTGCATCAGGAGCTCGATTTTTGGTGAGGCTATCACTATTTCTGAGGAGGATCTGAGGATAGTGCTTCAGTTTGGAGACGATGCTGAGTGTCCCACACGTCTACACCCCCTCATGGTCCGTGGATGCTTCATGAGAGCCAAGTACTCTGGGGACATCAATGCCGGGGTACTCAACAAGAGTAACCTCTGTCCCCAGTTTAAGTACCTTGCGCACGTGCTGCTGAAGTGTATAGCATCACGGAAGGGAGGTTTTGACGAGCTCTCTGACCAGATTCAGAACGCTTATGCAGCGTTGGTGCTGAACCACCCGTTCAGCTTCTCCAGGATGATATTCAGTTACTTGGTGGAGAACCTCGAGGGGAAGGGGAAGGAAGGCTTCTGTATGTACCCTAGATTTCTACAGATGATCATTGATCAGAAGCTTCCTTCCCTGCCGAAGGAGAAGGAGGACGCTGTTATTCTCGAGGTCATGGACGACACGACTCTTGGCAGGATGAAGGTATACAGGGGGAAGCAGGTGAAGCCCCCTGTCAGGAGGTTGTTTGGGCATCTGGCCCGGGCTGATTATGTGGCGCCAGCAAAGAGGAAGTGGCGCCACGAGGACAGTGACTCAGATGTGGAGCATATAGCTATACCAGAGACTGACTCTGATGATGATGATAGCGGCGACGCCGGGGATGACATGCCTGCCCCATCTAGAGGCACAGATACAGACGTTATTCCCCCGGGGTCAGCCACTGCCGGAGAGGTCGCAGAGATGGCCGGTTTCCATCAAGAGTTCGTCGCTGGTGATATCGAGGAGGAGGAGTCAGACGAGGAGCCCCTCACCAGGACTGTGGGAAGCAAAGTAGTTCCCACAGACCACGGGCTTAAGGTGGTTGGTGAGCACCCAAGGGACTCCTCGGAGAGAGATACTGACCCTAACTACGTCCCAGGGTCAGTTAGCAGAGCTGCAGGGGGAGCATCTACTTCCTCCGGGACTAGGAGGAAGCGGATGGCTCAACCACATGGGTTGAAGAAGAAGAAGCGTCGTTTGACCTTCGTGACTACCACCACAGCCACCTCTACCACCACTACTGACATACCACCCATCACCACAGCCACCACAGCCACTACTCCTACTACCACATCCACCACTTTACCCACCACCACTGTAGCTATCCCATCCATCACCAGACCATTCACCCCTACTTCACCACCATCGACCCACCGACCCATATTCACCACGGCCACTGCCACCACCACCACACATCAGGCTGGACCGTCAGCCCAGCCCTCACATGCTCATGGATCTACTCTACCTCACATTGGGGTAGAGGAGCAGCTCTCAGCGCTTAACCGTATGGTTATGCGTCTGCTTGCTGCTGACGAGGAGAAGGCGGCGCAGATCCGCCAGCTGACCGACCTGGCTGCTGCCCAATCTCAGCAACTGGCAGAGCAGGCTCGGGTCATAGACCAGCAGAGAGTTGAGGTGTCCCAACTCCAAGATATTCAGGCTCAGTCCGTCAAACGTATTGAGGAGTTGGAGACGACCAACAAGACTATCATGCTGAGGCTGAAGGGGTCGAAGGATGAGCCCCTGAAGCTAAAGGAGGGTGACGGGGATGACGGAGATGATGATGATGAAGATGAGGATGATGATGAGGAAGATGATGATGATGAGGAGACTGAAGAAGATAGGACAGAAGGACATGATGATGACGACGAGGCAGAAGGAGGGGATGCGGCTGCATCGGCCTCTGCCTTAGGTCAGGAGCGGAGATCCAAACGTCGACAAGACCAGTCATCCACTACTTCTGCTCCTCCGAGCGACACGCCACAGATTCAAGACAAAAGTACTGATTAGACGTTTTATGTATTTATTTACTTTGTACTTGAATCATGTAATGAAAAACAAATGTATTAAATGTTTATATATATTAAGTTAATATATGTCTGTTTGATTAATTACTAATGATTTATGTGTTGAATGTTTATATCAAACAGATCCAAACTTTCAAAGGGATGAGTTTGACTTTGCTCCCCTTCAAATGGTCAAGACTCAGTTAACCATGATTCTTGACCTACAAGGGATAGTAAGACGGTCTGTGAGTTATACCCCTGAAGAAGGGGAGATAATTCATGACCTGTCTGATGAGCAAATAGCAGAAATGTTCAAACTCAATCCCGATGAAATAGTGAAGGACGCTCCAACAGTTGATTCAATCAGTGATGAGGAACTGAATGATATTGATGAAGTTGAGGTTGAAGACATCACTGCAGAAGAGTATCCTCAGTACGCTGACGCCGAGGGAAATGTGGTCCCCAATCTGGGTGAATCCCTAGTCAGTGATACTTTTGAGGTACTTGACAAGATGGAGCAAGAAGCAGAAAAGACTGAAGGAACAGCCCAAGCCTCCAATGCAGACGTAGATATTCGCAAGGCTGAATGGGCTGCCTGTTTTGAAGAAGTACGAGCCCAGCGTGCTGCACCAAAGAGAGATGCCTACACCAAGCTCTACAGAGTCAAGAAACACCATAAGGTGTCAGGCAGGATTATCTCTTGGGCTTATTTTGAAGACCTTAACGCTTATGCAGTTAAGAGGGAGCAGGGCATAGAGTACTTCAGGTTCCCACATGATCTGAAGACTCTACCTGGTTTTGAGCTCAACCAGCTGGCTAAACTAAAGCTGCTGTATGCTGACCCGAGAAAGATGTCAGGCTGGTTTGAGGCTGCCCTAAGGAAAGAGTACCACACCAGGTGGGTCAACTTCAAACCTCAACAACCTACGAGGTATATCAGACGTTCTGAAGTTGATCCCATAACTGGAAAGCCAAAGATAGTGCTGAAGTGGAGTCCCCCGAGAACAATGTCGAGAATCCCACTCAGGGAAATGCCACAGGACTTCACTCCCCACTTCAAATGGTGGTACTATGATTGGAGAACCGCTGAAGCTGTCATAGTGTTGAATAAAGAGGGACAAATGGATACTATCAGGGTATTCGACCCAATGTGGTTAACCAACTTGTCTGCTAATGATGTCTACACATTATACAAGTGGCCACTATTCTATGACACGCAAGATATTGTACAAGCCCTCCAATTCCAAAATGTCATAAGACTCTGCTTTGCTTTTGAGATACACGCAGGAGTCACTAAAGAGGAGAAGTACAAGAAGTATAAGGAGGTGATGCAGAAGACAAGAGAATAGATAGATCTAGGTCCAAGGGGGAGTTTGTTGATACATGTATGTCCCTAGATCATGATTTGTAATGTAATGAACTTGTCTATCTGATTATGATGTAATTGTAATCGATTAATGAAATGATATGAATTGGTTGTTACTTGTAATGTTTAATATTTCATTAATTAGTTGTGATTGAATTGATTGGGTTTATGAATGTTTGAATGAGTGCACATTAAGTTATATTAAATAGAACATTCAAACTTAACTTAATGAAGTTCTCATGCGAATGGCCCATGCGAATGGACCACACGCATGAATAACTTCATACGATTGACTCAATCGCACGACTGAACCAGGAGACTGGATCAGTCGTATGATTGACACATAAGATTGACTCAATCGCACGACTGAACACTCAGTCGTGCGGATGAATCAACCGCATGGTTCAATCGCACGACTGAACCATACTTATGGCTCAGTCGCACGATTGAACAATACTAACCTATAAATAGACCCAATTCGTGGGAAAACGTAAGCATTCATCCCATTACGATTCCAGACGTACCCTAGCCGTCCAGAAGCCTCCCAAATCGTTCTCCAAGTTCATAGAACACATCAGATCAGTTCCTAATCGATTTCTGACGTTGATATCAATTCTTGATTGATTCATCGTGTGTTCTCACTGATTGGATCGCCAATCAAATAGGATTCCGCACTATTTGGTTTGGTTTAACACGCAATCACTCGGTATTTCGCTAAAATACCAGGTCCTAACAATAATCTAATTGACAATGTGATTATGGTATTATGTTTATGTGTTTGCATGTTTTAAATGTTAATTAGGAAATTAATCGCGTAAAGTGGAAACGTGCCTATTTATTCGTATATCTTGTGTTTTTATAAAGATAAAATATATAATTGTTATCATTAGTTTATATCTTTACATTATTAGTTAAAAACACTTTAAAAAGGAGTTAAAAGATCATTTTTATAAAAATACAAGTTACAAGGGTTTAAATGGTAATCAAGCAAAATTAAAAAAATAAAACAAACCCTAGCCCCCCCCCCACACACCCCATTCGGCCGCAACCTCCATTCTCAACCCCTCCCCACTTCGGATTCGATCTAGAACAAGCAAGTAATCACGGAATTGAGTCGATTTCAAGGGTTACAATAAGTTGGAAGCATCAAATACAAGCAATCACACGTTTAAAGGTTAGATTTTATAAGTTTTTATGGATTTCTTGTTAGGGCCGAACCCTATTTCGTTTTTGTATGATCATGGGGTCGAAATTGATGTTGTTTGATGATGTTAGTATGTCGGTCGGATTGAATACATGTTGTTTAACGTTGATTATGCATGAATTGTATGTTTTTAATGGATTGATCATGAACTTTGATTTTAGGCAAACCCTAATTCAAAATTGATGAGATTAGGGATGATTGATGATTTTTTGATGAATGTATGATGATTAGTAGGTTGTATGAATGCTAAGATACATTGATCTTGCAAAAAATTGATAAATTGAAGTAGGTGTTCATAGGTTACTAATAATAGTAACTTTATTTTCATGACATAATGAATTGATGATGGATTGATGTTGTTGATGTGTTTAGGATGATGATTGGGTGTTAGATTGTTGATATGAATGCAAAAATCCTTGGAATAGATGTTGTTGTTCATATCTTGCCAAAAGTGGAAACTTTTGTTCATGATGATTAGTAGATTGTGATGATTAGGTATTGTTGATCATGTCTAGATGTTGTTATGAGCTTGAGATGGTATAATTGTGATGAATTCATGAATACATTGAGTGTTTGTTAGATGTTGGAATATACTTTCCCAAAAGGGAAACTTTTTTTGCACAAAGTTTGTAGATGACAGTTTGAACATGTTTGGGATATTAGGAGCATGTTAGTATGTTCATGGATGAATTCTATTGTTTTAGAACATGTTAATTTAGTTGTATGGGATGTTTGGATAATCATGGGTGATGTTTGGACTTTGATGATCATGTATGATATTGATGTTGGTTAGTAGTTAAGACATCATGTTTGGGACTAGAAATTGATTTTTGTGGTGTATGTTGAATGCAATAAACATGGTTAATGAATGTGAATGTGATCATCATACACGCGTGCGAATCTGAGGCCCCTACTTAGTAGGATTGGCAGGGTTTAGGGTGTGAAGTCGTGAGTGGCTTCACATGGCATGTGGTGTGTGATTTGATCTTTGTGTGGCATGTTAATTATGTTATAACTAGTGGACATGTTAATGTTCTAGATTCGCATGACTTGTATGATACTTGGTTGTATGATGATCTAAGTGGTACATCTGTATAATATAGCATACATATGAACCATTTGAATGTTAAACATTTATGATATATGTGTATGTCTGCTTGAATTGTTTACAACACATAAAGTCACCAACGAGTCAAACGGGTCAACTGAGTATCTATTACGCATATTAGGTGAGTTCATGCCCCACTCTTTACTTAAACTCTTTTGGGGGAGATAGCATACTGGTAAACTACAAACGCTTATATATATTCAAGTTGTGCATAATATTAATATAGTGCTGATATTCCGGAAAAGTCCTCACACTTTCGAATTGTTAATATTGAATAGCGGGGAAACTTGGGTAGTACTACTGGGTCTGACGAGCCCCACCTGTGTGACTCGAGATCAACCGGGTGCAATTTGTCCTATTGAACATTGTCACGACCTGTTAAGTCGTGACAGGAGGCAACAACGTAACACAGTCAGCTTCAATTACGAAATCACTATGAGTTAATATTTATTGTTAATGGACTAGCTATCTGTTACAATGCACTACTTTTATATCTCTATTATTAAACTGCTTATGTTTGAATATCAACTCTTGAACTCACCAACCTTTGTGTTGATATTTTAGTATGCTATTCTCAGGTCATTAACTTGCTTGCCTTTAGGAGCACCACACGGATTCACCTTGCATTCTAAGACTTGGTCTTCAAGACATCTTTATTGTTTTAATGGTTAATGTTTACTCATTTGGGTTGGCGCATGTTTTGCCATAGTATGCATTTATATTCTTTGGGTTGTTTTATAAAACGCTTCCGCACAGTTTTAAAGTTTTAACTTTGGTTGATTTTATTTTGATTGTGGCATATAGAGTCGTTCTGAGTAACTATTGACTGTGATCCTGGTTTGTTCACACGCCTCGCGGTAAAACTCCGCACGTAGATTTTGAGGGTGTGACATAGTTATCCAAGACCGCATCTGAAAATTTGGATGATATCTGAATTTTCGAATTTTACGGGTTTAAAAAATGTGGATATCCAAAGTTCGCTTATCCAAATTCTAGTTGTACAACGACTACTTCAGCTGTTGTACATGGGAAATGGTTTCATGAGTTGGCGAAATCTACTTTAGGGGCACGTGTTTAACACGAATCGTCACTCAACATTAACGTTTTTTCTTTGTTCATTCTCACAGCTTCCTACATAGGTTTGAATCCTATTACTTTTGATTTTGTTTATATTGTAAATGTATTATACATATATTTAAATAATACTAATTATCAACTTGTTATTGCATTGATTGTTGTATTATATGCATAAAAGGTTGTACATAGTTTTTTTATTTAATTTTTTTGTTTTAAACCCAATACTTTTACACTTATTACAATTCAACCTCTATAATTTTTCATTTTCAACTTTAGTCTCCTATATGTATGGACTGATTTGTTCAACTCATGTGCGACACTTAGATCTGTTCTAAGTCAGCCTTCTTGATCTCGGGTTGATGGTTTATGTAGCGGAAGCCTTTGTAAGGGAACGTTAGATTTGTAGTACGCAAGTGGATTGCTTGTGATGTATGATTACAACACAAGTATTAAGCTTGTATTGTAAGAACACAAGTACAAGGATTTGATGTTACAAGGAACTTTGGTGATTCCAAATGTGGACTACATCACCTATTTATACTTGTAATCTAAGATCTAGATACTTCTAATCTAAATATCTGAGATATTTAGTAATCAAAATATCTTAGATATTAGTTGATCCAAATATCTTAGATATTATCTGATCTAAATATCTTAGATATTAAGTAATCTAATATCTAGATATTTTTTTGCTTAATATCTAGATATTTTTACATGAAATTCTCTAATTTGATCTAGTCTTCATGGCTGGATTTTGTAGGGCGTTCCTAAAGACTTCAGGATCAATTAAGCTGCACAAGTTGGTGCAGATTTTTGTGGGCTGTTCTGGAGTCTTCTAAGCAGCCTTGTAGCATAAAATCAGGGTGTTGTGATCTGCTTTTTGGCGGGTCGTGATATTCTCCCCACCTAATGCCATGACGTCCTCGTCGTGTTGCCTCGATGCCCCATGAGTTGACTTCATGAGTTGTATGATCAAGATGGTCTTGCCTTGACGCCTTGTATCCGGATCCAAGGTAACGGTGTGCACTTGATCTCCTTTAATGATATACATGGTGTTTATGAACGTTACTGGGCAGGCTTTGGCTTTTCGGAAGAAGTCCATCCCTAATACGATATCATAGTCTTCTAGTGGGACGACTGAAAAGGCAACTTGCCTGTCCTCGTGCCAATCTTTGTCTTTACACCCCATGTTGCTCCTTCTATTGGTTTGGTGTTTCCTGAGGCGCCTTTGATCCACCGTTCCTGCGTGGTGATCCTTAAGCCAAGTCTTTGAGCCTCTTTAGGTGAGATGAAGTTGTGGCTTGCTCCAGTTTCAACCAACGCTTTCACAAGTTGTCCTTTTATTTCCATGTTTACAAACCAAAGTCCCTTTGATTCTATCTTCGGGTTGTCTTTGATTGTGGTCGGGTTTGATTGGTTTGCCATCACCAAAGGCTTGCCTTCAATTGTATTTAAAGTATTAAGCAGTTGAAGTTTCATTTCTCCTAAACAAACCTCCTTTAGTTCTGATGGTTCATCATCAGATCTGATCAAGGTTGTCAGACTAGCCTCTGTCGGACAATCCCGCGCATTGTGTGGTCCATCGCAAAGGAAACATTTTTTGATTACTTGTACCTCGTTTCATATTTCGGTGGTCGTCGATTATCTTCTCTTCGATTTTGATTTTGGTTATTATTGTGGGGTCTCGCTCCCCCACCTTTTTCATCGTTATCCTCCATAACGATGGGTTTTTGTGATCGCCTTTCATTATGGTCGATCAAGCTTTTTGCAACAACGATGGCTGAGGACAAGTCTTGAACATTTCTTCGTTCAAGTTCGGTTCTTGCCCATGTTCGTAAGTCATCGATGAAGTATATGAGAGAGTGCTTTGGTGGCAATTCCGGAATTTCTAGCACAAGGGTAGTGAAATCTTTGACGTAGTCTTTGATGCTCCCCTTTTTCTTTAGGTTATGAAGCCGAATCTTTGCTTCGTGTTCAGCATTTTCCAGATAAAATTGTTTCTTGATTTCTTTTATGAAATCAGCTCAAGTTTGTATGGTGCACGTACCTTTATCAATTTCCATGTGTTTTCGACGCCACCATAAAGCTGCGGTCTCTTTCAAGTAAAGAGTCACCGTCTTGATCTTCTTGGCGTCATCGACAATATCGATGACCTCGAAGTATTGCTCCATCTCCAAAAGAAAGTCATCCACAACCCTTGCCTCTCGTTTTCTAATAAATGGTGATGGTTTGGGGATGTCTACCTTTGTAGAGGCATGGATTATGTTGTCACCTCTGGTTGCTAGTGCGCGCTAGCAAACACTAAGTTCGGTTTGCAGGTCTTTGATCTCTCTCTCGAAGTTATCTTTGAGTTGACCCGACTCCCTTGTGAATGCCTCTTCCATCTCCTTCTTTATCAAGGAGAGGGTGAGTTTGAGATCGCTTCTCATTTCATTGAAGTTATTGCCTAACGACTCAACATGTAGCAAAGAGTCGTAGGTATGTGTTTTGAAGATATCGATTTCAGCCTTGAATTCATCTATTTCGTTTTTGAATTCAGACAATGCAACTTTAACATCTTCAACTCTTTTCTCCATGCTTGCAACCAAGTCTTAGGACATGCTTTGAGTTCTCTTGTCACCTTTACGAGTATCCTCCCGTCCACGGTTCTCGTCTTCGGCAACGCTTGCGACTACAATGTAACATCTCGTAATTCTGTTAATTATTAGTTAATTTTGTTAGTTCTTGTAAGGGCCATTTATGTCTTTTATGAAACTTTGGGGGCTTGTTATGCATGTTGAGTTAAATTGGGAATTTATAAATTAATTTGCTTAACATTGATAATAATGATAATAATATTGTTATAATAATAATAATACTTATAATAATAATTAAAGTAGTGGTAATAATAATAATAATAATAATAATAATAATAATAATAATAATAATAATAATAATAATAATAATAATAATAATAATAATAATAACAATTGTAAATCATAATGTTAATAACAATAATAATAATTATACTAATAATAGTAATAATGATAATTAATAGTAATTAATAATAGTAATAATAGTAATTAATAATAGTAATAATGATAATTTTAATAGCTTAAAAATTTATAAACTTTAAACCCAAATTAAGTTGAAGGGTTGTTTTGTTAACATTGAAACTACAAAAGTAACCTCTAGCATAAAATAACAAAAGCATAAACAACAGGGACTAGTTATGTAACTTTATAAAACCCAACCCCCCTTTCCCTTCTTTCTCCCGATTTTCCGGTGGACACGCCAGCCGGACTCCGGCCAAGTCCGGTGACCCCCAAACGCCCAATTTAAACATTTTTAAACCATGCCAAAGGTACCAAACGACTCGGGGAAGCACCGCAAACTCGACCCATGATCAATTGGACCATTACAATCGGCATTAAAGGGAATCGAACCGAAATCAATAACTCAAACGATTCATAACCGTTCAACGTATATATTGTGATGAATAATCAAATTAAAGGATCAGAAACATTCTAATAATCATTGCGAACTTGAATGTGAGATTAAATTCGAGTTAAACAATCAATTAATCCCTTAATCATAACCGAAATAGTCGAATCGGATTCAGAAACCGTTCGGAATGAAATCGTTCAAATCAAAACTTTATAACAGAGGGTAAATAGTGCTTTCGACCCCTTTCAACTCTCGGAACCCTCAATTTCTTATAAATCTATCACCAATTCGATTTCAAGCTCCTGGTGTTCTTCGCGAGTGAACCGAAGTGTTCCAGACCCAATTTTGTTGATTTCGTTCAACAACAAGTAAGTAATACATACCTACATACTCGATTACACTTAGGGGTTAAAAGCCCTAAGTTTAATCCGGTTAACACACATGAATTGATTTTCAATTTGGGGAAATTCGAATCTAGGGTTCTTGGTGAATTTGGGGATTTGTTTAAAGTTTTGTTTTTAAGAATAAAAACATGGTTTATAACGCGGCTGAGAGCCTTTGGTCTACTGGTTCGTGGTTCACATTTCATACTAGAGGTCCCGGGTTCGAACCGGGCCTCCATCATCTTTTTTTTTAAATGTTTTTCTTAACATTTTATAAATTAGAAAAAGTATTATCATAATATAAAATCAAAATAAAATTAGTTCGTTAACTAAAACATTTTTGAAATTATTAAATTAATTTTAAAGGTTTTAGAAACTTATGATTTTAAATCTAACTACCTTATAAAGGATAATAAGGGTTATGAAAAAATAATACTTATGTGATTTAAATGTTATAAATTTTTATGGTTCAAATGTACATTACTTAAAATATTATATATCTATATGTCAAATAAATAATTATTCAAATAGTTAGTTGAGTAATTATTTATATAGTTAATTCATGTTATATCGTATTTAGTTTATAAATTTATTTCTTAAACAATTACTTAAATTCTTGAAATTTATAAAACGATATGATTTACTAATATTCTTTATTTACGGCTTTAATATTATAAGTCCTTTATATCAATATAAGATGATTTTGCAAGTCATTCAATTATCCTTACCAAATGTTAGATAATAAATTATTAATAAGTATTCTTTTCACACATTATATTTAATTCTTATTAAATCAATAAAATACATTATTGAATCATTTTTTTATTGATCTGTATCATTTTCAATCTTAGTTGATCTATATCATTTTTCTTTGGACCAAAACATAATCGATTCCAATCAACTTAATAATTAAAACCTCCCAAATTCATATTGGAACCCTAGTTTTCGTTAAATCGTTAACCTTATTACTAGCCTAAATCTTGTAAAATATATATATTTAGGTGTCTCGTGACGATTCATCTTGGAACGACTTATATCGTTCTTATTATTAATCTCCATAACATACTTATTAGACAAGTGAGTTTCCTTGTCCCCTTTTTACTTTATTTCACATAATTTTGGGGTGAAACATGATACTTACACATCATACACTTATAAACGTTTGAGACTTGTAAAGCACTTGCAATTCATCTTTATTTTTGTCATGGTTATTTGTGTGTTGTAAGTGATTATATGAGATACATAGTTTGTTTACAATCATTAACTATTGCTAGCCTGGCGACGTCTTAGATCTTTGGGCCTGACAAGCCTATTTGGTGATAAAGTCGATGTATTGCCGACTCCTGATGACGTATGCTTGTTCATCATGGGAACCAAATACACTTAGCCAATCTTATATACTTGTAATCAAGTCGAGGTTTGGTTGTAACGATATGTGTTCTATAACCTTACTAACTTATGACCTATGACATGAATTGCTACTTGTAAACTTTATCATATTATGTATGAAAACCTTGGAAACTCACCAACTATTTTTAGTTGACCTTTTATTTTTATCATGTTTCAGGTCAACCTCAAGTTTAAAGTGGTCTTTGAAGTTTGCAATAAAACTAGGACTTGGACCTAGTTAATAAATAAAATGTTTATGTAATGTTTAGTCTTGTTTGGAACTTATTTCACGTTTGAGACCTATGCTTGTATTTCATTTTAAGACTTATGATAATAATATTTGCAATTTAAATATAGCGTTATGTGGCTGTGAACAATCTTAACCCTCACATCTCGACGTTTCCGCCGTCAAGGTTGGGGTGTGACAGATTGGTATCAGAGCCCATAAATATAGGGATTTAGGTTATTAGAAATGGTGACCTAGACTATAGCTTATGCATGAACCTCATAGAAAAATATTTATATTCTTGGAAATATATATATTGTTACATGCTACATAATGTTATACCTTACTTACGTGCAACTTGATGCCTTAGCATAGGTTTGCCTTGTAATTGTTTAGACTTTGTTACTCGTCTCCCTAAACTTACCTTTGACACTTTGACTCTCCCCGACAAATAAAACGACGACACGTGGAATCGTATACTTATGCTTATGACTTGAATCCTTAGACTTATGTCTAATCTATGTAAAATCTCATCAAGGTTTTGATTTCATGAACCTAAGAAATTTGTGTGACACATAGACACCTGTATTCTTGATTTCCTGGCAAAAGGCCTCGGGCTAAGGCAAGCATATAGCATAAATCCTACGGGACTAGTTATGCTTACCTGGGGATTTCTGGGATGAGTGATAAACTATGGTCAATATACACAAATTTCTAAGGCGAGTGGGTCAACTTACCTTGACGTGTCAACGTTTCCAAATGGTAATACGTTACCAAATGGAACCATTCCATGTGCCTTACAACTTTTGCCTTATCCTTGTTGAACTGTAATCCTTGTTATTCCAATTCTCGTATCTAACTCATTTTGTATATTCCAGCATGTCTCGTCATCATGGAAAGTGTGGGAATTCCGATCGTAAGCTAGCCGCCATGATTGCTCGACAAATGGCTGCTGTCATCCCGACCATGGTTGCTGAACTTAATAGCACCTTAATGACCAACGCTAGCAACAATGGAAATGGCCATGGAGAGAATAGCAACAACCAAAACGGGAACAATCAACACGGGAACAATCAAACTTGCACTTTCAAGCACTTTAGCTCTTGCAAGTCCACTAGTTTTAGTGGCAAGGAAGGAGCCACTGGTCTTCTTGAGTGGTTCGAGAGCATGGAGAATACTTTTGTTAATTGTGAGTGTCCCGAGACACTCAAGGTTCGTTATGCCACTTGTATGCTCCAACAAAGGGCACTTACCTGGTGGAATAGCGAGAAGAGAAATCGTTGTCCTGAAGCTATGTTAGCACTTACTTGGGAAGAGTTCAAGAACATCGCAATCGCGAAGTTCTGCCCGAGAAGCGAACTGCAAAAGTTGGAGGAGGAATTTTGGAATTTGAAGCAAAACGATGGTGATCATTTGGCCTACTCAACTAGGCATCATGAGTTGAGTATATTGCTGCCTCACATGGTCGACACTGTCCCCCGCAACATCGAGAAGTTTATCAAGGGTGTAGCACCCCAAATTCAAGATTCTGTGGTGGGTAGCCGACCCACAACCTTGGAAGAAGCCATTACTATCACCGCTCAACTCACCGAGAACCATATACGAGCGGGCACCATGTCTGTGAAGGGTGCAAAGAAGGTAGAGAAGACGGCTACCGAGGCTGTTAAGGAGACCAAAGCTGAACCGTCTTACAACAACAACAACAACAACAAAAAGCGCAAGTTCACACCGGCACGCAACTATGCCGTGGCTGCACCCAAACAACCCCAAAGACAACTTGTACCTGCGGCTGCACCTGTGGCACAAGTGCCTGGGGCTAGGGCTTATGCTGGTCCTCAGCCTATGTGCAACACTTGTAGGTACCATCACCCGGGAAATCAACCATGTCGTATCTGTACTTTATGCGGTAAATATGGTCACTTGGTGGCGACTTGTCATCGTGCACCTAACAACGCCGCCGTGGTCACAAACCGTGTTTGCTACAACTGTGGGGAACCTGGTCATTTCCGCCCACAATGCCCCTGTCTTGTGGGTAATGTGCCACAAGCCCGAGGACATGCTTTCAACATCAACGCAAATCAAGCACAAGCAAACAACGATGTGGTGAATGGTATGTTAACTTACCTTTAACTTTTGTGACCTAATTCTTTTCGTGTGTTACCTGCGTCGTTAAATACCTTTAAAATTGAACAGGTATGTTCCTTATTAATAAAACTTATGCCTATGTCCTATTTGATTCTGGAGCCGATAAGAGTTTTGTTTCGTTAGAGTTTGAACCCATACTTGCTAAGCCACATACGAAGCTAGAAAGACCTCTTACTGTTGAAGTTTCCGATGGAGAACCGATCACCGTTGACGTCATTATTCGTGATTGCATCTTAAGTCTTGACACGCATGATTTTCTTATCGATCTTATCCCTATGAAACTTGGAAGCTTTGACGTCATCATTGGTATGGATTGGTTAGCCAAACACCATGCCGAGATCATTTGTTTCGAGAAGTGCATTCTTATACCGTTACCCTCTGGAGATACTTTGAAAGTGTTCGGTGAAAAATCTTCCAAAGGACTTAAACTCATGTCTTGCACTCAAGCCCGAAAGTGCTTAAGCAAGAAGTATATGGCCTTCTTGGCTTACGTGGTCAACACGAAAGTCAAAGGGAAAGAGCTTAAGGATGTCCCTATCGTACGAGACTTTCCTGAAGTATTTCCCGATGACCTTAGTGGTTTACCTCCCGTGCGTGAAGTCGAGTTTAAAATTGACTTGATACCGGGAGCAAACCCCGTGGCTAAGTCACCATATCGGCTTGCACCATCGGAAATGCAAGAACTCTCTAGTCAACTTCAAGAGCTATCTGAGAAGGGCTTCATCCGTCCTAGTTCTTCGCCTTGGGGTGCACCTGTTCTTTTCGTGAAGAAGAAAGATGGATCGTTTCGTATGTGCATCGATTATCGTGAGCTTAACAAGCTTACCATCAAGAATCGTTATCCTCTTCCTCGTATCGATGATTTGTTGACCAACTTCAAGGAGCTGCAATTTTCTCGAAGATCGATTTACGATCTGGCTATCATCAATTGCGAGTCCATGATGATGATATCCTAAAGACCGCTTTCCGTACTCGTTATGGGCACTATGAGTTTATGGTGATGCCATTTGGTTTAACCAATGCTCCTGCTGTCTTCATGGATCTCATGAACCGAGTATGCAAGCCTTATCCAGACAAGTTTGTGATCGTCTTCATTGATGACATACTTATCTATTCCAAGTCCAACACCGATCATGAACTGCATTTGAGATTGGTTCTTGAGTTGTTGAAGAAAGAGCAATTGTACGCGAAGTTCTCGAAGTGTGATTTCTGGCTCGAGGAAGTTCAATTTCTAGGACACATGGTGAATAGCCAAGGAATTCACGTTGATCCTGCAAATGTGGAAGCTGTGAAGAATTGGTGTGTTCCTACAACTCCTACCGAAGTTCGTTCTTTTCTTGGTCTTGCTGGTTATTATCGGCGATTCATTGCCAACTTCTCGAGGATCGCGAAACCGTTCACTACTTTGACACAAAAGAATAAACCATTCGAGTGGGGTTCCGAGCAAGAAGAAGCTTTTGAAGCGTTAAAGCATAAGTTGTGCAATGCTCCCATCTTGACCCTATCCGATGGAAACGACGATTTCACCGTGTATTGTGATGCATCTAAATAAGGCCTTGGTTGTGTTCTCATGCAACGAGGGAAGGTCATAGCTTATGCATCGAGACAATTAAAGGTTCACGAGGTGAATTACACAACTCACGATCTCGAGCTTTGTGATGTTGTCTTTGCTTTGAAGATTTGGAGACACTACTTGTATGGTACATAATGTATAGTCTACACTGATCACAAAAGCCTTCAACACGTTTTTAATCAAAAAGATCTCAACATGAGACAACGTCGTTGGGTGGAGTTGATTAGTGATTACGATTGTGACATTCGTTACCATCCTGGTAAAGCAAATGTTGTAGCCGATGCACTAAGCCGAAAGATTCACAACAAGATGATCTCATTCCAAGAAATTCGCGATCGACGTCAATGGTTTGACACTTTGGGTGAGTTCGATACTGAGATCCGACTAGATGTCAACGAGACTACCGTACTGCTAGAAAACTTGAGAATAGATAGTGACATCGAGTCTAGTATCCTGGAGGCTCAACAAATGGTACAACGAGAAGGAAGAATGAAGGATGAACTGGAACATAATCTTCTAATCCAATTGGAAACAAAACCCAATGGATTGATGTACTTCGCGAATCAAATTTGGGTTCTAAATAGCGATAATCTTCATACCTTTATCATGAACGAGGCTCATCAAACTCGTTATTCTATTCATCCTGGCTCCGATAAAATGTACATGGACCTGCGTGGTCAATATTGGTGGCCTGGAATGAAGAAAGATATAGCGACCTATGTAGTTAAGTGCCTCACGTGCACGAAGGTTAAAGCCGAACATCAACGTCCAAGTGGATTACTTGAGCAACCCGAGATCCCTATGTGGAAGTGGGAACACATATCCATGGACTTCATAACTAAGTTACCCCGAACCTCTCGAGGACATGATAGCATATGGGTGATCGTTGACCGATTGACCAAATCGGCACATTTTATACCCATACGTGACACGTACAAGACATCAAGGTTAGCTCGTATATATGTTGATAAAATTGTAAGTCGTCATGGGGTACCTCTGCACATCATATCCGACCGAGATGCTCGTTTCACTTCGCATTTTTGGTCGTCTATGCAAGAACTCTTGGGTACTCAATTGGATCTAAGCACGGCTTACCATCCTCAAACTGATAGTCAAACCGAGCGAACGATCCAAACCTTGGAGGATTTGCTACGCCTGTGTGTTCTTGACTTTGGTGGTGATTAGGATACGCATCTACCGCTCGCGGAATTTTCGTATAACAATAGTTACCACTCGAGTATCAAGATGGCACCATTCGAAGCACTTTATGGTCGTAAATGTCGTTCACCGATCTGTTGGACCGACATTGGTGAAAACTTCATCACTGGTCGAACTTATACAAGAGACGACCGATATAAGTTTCTATCATCCGCAAGAACCTGAAGTGGCGAGAAGTCGACAAAAGAGCTATGCTGATAAGCCGTAAGCCATTGGAATTCCAAGTTGGGGAGATGGTTCTTCTTAAGGTTTCACCGTGGAAAGGTGTGGTTCGCTTTGGAAAGAGGGGAAAACTGGCTCCAAGATTTATAGGACCTTTCAAAATCCTGAAAAGGATGGGAAATGGCTTATAAACTAGAGCTACCTTCCGACCTTAGTGGAGTTCATCCTGTGTTCCACGTCTCAAATTGAGAAAGTGCTTGGCTGATGATGAAAGTCTGCATGTTCGTTGGAAGACATCCAGATTGACGAGTCATTGCATTTGTCGAGAAACCTGTTGAGATCATGGATCGCATAATGAAGAAGACAAGAACCACAACAACCCCAATCGTCAGGTTCGTTGGGAAAATAAACAGTGGCGCTGAATTTACTTGGGAACGTGAGGAGCACATGAAGAAGAGATACCCGTTCTTATTTGTATAGTTTCATTTCTTTAATTTCGGGACGAAATTCTTTTAAGTTGGGGAGACTGCAACATCTAGTTAATTTTGTTAGTTCTTGTAAGGGCCATTTATGTCTTTATGAAACTTTGGGGGCTTTTTATGCATGTTGAGTTAAATTGGGAATTTATAAATTAATTTGCTTAACATTGATAATAATGATATAATATTGTTATAATAATAATACATACTATAAATAATAATTAAAGTAGTGGTAATAATAATAATAATAATAATAATAATAACAATTGTAAATCATAATGTTAATAACAATAATAATTATTACTAATAGTAATTAATAATAGTAATAATGATAATTTTAATAGCTTAAAATTTATAAACTTTAACCCAAATTAAGTTGAAGGGTTGTTTTTTAACATTGAAACTACAAAAGTAACCTCTAGCATAAAATAACAAAAGCATAAACAACAGGGACCAGTTATGTAACTTTATAAAACCCAACCCCCCTTTCCCTTCTTCCTCCCGATTTTCCGGTGGACACACCGGCCGGACTCCGGCCAAGTCCGGTGACCCCCAAACGCCCAATTTAAACATTTTTAAACCTGCCAAAGGTACCAAAAGACTCGGGGAAACACCGCAAACTCGAACCCATGATCAATTGGACCATTACAATCGGCATTAAAGGGAATCGAACCAAAATCAATAACTCAAACGATTCATAACCGTTCAACGTAGATATTGTGATGAATAATCAAATTAAAGGATCAGAAACATTCTAATAATCATTGCGAACTTGAATGTGAGATTAAATTCGAGTTAAACAATCAATTAATCCTTAATCATAACCGAATAGTCGAATCGGATTCGGAAACCGTTCGGAATGAAATCGTTCAAATCAAAACTTTATAACAGAGGGTAAATAGTGCTTTCGACCCCTTTCAACTCTCGGAACCCTCAATTTCTCATAAATCTATCACCAATTCGATTTCAAGCTCCTGGTGTTCTTCGCGAGTGAACCGAAGTGTTCCAGACCCAATTTTGTTGATTTCGTTCAACAACAAGTAAGTAATACATACCTACATACGATTACACTTAGGGTTTAAAAGCCCTAAGTTAATCCGGTTAACACACATGAATTGATTTTCAATTTGGGGAAATTCGAATCTAGGGTTCTGGTGATTTGGGGATTTGTTTAAAGTTTTGTTTTTAAGAATAAAAAACATGGTTTATAACGCGGCTGAGAGCCTTTGGTCTACTGGTTCGTGGTTCACATTTCATACTAGAGTCAGGTCCGGGTTCGAACCGGGCCTCCATCATCTTTTTTTTTATGTTTTTCTTAACATTTTATAAATTAGAAAAAGTAATTATCATAATATAAATCAAATAAATTAGTTCGTAATAACTACACTTTTTGAAATTATTAAATTAATTTTAAAGGTGTTAGAAACTTATGATTTTAAATCTAACTACCTTTTAAAGGATAATAAGGGTTATGAAAAAATAATACTTATGTGATTTAAATGTTCTAAATTTTTAGGTTCAATGTACATTACTTAAATATATTATATATCTAATGTCAATAAATAATTATTCAAATAGTTAGTTGAGTAATTATTTAATATATTTAATTCATGTAATAATCGTAATTAGTTTATAAATTAATTTCTAAACAATACTTAAATTCTTGAAATTTATAAAACGATATGATTTACTAATATTCTTTATTTACGGCTTTAATATTATAAGTCCTTTATATCAATATAAGATGATTTTGCAAGTCATTCAATTATCCTTACCAAATGTTAGATAATAAATTATTAATAAGTATTCTTTCCACACATTATATTTAATTCTTATTAAATCAATAAAATACATTATTGAATCATTTTTTTATTGATCTGTATCATTTTCAATCTTAGTTGATCTATATCATTTTTCTTTGGACCAAAACATAATCGATTCCAGTCGATTTAATAATTAAAACCTCCCAAATTCATATTGGAACCCTAGTTTTCGTTAAATCGTTAACCTTATTACTAACCTAAATCTTGTAAAATATATATATTTAGGTGTCTCGTGACGATTCATCTTGGAACGACTTATATCGTTCTTATTATTAATCTCCATAACATACTTATTAGACAAGTGAGTTTCCTTGTCCCCTTTTTACTTTATTTCACACTATTTTGGGGTGAAACATGATACTTACACATCATACACTTATAAACGTTTGAGACTTATAAAGCACTTGGAATTCATCTTTATTTTTGTCATGGTTATTTGTGTGTTGTAAGTGATTATATGATATACATAGTTTGTTTACAATCATTAACTATTGCTAGCCTGGCGACGTCTTAGATCTTTGGGCCTGACAAGCCTATTTGATGATAAAGTCGATGTATTACCGACTCCTGATGACGTATGCTTGTTCATCATGGGAACCAAATACACTTAGCCAATCTTATATACGTGTAATCAAGTCGAGGTTTGGTTGTAACGATATGTGTTCTATAACCTTACTAACTTATGACCTATGACATGAATTGCTACTTGTAAACTTTATCATATTATGTATGAAAACCTTGGAAACTCACCAACTATTTTTAGTTGACCTTTTATTTTTATCATGTTTCAGGTCAACCTCAAGTTTAAAGTGGTCTTTGAAGCTTGCAATAAAACTAGGACTTGGACCTAGTTAATAAATAAAATATTTATGTAATGTTTAGTCTTGTTTGGAACTTATTTCACGTTTGAGACCTATGCTTGTATTTCATTTTAAGACTTATGATAATAATATTTGCAATTTAAATATAGCGTTATGTGGCTGTGAACAATCTTAACCCTCACATCTCGACGTTTCCGCCGTCAAGGTTGGGGTGTGACATACAACCTTTTCTGGGATAGATGTCATCCCAATGAATCGATGTGGCTTTGAAACCACTCATCACAGACGGATTTGTTCAGCTCACGTGCAGCACTTAGATCCCTTCTAAGTCAGCCTTCTTGATCTCGGTTTGATGGTATATGTAGTGGAAGTCTTTGTAAGGGAATGTTAGATTTGTATTACGCAAGTGGACTGCTTGTGATGTGTGATTACAACACAAGTATTAAGCTTGTATTGCTAAGAACACAAGTACAAGGCTTTGATGTTACAAGGAACTTAGGTGATTCCAAATGTGCACTACATCACCTATTTATACTTGTAATCTAAGATCTAGATACTTCTAATCTAAATATCTAAAATATTTAGTAATCTAAATATCTTAGATATTAGCTTATCTAAATATATGGATTTTGTAGGGCGTTCTAGAGCCTTCCGGGATCATTTAGGGCTGCACAAGTTGGTGCAGATTTGTGCAGGCTATTCTGGAGTCTTCCAAGCACTCTTGTATGCTTTAAATGTGCCCCTAATTCATAAAAATCAGGGTGTTGCGATCTGCGTTTTGGCAGGTCGTGACATATACCTATCATCTTTACAACATTTTCGATTTACGGTCTTAATTATGAGAGTTAACATGCCCGTAATGTGCACGTGTGGTTCAACGTTTTTACGTTTATTTTTTCTTGTTCAACATCCCCATTGCAACGTGCAGATTCTAGATCAACTAAGTTGTTGTTTTTAATATTTTACGTTGCACGTGCGTGGTTCAACATTTTTACGTCTACTTTCCATTTTTTATATATTTTTCGTTTTTATTTCCTTTTTATTATGAGTTTCGTGTGTTGGTGATCACTAATGGTGATATGAAAATGACGCTACTTGGCACAGTTTAACGGCCCTCGCCGCAATGCGGGAAGCTTAATACTAGTTGTTATCTATTTAGTATATGGTACCGTGCTTTTCTCTCCTTAGAAACGATTACGCACGAGGTCCCTTTAATAAACCTATTTTACAAATGTTGTAACACCCTGATTTTTCTATGTTGTTTTTTTTAACGGTAGTGTAACACCCGGCCTTTCATACCACCAATATTGTCCGCTTTGCTCACGACAAGCTCATAGATTTGCTTTTGGTTGCCCAGGTGAAAACTTCCCACATAGTTCACCCATCCCTGGATTGTTGCCACCTAAGAACGCTTAAATGTGGAGTTCTCCTCTCATCCACAACCAATACGCCTAAAACGCGTTGGTGATATTAAAGACCAGACATTCCTTATGAACCACGAATCTCTCATGTCCACGGCCGATGTGGGATTTATATAGGGTGTGACAATCACCCCCCTTTGGACTTATAGTCCTCGATGAGCCCGAGAAGTTACCATCCTCGGTGAGGTATGTCCCACATCCTGAACGGCACAGGAGTGCTTGAAACGACAGCGGCAGCTGGTGAGGGTACTCATTAAATTTCGGGACGAAATTTCTTTCAACATGGGGATAATGTGACAACTCACTCGATGTCGTTATGCCAATGCAGTAAACCAGTGATGTAACACAACCATGTAATGCAATATTCGGAACGAAAATTTTTTCAACATGGGGATAATGTAACATCCGGTAATTTTCCGTTACCAAACTCCGTTAGTTTCGTTAGGTCTTGCATACACGTGTCGTGAGCACACAATAGTTGTCGTTGAACGTTGATGACTTAATAACTATGATCTATGATAAACAAATAATATCTAATTAATAATGTTGATTATTAGTTCATGGTTATATGATTTTTGAATTTTAAATATTATTTGTGAATTTTACTTGTTAATGTGTATATATATATATATATATATATATATATATTTCATGAGTTTTCTTAGTAATTGAAAAATGTTTATGATTATTATTATTGATTAATAATACTTGTATTTTGTAATTAAAATTGTTAAAAAGTGTTAAAAAGATTAATTTTTACAAAAGGGGATTAAAGGAGGGTTTAAAGGGGAAATTCTAATTATGTAAAGTTGAAAAAAATCCCAACCCTAGCCCCACAAACCCTTGCGGCCGAAACCACTCCCAAACTCTCATTCCTTTCGAATTGATCAAGAAATAACACATACAAATCGATTTTGATCTAGTTTCAAGTTTTTCAAGGTGTTAGCAAGTTCAATTCTTGATTTCTACACATTTGAAGGTTAGATTTTAATAAGTTTTCCATAGTTTTTGATGTTGATGAACCCTAATTCAAAATTTATGTATGAAAAGTTGAAATCGTTGGTTGTTAGATGATAATATGTTGTTGGTTATCTTGTATGAATGTTGGGTTATAGTGATTATCCAAGAAATCCATGAATTGATCATGTAGTTCATACATTGCCTAAAGTAGAAACTTTTCTTCTTGGAATTCATGATTTGATGATTGCATGATATTAGTTGTATTGCCTTGATGTTAGTTTACATGGGTTGTGCAAGAAAAATCATGAAATCTAGTGGTTGTTCATACCTTGCTATAAGTAAAAACTTTTATGTATGATGTTTGGGAATTACGATGAATTGATGGTGTTTGTCATGTCTAGATGATAGTTATGGACTTGATTAGTATGGTGTTGATAAATTCATGAATGAATTGGGTGTTAGATTGAGTTTGGGTGTTACTTTCCAAAAGGAAAACTTTATTTATGTAGATATTTTGATACGGTGATTTGGGCATGTTCATGATATTAGGATCATGTTAGAATGCTTTTTGATGATGCAGAACGTGGTGGAATGTGTTAATTGAGTTGTATGGATGGTTGATTGAGCATTTAGGAATTTAGGTTCTTATTGGCTATACATGATGATGGGTTATGTTAGGAGATTATGGAACTATGTTTGGGATTGTAATATATCATTGTTGGGTATGTTGGTTGGCATGAATCTTGGTGTTTAATATGATTATGATGTCATACACGCATGCGAATCTAAGGCCTCTACTTAATAGGACTGATAGGGTTTAGGGTGTGAAGTCGTGAGTGGCTTCACATGACATGTAATGCATGATAAGACTTCATGTATGTTTTACTAGTTGTGATGTAATTATAATTTTGTTGAGCATGTTGATTGCTTGAGATTCACATGAGTTGTATGATAGACTAAGTAGTATTATGATCTTGGTAAAACAAGAGGTTGTTGATATGACATACATGAATAACTTGTATGATGAGTTGTAATTCTTGATTAAATGAGATTTCAATTAACATGTCATCAACGGGTCAACTAGGTCAAATGAGTCTTTTTTTTCAAAACCTTGGGTCAACGTGTTTATTGAGCACCTAGGGTTGTTAAGCTTTCTGTGTACACGTACTTATGTACTTGCGTGTTCTAGGTAACCTTTGAAGGGTTGTCTTTCCATCCGCCGTTAGCTCTTTATTATTGTTTGTTGCGCACCAGGTGAGTTCATGCCCCACTTTTTATACACTCTCTTTTGGGGCAGATTTCATACTTATTTACAGACGCTTTATTATTATAAGTTGTGTATAGTATAACGTAGTGTGATATACCTTGGAAGCTCTCACACTTTCGAATTGTTAATAATGGTAACTAGCGGGAAATTTTGGGTAATACTACTGGGTCTGAGAAGCCTCACCTGTGTGACTCGAGGTCAAACGAGTGCAATATTTGTCCTAAACACAAAACTTCGTCACGACCTGGTAAGTCGTGACGGGAGGCAACAAATGTAACACAGTCAGCTTCGATCGCGAAATCACTGTGGTTATTACTTATGAATATAGACTAGCTATCTATTTCAATGTACTTCTTATGTTTTACAATTATTACTGATTATGTTAAACGCTAACTCTTGAACTCACCAACCATTGTGTTGACTCTTTTAGTATGCTATTCTCAAGTCGTTAATTCTGATTGCCAGTAAGAACACATCACCGGTCCAGCATGCATATCAAAGTTTCTTATTAAGTCTTGACACTTGGATTTTAATCTATGTGTTTTAAACAATGGCTTGGTGCGCGTTTTTCCAATGTTACACTTTACATACTTTGGGTTTGTCTTACTTACAAAATGCTTCTACACGGTTTTAAAGTTTTAAACTCTGGCTGGTTTTATTTTAAATGTTGTATATAGTGTTGTTCTGAGTAACTAGTGATTATGATCCTGGTATGTCACACGCCTCGCGGTAAAACTCCGCACATGGAATTTGAGGGTGTGACAGGTAGGTTAGCGGTTAGTTATTAGTATCACCAAGTTAGTAATATTCACGCATGCCAAGGTTTGAACCTTGGACCTGAGAGGCAAAGCCTCACCAAGTTAGTAATATTCGCCCATGCCAAGGTTTGAACCTTCTTGACAAGCTATGCATGTTGTAAATGCTCTACGTATCCAAGTAAAAGGGGAATGTGCCAAAAGGTTATAGTATAGGTGAAGGACTAATGTGGTCAAAACACTAAAGGGGCAATAATTCTAGAAACTAAATTCATGAATGAATCCTTCATTTCTTCCATCAACGGTTTCAAACTTGAATTGCAATGAGCCTCTATTATTGCGTAATCACTTTTCAAAGGGTTATAGGGTCATCATCCTTATCATATGATCAAAGGAACCTAGTTGGTGTTCACCTCCTGATGGGTTACCACCACGAACACGATATAAGTCAACCGATGATATAATTAACATTGAGACAAACCTGTTTGATAACAACAAATGTTCTCCTAAGCCACAACTGGCACAGTACAATACCCCTAAGTTGCTGCTGGTACAATATGGTACTCCTAGGCCACGGCTCGACATAAGAAACATTGAAGATAACACTTAGCGATTTTTAGAACAACAAATATATGAGAATAAGAAACTTAGTAGCAAAGAAAACTCTCATTGGGTATCAAAAGAATAATATCAAGTCCGGATCTAGAAGACAAGTTCAGCGGTAACGTAAATATTTTTTACCATACATGCAGTGGCGGAATCAAGAATTATATCCTAGGGGGTCATTATTTTTTATAATTAGCTTCTAACAAAACAACATAAAAAATTTTGGGTCGTTCGATCGAGTCGGGTCGGAATAATTGACTTAATTAAATTGCATTGAATTGTTAACAAAAATAAAATACCAAAAGAAATAAATAAACTTACATTTATAGTGTCTCGTACGCGTCTTATGATCCTCCGCCCCTAGTTTTGATACAAATTCTCAAGTTTTTTAAACAGGAAACAATAAACATCAATTATTTTAGTATTAAACACTCTTGCGTTCCCTTGCGTTGCAACGGGAAGCGTAAAATCGTGCCAAATAACACTAGTGACACACCATCACCAGTGGCCACAAACACTAAAAACCAATAAAACAAAAAAAATCGAATGAAAAGTAGACGTAAGTACATTGAACTACACATTACGCAAGTGGAACATAAAACATATAAAACAATAAGTAAATCGATTTAGGACCATTCGTTATGACATGACCGTTAAACTAGAAAAAAATAAGCGAAAAAACATTAAATCACACACGCATGTTATGGCGTGTTAACTCGTAAAATTTAGACTAAAACGTATAACCGAAAATTTTGTAAATGCAAAAAGTATAGGGGACCAAAGTCGAAAGTAAAAAAAAAAATTTGTGGTTAAATTGTAAAAGATATAAAAGTATTGTGTAAAAAATGGTTAAAAAGATTTTCAAAAAATGGATACTACCCATAAAGCAGATAATACAACTTAAAATTCATACAAAACTTGATATATATATATATATAGGGTTCATGAGAAAACCAATAATTGTGTAAAAACCAAAGAAAACCACGAAAACCAATAATATAATTCATAATTTTTTTTGTTATTCTAATCTTAAAGGTTATTTAAGTTATTGTTACATATATGTTGAATATAAATACGAGAATGAAGAGTTTTACGCATACGTATCACTATTTCAAATGAAAAACGGTTACGTATACGTAACCTATATGTGACGTATATGTAAAACCATACTACGTTTTTTCATTAGATCCATACTGTTATTTATATATACGCATACACAAATATAAAGGGTGGTGATAATATAATTGTACATTAGTGACCGGTTTCATTGTTTTTCTCTAGTTTTTCACATAACATTATGGTTTTCTTAGGACCCTCCTCTCTCTCTCTCTCTCTCTCTCTCTCTCTCTCTCTCTATATATATTATATATATATATATATTATATATATATTATATATATATTTAATTTTTATTTTTGGGCATATTATTGTATTGGGTTGGTAATAGGTATATTGAGTTTTTATGTTATTTGGTAATGGATATAGGTAATGGTTATATATGTTTTATAGAATTTATTGTTTTTTTTGTAATTATTAGACTTTTTTATCAAATTTTAAACTTTCTATGAAGTGTTGAGTTTAAAAAAAATTTACGGATAACGTATTTCTTCTCAGGTGTAACTTAAAACACGTAATCTTTTTTTCTTTTTACATACATCTTAAAATTTTACACTACCCGTAATAAGTTGAGGGGCAGCGTAAGCTACCCCTCAATCATATCAATATACTACATATATATATATACATATACATATATATATACATATTATATATATAATATACATATACATATATATATCCTACTTTCATACTATATATATAGATATATATATATCTATATATAATATATATATATCTATATATATATGTATATTGTCTATTATATCTATCTATATATCTATATATCTATCTATCTATATATCTCTCATGTAATATTCATCTATCTCTATATCTATCTCTCTATATGCTTATATCTTTATATTATGTCTCTCTAATATCGCTATAATCTCTATATCTGTATATCTACTCCATCTATATGTCTATCTATATGTCTATGTATATCTATCTATCTCTATCTATCATATAATATATAATATCTCTTATATAATATCTATGTCTTAATCTGTATATGTCTCTCTCTCTCTGTATATCATCTTCTATGTATCTCTATATATGTCTATGTATCATCTACTGTTATATATATATATGTATATGTATATCTATGTATCTATATACCTATATATCTCTCCATATATAGATTATGTGATATTATATATGTATATATTATATATACATACTATCTCCTATCTATATATATCTATAATATATATATTATATATCTTATATCTATGTCTGTATCTATCTATATACATATTATATCTATATCTATCCGCCTCTCATCATCGGTCACAAGACAACAAGAGACAAAAGACCAAAGTACTAAGTTAGAGAATGACGTCTCTAATAAAGAAAGTCAGTCCCAAATGTAAAATCAACTATAAAAGTCAACAAGCACTAATCGTTTATAAACCCTTTGCATCAAATAGGTATGAAACTCTTTGACCAAGAGAGTCCAACCAGATGTTTGACTATTGGTCATTTAAAATAGAATCATTAACCATGGCGAGACTCACAATTTATCTTCATCATGCAATAGAGTCTCAGCCAATCCCAATCAACCCCAACAGAAACCGGTGGTGGCCATACTCCTGCATTGCTCTTCGACCTTAACTTCTTGATTAGGATTCGTGTAACAACACATCCAAACCATAATATGTTGCTATTTGCGCAGTCCTGCTCGATGAATCAGTTAGTAAAGACAAATCTTATTGTGACATCCGGTAAATTTCCGTTACCAAACTCCGTTAGTTTCGTTAAGTCTTGCATACACGTGTCGTGAGCACACACTAGTTGTCGTTTAACGTTGGTGACCTAATAATATTAAATAATGTCAATTATTGATAATCTATTGATTATGTATTATTGTATTATGTTTATGTGTTTGCATGTTTTTATATGTTAATTGAGAATTATCGCAACGTGGAAATGTGTGTATTAATTCGTATGTTTGTGTTTTATAAGATAAAACATATAATTTGTTACCATGAGTTTATATGTTTTTTATGATAGTTAAAAATCATTTAAAAGTGTTTAAAAGAGTGCCTTTTTATAAAATACAAAACACAGGGGTTAACTTGTCATTTACAAAGTTTAACTAAACAAAACAACCCAAACCTAACCACCCCCATTTGCGGCCCAACCTCTCCTCTCTCCCTCTCCATCTTCGAAAATCAACCAAGAACAAGCAATTTTGTGGGGTGTTTGGTCGATTACAAGGCATAACATTAGGAATCATCGATTTCAAGCAATTAACGTTAAAGGTTAGATTTTTCTCATGTTTTGGTGATGTTTTTCATAGTGGCCGAACCCTAATTTCGAAATTGGCCTTCATGGGGTCGAATTTGATGTCTAATGTTGATGTTTATATGTTAGTTAGGTTGATTTACATGTTAGTTAACGTGGATATGTATGAATTACATGTCTTAGTGGTTTAATCATGGATTTTGATTCTTGTCAACCCTAGTTCGAATTTTTGTATGATTTTGTGTGGATGATTGTGTTTATGATTGATGATTGTTAGATGATTAGTAAGTGTAGAATGTTAGGAAATCATGAATCTTGCAAGAAATTGGTGATTGGTGTTGATGTTCATAACTTACTAATAATAGTAACTTTATTTTGCATGTAATGATGATCTAGTGATGGAATTGATGTTATGGATGTGGTCATGATGATGAATAGACACTAGATTGTTGTTATGAATGCTAGAAATCTTTGAATGCATGTTGTTGGTTTCATAGCTTGCCAAAGTAGAAACTTTTGTTTATGAAGATGGTTAGATTATGGTGTTTAAGTGATTTAATCATGTCTAGATATTGTATGGAGCTTGAGATGGTATAATTATGTTGAATTCATGTATGCTTGGATGTTTGATAGATTTTGGGATGTTCTTTCCCAAAGGGAAACTTGTAAGGTTTGATGTATGATGATATGAACATGTTTGGGATATTAGAGCAGTTAGTATGATCATGGATGAATTCTAAGGTGATGAATCATGTTGAATTAGTTGTATGGGATGTTTTGGATAATCATGGATGATATTTGGATCTTGGTGATCATGTATGGTTTGGATGTTGTGTAGTAGTAGGACATCATGCTTGGGTCTGGTAATTGATTGTTGTGATTTGAATGCATGCATATGCTAAAGAACTTGGTTATGATCATTATCACGCGTGCGGATCTGGGCCCTACTTAGTAGGATTGGCAGGTTTAGATGTGAAGTCGTGAGTGCTTCACATGGCATGTGATGATGGTTGAACCTTGTGTGCATGTTAGTTGTATTATAGTTAGTGGATATGTTAATGTTCTAGATTCGCATGACTTGTATAGTACTTGATTGTATGTGATCTAAGTGATACACCTGGTTGATATAACATATGTATGATACTATTTGAATGTTAACCATGTGGTTTATTGTTCTCATTGGCTTTATTTGAATTGTAACTCATAATGTCACCAACGGGTCAAACGGGTCAACTAGGTCAAACGTGTCTATTTGTCTGGAAGCTTGAGTCTTTGGTTTTGGTATGATTACTAGGGTTTCACATGTCTTTCATTTACACGTACTTATGTACTCGCATGATCTAGGTAACCTTTGAAGGTTGGCTATCCACTCTTTTTCTCAAATAAACCCTAAGTACTCTTTGCATACATCAGGTGAGTTCATGCCCCACGCTTTATTTAATCTCTTTTGGGGGAGATAGCATACTGGTATTTTACGAACGCATTTAATATTTAAGTTGTGTATAATATTGATATAGTGCTGTTTATCATGGAAAAGTCCTCACACTTTCGAATTGTTAATATTTAATAGCGGGGAAACTTGGGTAGTACTACTGGGTCTGACGAGCCCCACCTGTGTGACTCGAGGTCAACCGGGTGCAATTTGTCCTATTGAACATTGTCACGAACATGGTAAGTCGTGACAGGAGGCAACAACTATCACAGTCAGCTTCAATTGCGAAATCACTATGTATTAATATTTGCTGTTAATAGACTAGCTATCTATTACAATACACTGCTTATATATATCACAACTGTTTATATGTTTACTGAACTCAAACTCTTGAACTCACCAACCTATGTGTTGACATTTTAGTATGCTTTTTCTCAGGTCATTAAGCTGCTTGCCTCTAGGAGCACTCCACGGTTCACTTGCATACTAAGACTCGGTTTTCAAGACATTAGTATTTAATGATTATGGTTTACTATTTTGGGTTGGCACATGTTTTGCCATATTTATACTTTTAGTTGTTTGAGTTGTTTTCAAAACGCTTCCGCACTGTTTCAAACTAAATCTTTGGTTGTTTTATTTACTTGTGGCATATAGAGTCGTTCTATGTAACTACTGACTGTGATCCTGGTTTGTTCACACGCCTCGCGGTAAAACCCCGCACGTGGATTTTGAGGGTGTGACAGATGGTATCAGAGCCATTGGTTATAGGGAACTAGGTTGCATACACACTAGACTATAACCGCACACAGTTAGTTAGTTACCTGTACTTTATTTTCATCTACTGTATACTCATTGGCATACACGTCACACTATCTGCAGCATGGCATCGTCATCAAGAGCTTCTGGAAAACGACCTGCATCACCTGCGCGATCCGAGTCCCCACCACTTGCACCTGTCCTGATGATGGACTCGACTGGCCTCGTTTTGTATCCTCGAGGGGAGTTTGACTGGGATCAACCTTTCGCGTTGATGAAGCGTGACCCCCCAAGGGACTGGAGCTTTTATCCTAGGTTTGTCAACCACCTCATGTATAGGGAACGCGTGCCCGAGCCGAGACCCAGAACGAGAGGTAGCTCTGATTCAGCAGTGCCTTCACTACCCCGGACGGTGCAGTCCAACGAGCAGTTGATTGCTGCATTGGTGGCAGCATTAGATACAGAACAGCATCGAGTCAGGCGACTCATTAGCGACGTTTGTACACTACAGACCGAGGTGTACAACCTAAGGCATAGATGGATGAGCTTGATGGGCGTCATGGAGAGACCCTAGACGGGTGCTACCAAATGAGGGACGGGATTGTAGCCCTCAGTGGACGCGTGGCTACTCGCGAGCAGAGGGATGCTGTGTTGATGATAGGATTGCTGCTTTGGAGGCACAGCTAGCAGCACTCCAGATTGCTATGGCTCCTGCACTGCAGAGAACCTGAGGAGGAAGAACCTGAGGAAGAGGAGGAACTTGAAGAGGAGGAACCTGAAGAGGAGGAGGATGAGAGTGATGGATCTGATATTGTCGATTGATTTCTTACATGACTTGGACTACCTAGTGTTTTCTTTGAAACCTATGTGGGAAGGGTTGTTTCCCCACGAACGACAAACTTAAATTTTGACATTGATGAATACATTGTGACTTATTTGCAATTATTTACTTTGGTTATTATTTTTGTTATGAATGTTGTGGTTGTGATGATTTATTATTCCTTTATTGTTTACTGTACTTCAATGAGATAAATGTTTTGATGTTACTCATTATTGTATTTGTGGATGTAAAGTGAACAATGGACGCACGTGGACGTGGTCGTGGACGTGGTCGTGGGCGCGGTCGTGGACGTGGCCCGGAGACCATGGCGCCGGAGATCATGGCGCTGGTGCCGTTATATGACCCCTGCTGAGTTAACTGCCCTGATCCAGGCAGCGGTGGCTGCTGCCCAAGCGGGACAGCCAGCAGGTAAACAATGAATGGAAAAATTAAACCAATATCTTGCATAACCGTATAGGTTGTCTGATCAATAATTGTTGTGTTAAAGCAGGACCACCAGCATGTACTTATAAGTCCTTCATGGACTGTAAGCCCCATACCTACAGCGGCACTGAAGGCGCTGTGGGACTAGTACGCTGGTTCGAGAAGACGGAGTCCGTATTCTCCAAGTGCAACTGTCCACCTGCTGACCAGGTGAAATATGCCACCGGGACCCTGGAGGGTGCCGCCTTATCCTGGTGGAATGCCCAAGTTCAGATGTTAGGGCAAGCATTGGCTAATGGACTGCCGTGGGCCGAGTTCAAAACCATGATGACCGAGGAGTACTGTCCTCGCAATGAGGTGCAAAAGTTGGAGATAGAGTTCTGGCAACTGAAAATGCAGGGCTCAGAAATCGAGGCTTACACCACTAGAACTCACGAGCTAGCAACATTATGCCCGGGAATGGTAAATGAGATGCACAAGAGGATCGAGCACTGCATACGGGGACTTGTACCCGAAATACAGAGTATGGTAACTGCTTCTAATCCAGCCACCATACAGCAAGCCATTCAGTTAGCCCATAAGCTAACTGACCAAGCAGTGGAACAGGGTCGTCTACCCAAGCGGGGCGCCGTGGCAAGCGTGCCCGATAACAAAAGAAAGTGGGATGGTAGTAGTAACACCAAAGCATCATCATCTTCTGGCGGTCAACCTCAACCTCAGCAGCAACAACAACCGGTCCAACAACAACGGAGGTTCGACAACAATCGTAACTTCAACCAAACGACTGCAACTAATCAAGGACCCAGTGGTTATGGTGGAAGATACCCGAAGTGCAAACCGGTGCAACTATCATCACGTGGGACGATGTGATAGCTTCAAATGTCAGCGATGTGGTAAAATTGGACACGCTGCGAAGGATTGCCGTGGCGAACTGGTTAGGAGGACACAACAACCCCAGGAAACTCCTAAGGGTTGTTTTGAATGTGGAAAAGAGGGGCACTACAAGCGAAATTGCCCACAACTAAGGAGAAATGGTAATGGCAACAATGGAAATGGACACAACAACAACAACAATAACAACAACAATGGTAACAACAACGGTGGTAATGGCAACGGTAATGGCGGTAATAAGGATGGAGCAAAAGGGAGAGCCTTCGTCATTGGCTCAGGTGAGGCTCTAAATGATCCTACAACTGTTACTAGTAGATTCTCTGTTAATGGTTGCTTTGCTACGGTACTATTCGATACTGGAGCTGATAGGAGTTTCGTGTCCTTAAAATTCTGTAGTCTTTTAAGTGATATACCCTCCACCCTAGAATCTAAATACACCGTAGAGTTGGCTGACGGTAAACAGATTCACGTAACTCATATCCTTAAAGACTGTAAGATAGAGCTTGCTGGTCATACTTTCGTTATAGATCTTATGCCTGTTACTCTGGGGAGTTTTGATGTTGTGATAGGCATGGATTGGCTTTCTAGCAAGCAAGCAGAAGTTATATGTCATGAAAGATCATACGAATTCCTGTTGATGACACAATTCTGACAGTCCGAGGTGATAGAAGTGGTGCTGTGATAGGCATCATCTCGTTCATGAAAGCCCAAAAGTTACTACGAAAGGGTCGTGTGGCTATTCTAGCACTTGTGACTGATAAGCAGGCGAAGGAAAGAAGAATGGAGGATATTCCCATAGTGCGCGACTTTCCAGAGGTGTTTCCAGAGGATCTTCCTGGATTACCACCTCATCGTCAAGTGGAATTTCAAATTGAGCTAACTCCCGGCGCAGCCCCGATTGCTAGAGCACCTTATCGATTAGCACCGAACGAACTACAGGAGTTGTCGTCACAACTCCAGGAGCTATTAGATAAGGGTTTATTCGCCCTAGTACATCACCCTGGGGAGCCCCTGTCCTGTTTGTGAAGAAGAAGGATGGCACGTTTCGGATGTGTATTGACTATAGGGAGCTAAATAAAGTAACAGTCAAGAACCGATACCCTCTACCCCGTATCGATGACTTGTTTGACCAACTCTAGGGATCAAGTTACTATTCGAAAATTGACTTGAGATCTGGCTATCATCAACTCAGAGTCCGCGAAGAAGACATTTCCAAAACCGCGTTTCGTACCCGCTACGGTCATTATGAGTTCTTGGTCATGCCTTTTGGGTTGACAAATGCACCTGCTGTGTTCATGGACCTCATGAACCGTGTGTGCAAACCCTACCTCGATCAGTTTGTCATTGTGTTTATCGATGATATACTGATATATTCCAGGACGAAGGAAGACCATGAGGAGCATTTGCGAATGATCTTAGAGCTACTGAAAAGGGAACAGCTGTACGCCAAATTCTCTAAGTGTGACTTTTGGATCTGCGAGGTGCAATTCTTAGGTCATATTGTTAATGAGAAAGGGATACATGTTGATCCTGCCAAAGTTGAGGCGATCAGGATTGGACCACACCTAAAACGCCGAGTGAAATAAGACAATTCTTGGGATTAGCAGGTTACTATCGGCGATTCATAGAGGGATTCTCTAAGATTGCACAACCTCTCACAGCTTTGACTCACAAAGGTATTACATACAAATGGGGTGAAAGCCAAGAATCGGCTTTTCAATCGCTAAAGCAGAAGCTATGTACCGCGCCGATACTAGCACTGCCAGAGGGGACGGATGACTTCGTGGTGTATTGTGATGCATCCATTCAAGGCTTGGGTTGTGTTTTAATGCAGCGAGACAAAGTGATAGCCTACGCCTCGAGACAATTAAAAGTTCATGAGAAGAAATATACTACTCATGACTTAGAGTTGGGTGCAGTAGTCTTTGCCTTAAAGATTTGGAGACATTACTTGTACGGTACCAAGTGCACTATCTACACCGATCACAAGAGTCTTCAACATATCTTTGAGCAAAAGGAATTGAATATGAGGCAACGACGTTGGGTGGAGCTGCTAAACGATTATGATTGCGCTATTAAATACCATCCGGGAAAGGCGAATGTGGTTGCTGATGCCTTAAGCCGGAAGGAAACATCTAAACCCAGACGGGTGCGAGCCTTACAGCTCACTATCAGTACTCAACTGCCTGAACAAGTTAAGGAGGCACAGGTAGAAGCTTTGAAAGCAGAAAATATTGGTTCTGAGTCGTTGAGAGGAATGGATAAACAGCTGGTGATGAAGGAAGATGGAATTCGATATTTCATGGATAGACTTTGGGTGCCTGCCTATGGAAATCTGAGAGACCTGGTTATGAGTGAGGCACACAAATCTAAGTATTCTATACATCCTGGATCCGATAAAATGTATCATGATCTGAAGGCGCACTATTGGTGGCCTAATATGAAAGCGGATGTGGCTACGTATGTGAGCAAGTGCTTGACCTGCTCGAAGGTAGAGGTGGAATATCAAAAACCATCTGGACTATTGCAGCAACCCGAGATACCAATGTGGAAGTGGGAACAAATCTCCATGGATTTTATTACCAAGCTGCCCAGGACTAGTACTGGTTGTGATACAATATGGGTTATTGTGGATCGATTGACAAAATCTGCTCATTTTCTTGCTATAAAGGAAACTGACAAGATGGAGAAGTTAACCCGCCTGTACCTCAAGGAGATCGTTTCCAGACACGGTGTACCGATCTCCATTATCTCTGATCGTGACACTCGTTTCACGTCACACTTCTGGCAATCATTGCAGAAATCTTTGGCACACGATTAGATATGAGTACTGCTTATCACCCGCAAACGGATGGCCAGAGTGAGCGTACCATACAGACGTTGGAAGATATGCTACGTGCTTGTGTAATTGATTTCGGGAATAACTAGGAAGTTCACCTGCCATTGGTGGAATTTCTTATAACAACAGTTATCACACTAGCATACAAGCAGCACCTTTCGAGGCTTTGTATGGGGAGAAAATGTAGATCACCTGTTTGTTGGGCGGAAATTGGCGATAGTCAACTGACTGGTCCCGAGTTGATTCATGAAACAACTGAGAAGATCGTACAAATACGGAACCGTATGGCAGCAGCGCGAGACCGACAAAAGAGTTATGCTGATAAAAGACGGAAACCTTTAGAGTTTCAGGTTGGTGACAAGGTTTTGTTGAAAGTTTCACCATGGAAAGGCGTAGTTCGGTTTGGCAAGCGAGGGAAGCTAAACCCGAGGTACGTTGGACCATTTGAAATAGTGGAAAGAATAGGTCCAGTGGCCTATCGTCTAGCCCTACCTGATTCGCTAAGTGGAATCCATGATGTATTTCATGTGTCAAACTTGAAGAAATGCATAATGATGAAACGATGGTCGTACCACTGGAGGAGGTTCAAGTGGATGAGCAACTACGTTTTATTGAAGAACCAGTGGAGGTGATGGACCGTGAGGTGAAAACACTTAAGCAGAGCAAGATACCTATTGTCAAAAATCCGTTGGAATTCGCGACGTGGACCGGAATTCACATGGAACGGGAAGATCAAATGAAGCTTAAGTACCCTCATCTATTGAGAAGACGATGTCTGCAGACGAAGGTATTGATTTAAATTTCGGGACGAAATTTCTTTCAACAAGGGGATGATGTGACAACTCATCCAAAACTCACTCGATTTCGATTTCTGTGTGCCAATGCAGTAGACCAGTGATGGAAAACACTCTCACCATGTAACGCAATTTCGGACGAAAATTCTTTCAACATGGGGATAATGTGACATCCGGTAAATTTCCGTTACCAAACTCCGTTAGTTTCGTTAAGTCTTGCATACACGTGTCGTGAGCACACACTAGTTGTCGTTTAACGTTGGTGACCTAATAATATTAAATAATGTCAAATTATTGATAATCTAATTGATTATGTAATTATTGTATTATGTTTATGTGTTTGCATGTTTTTATATGTTAATTGAGAATTAATCGCGTAACGTGGAAATGTGTGTATTAATTCGTATGTTTGTGTTTTATAAAGATAAAACATATAATTTGTTACCATGAGTTATATGTTTATTATTATAGTTAAAAATCATTTAAAAGTGTTTAAAAGAGTGCCTTTTTAATAAAATACAAAACACAAGGGTTTAACTTGTCATTTTACAAAGTTTAACTAAACAAAACAAACCCAAACCCTAATCCACCCCCATTCGGCCGCAACCTCTCCTCTCTCCCTCTCCATCTTCGAAAATCAGCCAAGAACAAGCAATTTTGTGGGGTTTTGGTTCGATTACAAGATACATAACACTTAGGAAGCATCGATTTCAAGCAATTACACGTTAAAGGTTAGATTTTTCTCATGTTTTGTGATGTTTTTCATAGTGGCCGAACCCTAATTTCGAAATTGGCCTTCATGGGGTCGAATTTGATGTCTAATGTTGATGTTTATATGTTAGTTAGGTTGATTACATGTTAGTTAACGTGGATTATGTATGAATTACATGTTCTTAGTGGTTTAATCATGGATTTTGATTCTTGTCAACCCTAGTTCGAATTTTTGTATGATTTTGTGTGGATGATTGTTGTTTGATGATTGTGAGATGATTAGTAAGTGTATGAATGTTAGGAAATCATGAATCTTGCAAGAAATTGGTGATTTGGTGTTGATGTTCATAACTTACTAATAATAGTAACTTTATTTTACATGTAATGATGATCTAGTGATGAATTGATGTTATGGATGTGTTCATGATGATGAATAGACACTAGATTGTTGTTATGAATGCTAGAAATCTTTGAATGCATGTTGTTGGTTCATAGCTTGCCAAAAGTAGAAACTTTTGTTTATGAAGATGGTTAGATTATGGTGTTTAGTGATGTTAATCATGTCTAGATATTGTATGGAGCTTGAGATGGTATAATTATGTTGAATTCATGTATGCTTTGGATGTTTGATAGATTTTGGGATGTTCTTTCCCAAAAGGGAAACTTTATTTGTGTAAGGTTTGATGTATGATGATATGAACATGTTTGGGATATTAGGAGCATGTTAGTATGATCATGGATGAATTCTAAGGTGATGAATCATGTTGAATTAGTTGTATGGGATGTTTTGGATAATCATGGATGATATTTGGATCTTTGGTGATCATGTATGGTTTGGATGTTGTGTAGTAGTAGGACATCATGCTTGGGTCTGGTAATTGATTGTTGTGATGTTGTGAATGCAATGCATATGCTTAAAGAACTTGGTTATGATCATTATACACGCGTGCGGATCTGAGGCCCCTACTTAGTAGGATTGGCAGGGTTTAGGATGTGAAGTCGTGAGTGGCTTCACATGGCATGTGATGAATGGTTGAACCTTGTGTGACATGTTAGTTGTATTATAGTTAGTGGATATGTTAATGTTCTAGATTCGCATGACTTGTATAGTACTTGATTGTATGATGATCTAAGTGATACACCTGGTTGATATAACATATGTATGATACTATTTGAATGTTAACCATGTGTGTTATATGTTCTCATTGGCTTTATTTGAATTGTAACTCATAATGTCACCAACGGGTCAAACGGGTCAACTAGGTCAAACGTGTCTATTTGTCTGGAAGCTTGAGTCTTTGGTTTTGGTATGACTAGGGTTTCACATGTCTTTCATTTACACGTACTTATGTACTCGCATGATCTAGGTAACCTTTGAAGGTTGGCTATCCACTCGTTTCTCAAATAAACCCTAAGTACTCTTTGCATACATCAGGTGAGTTCATGCCCCACACTTTATTTAATCTCTTTTGGGGGAGATAGCATACTGGTATTTTACGAACGCATTTAATATTTAAGTTGTGTATAATATTGATATAGTGCTGTTTATCATGGGAAAAGTCCTCACACTTTCGAATTGTTAATATTTAATAGCGGGGAAACTTGGGTAGTACTACTGGGTCTGACGAGCCCCACCTGTGTGACTCGAGGTCAACCGGGTGCAATTTGTCCTATTGAACATTGTCACGACATGGTAAGTCGTGACAGGAGGCAACAACTATCACAGTCAGCTTCAATTGTGAAATCACTATGTATTAATATTTGCTGTTAATAGACTAGCTATCTATTACAATACACTGCTTATATATATCACAACTGTTTATATGTTTACTGAACTCAAACTCTTGAACTCACCAACCTATGTGTTGACATTTTAGTATGCTTTTCTCAGGTCATTAAGCTGCTTGCCTCTAGGAGCACTCCACGGTTCACTTGCATACTAAGACTCGGTTTTCAAGACATTAGTATTTTAATGATTATGGTTTACTATTTTGGGTTGGCACATGTTTTGCCATATTTATACTTTTAGTTGTTTGAGTTGTTTTCAAAACGCTTCCGCACTGTTTCAAACTAAATCTTTGGTTGTTTTATTTACTTGTGGCATATAGAGTCGTTCTATGTAACTACTGACTGTGATCCTGGTTTGTTCACACGCCTCGCGGTAAAACCCCGCACGTGGATTTTGAGGGTGTGACATCTTTGCATTCCCCGTATTTATACTAGGATTTGTCATTTTTCTCACTGACAAAGTGTTTCGATTCTTCATTCAAATCTTGTTGAGGATTCGCACAACCATATCAAGGTTTATGTTGTGCTTTGGTTTTGGTTTAGGCATACGAATGAGAAACTAATTAAATGAAAAGAAAATCTAACTTAAAACAAATATTTTGACGGATTGTTTGGCTTTCTAGTAACGGCGGCAACGGCCAAAGGAGGCCACCGATAGGATGGTAGAGCTTGACGATACAAACCCATGGCCGCTTGAATCAGCTCAACTGGAGTTCATTTGGGGTAGTTTCGAGCTACTCAAATGGAAGTACACGATACAGTAAATTTCAAAGACTATTGTGCCTCCGATGAAAGTGGTGACGGTGGTTGGCGGTGACAAGTGGCAATGCTCGAAAGCTCGATGATGTGACTCATGGCCGCTTGAATAGCCTAAATCATATTTTGTTTGGGTTAGTTTTAAGTTTTATATATATATATACATATATATATATATATACACACACACTATCTCAGAAAGGACCTAGAGAATTAGATGTAACAATAATGCTTGGTAAGAAATATAAAACTCGTTTATTATGGACGACTAACTAGAGGTTCCCTAGCATCCAAGGTGAGTATCTATGTGCGCTCTTTACATGTTTAAACCTTTTGGGTAGGATGCAATCTAAATTATATAATTTTGTATCACATAAATATCAAATATACATATACATTATGATGTAAAATCTTTTATGCTAATATATGTTTGTATAATACATATGTAAAATACGATATGAGCATGATCAATGACGTATGTCGGAACATATGCTTCAATTATGAATAATTGATTAGATGTCTAAATAGTCTTACTTAGGAACGAGTTAATAGGGATGAGAGACCTCTTTAAGAGGTATTGATGTAAAGTTCTCTTTATGATACATAAATTTAAAGTCCTCTTTATGAGACATAGACGTGAGGTCCTCTCACGAGGCATAAATGAAGTCTCTTATCGGCATCGTAGCTTTGAGTTAAGGGGTAATTTATAGGCCCTAGTACATTAGCATTAATCATATATCATGTGATGGATACGAATATGGATATTGGTACGTATAATGATGTATGTATAAAGATTACGGATATTATGATATTTCTCTAAACAAAATTAGGACTCACTCATCTTTGCTGAATTTTTTACATATCTTAGATTGAGTAACACATATATGTGATTACTTCTAAACTTGTCGGCTAGATTATGAAGTTACCTTACTTGTTGAAAATTGGCATTATCTAACTTTCATTCTATAACTAGATGTTTTTGAGTTTTGTTTGGAATTGTAACTTTTGACTTTAAGTCTATTTATGTTGCTATGATTTTTATAATAATCCAACTATAAACTATATAGAATACTTATAAATTACCAACTGTGAGATCTCCTAAATTTGGAGTCTTGCGAATTTGGTCCTAACTATGGGAAACTATAACTTAATTAGATCATCACTCTTCACTAACATGTAACACATTGGGTCCTTAGCACAAAAGTACGATAAAAGTTTCATTATTTTTTTGTAAAATGACAACTATACCTCTTAAATAAAAATTAAAAATAAAATCAACCAGAACCAACCTTATTTCCCTCCACCATCCCGTTTGGGTCACTCAAGTTTATTGTAAGCACCAACACCTTCACACACCACTACATTGTGTGCCAGATGAAGAACACCGTCGAGCTCACTAGAAAACATCATTGTTGCTTATTATTTTTGAAGGCAATGCTTTGTCGTGAGAATTTGTTTAGGATAACAGTAATGTTAGGACCTGGTATTTGAACGAAATACCTAGTGATTAGCGTGTTAAACCAACTCAAATAGTGCGGAATCCTATTTGATTGGCGATCCAATCAGTGAGAACACACGAAGAATCAATCAAGGATTGAATCTAACGTTAGAAGTCGATTAGGAATCGATCTAATGTGCTCTGTGAACTTGGAGAACGATTTGGGAGGTCTCTGGACGGCTAGGGTACGTCTGGAATCGTAATGGGATGAATGCTTACGTTTTTCACGAATTGGGTCTATTTATAGGTTAGTATTGTTCAATCGTGCGACTGGGCCATAAGTATGGTTCAGTCGTGCGATTGAACCATGCGGTTGATTCATCCGCACGACTGAGTGTTCAGTCGTGCGATTGAGCCAATCTTATGTGTCAATCATACGACTGATCCAGTCTCCTGGTTCAGTCGTGCGATTGAGTCAATCGTATGAAGTTATTCATGCGTGTGGTCCATTCGCATGAGAACTTCATTAAGTTAAGTTTGAATGTTTTAATTAATATAACATAATGTGTAACCATTCAAACAATCATAAACCCAATCAATTCAATCACGACTCATTAATGAAATATTAAACATCACAAGTAACAAACAATTCATGTCATTTCATTAATCAACACAAATTACATCATAATCAGACAGACAAGATTCATTACATTACAAATCATGATCTAGGGACATACATGCATCAACAAACTCCCCCTTGTACCTAGATCTATCTAATCTCTTGTCTTCTGCATAACCTCCTTATACTTCTTGTACTTTTCCTCTTTGGTGACTCCTGCGTGAATCTCAAACACAAAGCAGAGTCGTATAACGTTTTGGAACTGGAGGGCTTGTACAATGTCTTGTGTGTCATAGAACAGTGGCCACTTGTATAATGTATAAACATCATTAGCAGACAAGTTGGTTAGCCACATCGGGTCGAATACCCTGATTGTATCCATTTGGCCCTCTTTATTTAGAACTATGACAGCTTCAGCAGTTCTCCAATCATAGTACCACCATTTGAAGTGTGGAGTGAAGTCCTGTGGCATTTCCCTGAGAGGGATTCTCGACATAGTGTGCGGAGGACTCCACTTCAACACAATCTTGGGCTTGCCAGTAATGGCATCAACCTCAGACCTTCTTATGTACCTCGTAGGCTGTTGTGGTCTGAAGTTAACCCATCTGGTGTGGTACTCCTTCTTCAGGGCAGCCTCGAACCAGCCTGACATCTTTCTTGGGTCAGCATACAGCAGCTTTAGCTTAGCCAGCTGGTTGAGCTCAAAACCAGGTAGAGTCTTCAGATCATGTGGAAACCTGAAGTACTCTATGCCCTGTTCCCTCTTAACTGCATACGCGTTAAGGTCATCAAAATATGCCCATGCAATAATCCGGCCTGACACCTTGTGGTGTTTCTTGACTCTGTAGAGCTTGGTGTAGGCATCTTTCTTTGGTGCAGCACGTTGGGCTCTCACTTCTTCAAAACAGGCAGCCCACTCAGCCTTTCGAATGTCTACGTCATCATTTGAGGCTTGGGTTGTTCCTTCGGCCTTTTCGGTTTCCTGCTCCATCTTGTCTAGTACCTCAAACGTATCACTGACTAGGGACTCACGCAAATTGGGGACCACATTACCCTCGTTGTCAGCGTACTGAGGGTACTCTTCTGCAGTGATATCTTCGACCTCAACTTCATCAACATCATTTAGCTCTTCATCACTGGTCGAAACAACTGTTGGAGCATCCTTGACGATCTCATCAGGATTGAGTCTGAACATTTCTGCCAGTTGCTCGTTAGATAGGTCATGAATTATTTCCCCTTCTTCAGGGGTATAACTCACAGACCTTCTTACTATCCCTTGCAGATCAAGAATCATGGTTAGTTGAGTCTTGACCTGTTGAAGGGGAGCAATGTCAAACTCATCTCTTTGAAAGTTTGGATCTGTTTGATTTAAACATTCAACACATAAATCATTAGTAATTAATCAAACAGAATTACATTAACTTAATATATATAAACATTCAAAACATTTGTTTTCAGTACATGATTCAAACACAAAAATAAATAAATACATAAGACATCTAATCTGTACTTTTGTCTTGAATCATGGTCTCGTCGCTCGGAGGAGCAGAAGTGGTAGATGACTGGTCCTGTCGATTCTTCGATCTTCGTTCTTGACCAGAAGCAGAGGCCGATGCAGCCGCATCCCCTCCTTCTGCTTCGTCATCATCATCCTTTCCTTCTGTCCTTTCTTCCTCTGTCTCTTCCTCATCTTCATCATCCTCCTCGTCCTCATCATCATCTTCATCGTCATCATCACCATCTCCATCATCCCCATCTCCCTCCTTTATCTTCAAGGGCTCATCCTTTGACCCCTTTAACCTCAGCATAATGGTCTTGTTGGTAGTCTCCAACTCCTCTATACGTTTGGCTGATTGGGCCTGCTGGTCCTGGAGTTGGGACATCTCGACTCTCTGTGCCTCCATTAGTTGGGTCTGCTGCTCTATCACCCGAGCCTGCTCTGCCATCTGCTGAGACTGGGCAGCAGTCAGGTCGGTCAGCTGGCGAATCTGCGCAGCTTTCTCCTCATCTGCAGCTAGCAGGCGCATCACCATACGGTTTAGCACCGACAGCTGCTCCTCTACCCCGATTGGAGGTAGAGGAGATCCATATAGGTGTGATGGCTGGGCTGATGGTCCGGCATGATGTGAGGTGGTGGTGGTAGTAGCAGTGGTGAATATGGGTCGGTAAACAGGTGCTGGTGATGTAGGTGTAAATGGTATGGTGGTGGATGGGAAGGGTATAGTGGTGGTAGGTGAGGTGGTGGCTGTGGCAGCAGTAGTGGATGTGGTGGCTGTGGTGATGGGTGGTATGTCAGTGGAGGTGGTAGTGGTGGCTGTGGTGGTGGAAGTAGAGGCAGTAGTGGTAATGAAGGTCAGGCGACGCTTCTTCTTCTTCAGTCCGTAGGGTTGAGCCATCCTCTTCCTCCTAGTCCCAGTGGAAGTGGATGCTCCCCCTGCAGCTCTGCCCACTGAACCCGGAGCATAGCTCGGGTCAGTCTCTGTCTCTGTAGAGTCCCGAGGGTGTTCACCAACCACCCTAAGCCCGTGTTCTGTGGGAACAACCTTGCTTCCCACAGTCCTCGTGAGGGGCTCCTCATCCGACTCCTCCTCCTCTTGATCACCAACGACAAACTCCTGATGGAAACCGGCCGTCTCAGCAACCTCTCCGGCAGTGGCAGACCCCGGGGGAATAACATCTGAATCAGTGCCTCTAGGTGGAGCAGGCATATCATCCCCGGCGTCGCCGCTATCATCATCATCAGAATCCATCTCTGGGAGGAGCAGCCTCTCATCATCAGAATCGCTGTCATCATGACGCCATTTGCGTCTGCCTGGCGCCACATACCTCTCGTTGGCCAGGTGGCCAATCAGTCTCTTCACTTGGGGCTTTACCTGCTTCCCCCTGTAAACTCTCATCCTGCCCAGAGTAGTATCATCCATAATCTCTAAGGCCACTGCGTCATGACTCTCTTTGGGCAACTGTGGCAGCTTCTCGTTGAAGACGAGCTGTAAGAACCTGGGATACATGCAAAACCCCTCTTTACCCTTGGCCTCCAAGTTCTCCACTAAGTAGGAGAATATCATGCTGGAAAAACTGAAGGGGTGGTTCAGAACCAGTGCCACGTAGGCATTTTGGATCTGGTCTGAGAGGTCGTCGAACCCACCCCTCCTCGATGCAACACACTTGAGGATCACGTGTGCTAAGTACTTGTACTGGGGGCTCAGGTTGCTCTTGTTGAGCACACCTGAGTTGATGTCCCCAGCGTACTTTATCCTCAGAAAGCATCCTCTCACTGTCAACGGATGTAGTCTAGTAGGATGATCAGTGTCGTCCCCAAACTCTAGTACTCTCTGGATGTCGGCAGCAGTGATCTCAATATCATGGCCCAATATAGAGCTCCTAATGCAGTATGGCTCACGGGAGCGGTCCACCGAGGCATTCTCCCAGAATGCCTGATGCAATGATCTGTATGGCGTGCAAGGGGTGGAGATAGCCTTATAAATCCTGGACCGTCTAAGAAAGGCTATAATGTCAGTAAACTCGGCCCCGTTCCTGGTGGTGTGATCCAAATGAGCACAGATGTTGTGCTTTGGATTTATGGACCATCTTTTTGCCATTTTCCTGAAACACACATGACATAGAACCATTAGTACATAAGACATGAAAGATTCTATTCTAAGTGTAATGTTGAAAATCATTCTGATTCATTCGTGCGAATGAATCATGCGACTGAAGTCAGTCGTCTGTTCTTTCATGCGACTGGACTCATTCTGGTCAATTTGACATGCGATTGGGTTCAGTCTGCTGACTGAGTCTGCGAATGGTTCAGTCGGCCGGCTGAGCTCAATCGTATGGTTCATTCGGCCGAATGACCCAATCGCAAGATTCAATCGTGCGATTGGAGTTCATCCGGACGTCCAGTCACCTGTCTCAATAGTTCAGTCGCCAATCGTTCGAAACTTCAACGAAATAAGTGTTTTACCCAAATAACCGGTTCAGTAGACTCGCATTCTCATTCCTAATAACCTGTTTGACTTAATTTTAACGTTTTGCTTAGTTTTAATAGGTTATTAGGGCTTTCTTGTCTCGGTTCTTGTTTCACAGTCGAATAATCAAAATTAGGGTTTCAATCCTTCTGATTTCGGTGAAATAAGGCTTCAATCTACCTGTATAATCAATGGCGAACGTCAGTGAATCAAAAGCGATGAGAAAACAAGGTCTAGTAAAATTTTGGCAGCGTAACGGTAGGGTATGCGATTTAAGGGCGATTTGGGTGTGATGAATGAAATGCGATCGACTGTGCCCTTTAAATACTGAAGCTGGGTTCAGTCGGCCGACTGGCCTCAGTCGCCCCGTTCATTCGGGCGACTCAGGCTCAATCGTACGATTGGCCCAACCAGTCGCATGCAGTTGACCGACTGAGATTCAGTCGGTCGACTGGCTCAGTCGTGCCTTTCACTTGCATGTTCAGTTGACCGAATGAGTTTCAATCGGTCGACTGACTCATTCGCCCTCTTCCAATCGGTCGAATGGGCTATTCTGATGAGCCATTCGTGCGAGTGGAAGCCATTCGCATGGTTGGTCCATTCTCATGGTCCAATCGTGCGAATGGGTCACACTTAGTTAATTTTCTGCCATTTTTACCAATTTACTTTTAAACCCTTTTAAATTAATTGAAATTAACGTTATGAGCTTTTGATCATCTCAGACATGATCATTTTATCTTGAAAACATTTTGATCACCTCAGACGTGATCCTTTTAAACACTTTAGTCACCTCAGACGTGACCCTTTTAAACACTTTAGTCACCTCAGACGTGACCCTTTTCAACACTTTGTCACCTCAGACGTGACTATTTTAAACTTTCAAAGCACATGTGGTCATCTCAGACATGACCCTTTTAGTGAGTTGATTCCTTTCTGATTTTCCTGATGTAGTCCGACACACTAATAAAATTAAAATTAAAACGATTAACTAATTTAGAAACTTTAAACTAATTACTTAAACAAACTTGTTTTTTGGCCTTTTGTGAGAGATAAATCCTGAGATAGATATCTACGGGATTTGGTTCAGGAGTAGACAGCTTCAACTTGGATTGATCATATCTGGACCAATTCAATTTTGGAATCATACAGGCAAGTCAAATCATTTGGGACTTGTTATTAAAACTTTTGATGCTCAAATTCTCGGTGTTCATCCAGAGTCGTTAGCAACTTAAGGAAATCATACTGAAACTCTTAGATTTTCACATTGATTTGAACTTTTGAGAATGTAGCCACAATGATTGTCAGTATGTTTGTCCACTTAAATCCATACACAGACTTTTGACACAGACTGGTGACTGATTTAGGTTTAATTATTTCAACTAACATTTGTGGATCCCACACTTATATGGTAATCAACATTCCTCGGGAGCTTTTGAGCGGTCTACGGGTATTATTACAAGAAGAGACTATTCTTAGAGCTTTCAAAGAGAAGCCTGTCCTCAGGTCAGTGCCATCGCACAGCAGAGAGGCGGCAAACAACAAAGAATTCTAGAATATCTAGGTTATGCTTATAGCTCTGATACCACTTGTTAGGACCTGGTATTTGAACAAAATACCTAGTGATTAGCGTGTTAAACCAACTCAAATAGTGCGGAATCCTATTTGATTGGCGATCCAATCAGTGAGAACACACGAAGAATCAATCAAGGATTGAATCTAACGTTAGAAGTCGATTAGGAATCGATCTAATGTGCTCTGTGAACTTGGAGAACGATTTGGGAGGTCTTTGGACGGCTAGGGTACGTCTGGAATCGTAATGGGATGAATGCTTACGTTTTTCACGAATTGGGTCTATTTATAGGTTAGTATTGTTCAATCGTGCGACTGGGCCATAAGTATGGTTCAGTCGTGCGATTGAACCATGCGGTTGATTCATCCGCACGACTGAGTGTTCAGTCGTGCGATTGAGCCAATCTTATGTGTCAATCATACGACTGATCCAGTCTCCTGGATCAGTCGTGCGATTGAGTCAATCGTATGAAGTTATTCATGCGTGTGGTCCATTCGCATGGGTCATTCGCATGAGAACTTCATTAAGTTAAGTTTGAATGTTTTAATTAATATAACATAATGTGTAACCATTCAAACAATCATAAACCCAATCAATTCAATCACGACTCATTAATGAAATATTAAACATCACAAGTAACAAACAATTCATGTCATTTCATTAATCAACACAAATTACATCATAATCAGACAGACAAGATTCATTACATTACAAATCATGATCTAGGGACATACATGCATCAACAAGTAATATGTGGGTGCATAAGGGACGATGAAATCAAAGTTATGATATTGGGTTTAAGTACTTGCTTCACATTTGATACAAACTAATAAGAAAGAAATTGTGGAAAACATATTCCAACGCCTCTACCTTAGACCATGTGTAAGGGGCGTCAAACCCATACATAACGTCACATAATGCCCCATCACCATTACGGTGGGGCGTTATGTTTTAAGGGTCATTATTATTATAACGCCACAAATCACCAAATCCATAATGATGGGGAGCGTTATAGGGGCATCAACCATTACTTATGTTTTTAAGAAAAAGATAATGATGACTTGGCACTAATGTGGCAAAAAATGCCCATTATTAGACATTAACAATTACTCATGGTTTAAACCTAACATGGATCTACACATCCTTATTGAAAAATAAAAACATTAATGCCTACCAAGAAAAGGTAATGGTTCAACGAGGACTTTGGGTTCTTTTATATATACTTGAGTTAATTATATAGTCGGTCTTTGTGTTATGTTTATATTGTAAAATTGATCTCAACTATTAAAAGATTACATCTCGGTCCAAATATCTCTCAAATTGTAGCACTCATAGTCTCTAAGTGAATGTCCGCTAATTTTTGGGGTTAATTGAGTGTGAAATGACTATTTACTACTAAAATAAAAGAAACATACATAAAATAAAAATAAAAAAGTATGTGATACCATCTTTCTTTGTTTATACTAAAAGACATGTCACATCGTTTCCATTCTTCGAACAGAAGGATAATCCATTTTCCAGGGTGATCCATGATTTTCGTGGTTTTTTATCAAAAAAAAAAAAAACAATTGATGTAAGTTTTTAGAGACTCATTTAGAATATTTACACTAATTTAATGTACTTATAGTTATACTAAAAATCATTACGTTTTCTCTACCTTTTTTAATTAAATAAATAAGTTTTATACGTTTCTCATTACTTTTTCTTTCTCTTATACTAACAACCACTTATTAAAAAATTTAGAGTTAATTACATGAAATGTCCCTATGCTTAAGCTTATTTTCACTTTCGGTCTTCAAGTTTGAAAAATTATTAGGTTGGTCCAAATGTTTGTCAAAATGTAACACAAAATGTCCCTGATGTGGATGATAGTTATATTTTTTTGTTAATTTTAAAAAATAACTAAAATACCTTTTGTGCAAATATAAAAATATGATAAGACTTACACCCCAACCCAAACCCACCCCACCCCCACCCATTCCCCCCAACCCCACCCCACCCCAAATCTTCTTTATATCAAAACTTTACCACCATCGGTCTGCCACCACCATCTCTAACACCACTGAAACCTCGCCACCACCAACGATTTACCAACACCATCTCCAACACCACTAGAACGCCACCACCATCTCCAACACCACCATTCCCACCATCACAAGTCTGCAACCACCATCCCCACCACAACCAGAACGCCATCACCATCCCCACCACTACAAGTTTGCAAACACCATCTCCAACACCACCATTCCCACCATCACAAGTCTGCAACCACCATCCCCACCACCACCGGAACGCCATCACCATCCCCACCACTACAAGTTTGCAAACACCATCTCCAACACCACCATTCCCACCATCACAAGTCTGTAACCACCATCCCAACCACCACCGGAACGTCATCACCATCCCCACCACTACAAGCTTGCAAACACCATCTCCAACACGACTAGAAATCCACCACCATCCCCACCACCACCGGTCTACAACCACCATCTCCAACACACGGGTCACCACCTCGAATTTAATCAAGGTTTAGGGCTGCAATGGTTGTGACGGGTGATGCTTTTGTTACCACAGATCTACCAGGTGATGTTTTTTTGTGGTGTTTCAGTGAGTAAGAAATGATGGTGGTGGGTTACGTTGGTGGGCTGTAGTGGTGGTGGGTTACGTTGGTGGGCTGTAGTGGTGGGTTGAAGATAAAAATGAATGGAGGGAAAGGGATTGTGGTGGTGAGGGAGAGAGAGAGAATTGGGCTAAGGTGGTAGGCTGTGGTGGGGGGTAGCGGTGGTGGTTTGGTAGGATGATGGTGGTGGTTTGGTAGAATGATGTTTGTTAGAGTTTTAAGGTTGAAGATGACGGTAATCCATGACGAATACCTTTTGTTTTACGTTTTGACAAACATTTGGAGGAATATTGTAAATTTCCGAACTTGGAGAGCGAAAGTAAAAACATATCTAAACATGAGACCTTTCATATAATTAACTCAAAAATTTATAAAAGGCCTGCAATTTATTTACTGTATTCGTAGGAAAGAAACACAAACATTTTTTCATTACTTTACTCATAACCGGTTCCAATGATTTTCTAAAATATATATATAAACACAAACATTTTTTATTACTTTACTCATAAGCGGTTCCAATGATTTTGTAAAAGGAAAATTACCTAACTAGCCATTTGACCAAATAAAATTATCATTTTAGCCATTGACTTTTTTCTTTTAATTTTTGGCCATGGTATCGCTGACCAGCGATACATACCTTTAATTGTATCGCGCCAAGTGGGCCCAATATGTTTCCAAACAATAATTTACACAAACAACCCCATACTATCAAATTATTATCTTTTAACTCTCAAAATACTTTAAATTAATAAGTTACAACAAAATAAACTTTTCAAAGATATAAAAAAACAATAAGGTATTGTTTAATTAAAAAAGGTTTCTTTTTGAATGTTTCTTTTAGAAACCTTTTGTTTATTTTCAAAACATTTTTATATTCTAAAAAACTTTATTTAGAAAGTTTTAATCAATTTTTATTTAAAAAACCATTCTAAATTTTAAGAAAACGATTCTTTTGAGGCTTTGTTAGCTTATTCTAAAACAAAATGTATTTAAAAACGTTTTTTCAAACTCTTTTTTAGAATTTTTTGAAAATAAAATTTAGTTATTCAAATAACTCTTTAATTCAAAAAACCAATAACTTTAGGTCACAAAAAATCGGAGATTTTCACATTACTTTCAAACAAGTTTATTATGCGATATTCACATTACTTTCAAACAAGGCTTTGTTAGTTTTTTTTTTGTTAATCCAAAAAATATATGCGATATTCACATTACTTTCAAACAAATTTATTATTTTCATTTTTTGTATTTTAGATTTTTTTTGTCATGAAATTGATTTATTAAACTAATTTATGATTTTTAATTAAATCATGAGTAACAACAAAGGATACAAATGTTAAATAAACAAAAATTTAAAGGGTAAAAGTGAAATAAACAAAAAGATGAAGTGAGTAGAGTGAAACAAATATTGGAGATACAATTGTACTTATGTATCGCTAGTTGGCGATATTGTATTTTTTTTTAAAGTTTTGGTGATATAAACCCATCTATTTTTCGCTGACTCAGCGATACGGGCGACACGGACAAGCTCAGGTATCGCTGGTCAGCGATATTGTGACACGTAGCATCCTCTGATTGGTGGAATAATTTAAAAAAAATATATTTTTAATGGCTAAAATTGTAAAATTAATTGGTCAAATGTTATATCGGTAATTTTCCCTTTTGTAAAATATATAAAAGAGAGTCACGTCCTCCGGAATGTTAATTGTTTGAATGAAAGGCCTGCAATTTATTTCCTCCTGTAATTGTAGGAAACAGTTTTCTTTCTCTCATGTGCACTAGTAGTGTAGGGTTTCCCTTTCCCTTTCCCCTTCCCAAGATAAGACAAGAATCCTCCCTCCCTTTCAAACCCCATCATAACATTAATTTCATATCATATCATATCATATATCCTCCTCTCTTCTCTTTTTCATTTCTTCCATACCTTATAACTCTTCACTCCTCCTTTTGTGTTTTGTCTGCAAACAACTCAACCCACACGTACAAATTCATCCAAAATGCACACAACCACCTTCTTTCATCACCTTACAACTATATAATGGACCAAACCCATTGTTTCTTCTTCTTCTTCTTCTTCTTCTTCTTCTTCTTCTTATAGGGCTCATTCAGCCCTTTACACCCTGGTTTTATTTGGGTTCTTCATCGAAGAAGGCCCGAGCTGTTTGCAGGAGATCGATGGTGGTGATGCTGAGTTGCTGGTGGTGGTACTGTTGGCATTTTGAAGCTCCGTTGATGGTGGTGGTTTTTGGGTTCATTAGCTAGTGCTCAGGTGGTGGTGCTCCGGCGGCGGTGGTGATATTGGCTGGACGGCTCAATCTAGATGTAGAAACTAGATACATGATGTTTTACTTGTTTTATCAGCTTTCGTATTCAACCATAGCTTTTCTTCTCACAGGTTTGTCCTTTTGATTTATTTTATTTTCTTTTCCTTTTTCTTTTTATTATTTGCAATACCAATTGAAAAACTTTATATGAAAATACTTTATGTTCATGTGACTAGTGTTGTTTGATTTTTTGTTCTCTGAATATATGAATTGTTGGACTTCTTAATACGAAGAGAGAGACTCATTTTTTTAACGGAAAAAATAATATACCAATAATCCTTAGCCTAACCGGTTAAGGTGTGGTACTCATGATATGTAAATAAAGAGGAAGTCATGGGTTCAGTCTCACTTTGAACAAAATGCTTAGAGTTGAGCAAGAGGATTTTCTGGTTTCTTCCTGAGGGGTTGGGGGTGCGATCCCGGCTTGAAAACGGATAGGTGTGTCCGATTAAGAAATACATATCTTCCGAGCAGGGTCGTAAATTTGCCGTTAAAATAAAGAAAAAATAATAATCTTGAAATATTCAAGTTATTAATTTTGGGCTTTGAAGAAACGATATTGTATTTCTTAGTGTTACTGTTTGATTGTTTCTCCTTGTGAAGTAACTTTCACTTGGATTTTATGATATTAGATTTTTTTATGATATTAGATATGCACTTTATTTATTGAGAAACATAATGTAAAGTTGCGTAAGTAATCATGTGATAATGACATTTGACAAATATTATATAAAATCCCACTAAAAAAGTACAATCCTATAAACAATCAATCTATACGTTCAAATTTACTTTTGAATTTGGCCTAATAATTTACGTCAATCTCGTTTTTATTAAAGCGTTCTTAAAAGTTTGAAATATCGAACTTTAAAATTAATATCATAATCGTATCACATTTTAAAAAAATGATGTAATATACTCATTAATATTGGAAGGATTTATTAAAATGCTCTCATGTTTGCATAAGAAATTTTGCTCTATTTGTTATATGGTTTAAGTTGGACTTCGGACTTTTACCTAATAAGTTCGGCTTGAATATCTTGATAACTTGATTCGTTTATAAGTTTATAACTACCGACGTGTGGTATTTGCGCTAAGCGCTAACCTGTCGTGTTCAAAGGTTTGAGTCGAACCCAATTTTGAATATTTCACAAGATTCCAAACATGAAACAAAACAAAACGAATCGTGTTAGCTACGAGAACTCAATACCGTATTCAATCTTATATAAAACAAGAGGTGATTTTTAAGTGTATTATACCATTTACTAGTATTGGTAGATAGATATAAATTTGAATTTGGATGAAATGGGGGTGTACGGTTAATAAGATTGAGATCTGATGGTTACTTGCTTTAATCACTCGGTCTGACCATACAACTGTCTTGTCATTATAATACACGCTTCTCCATGCATCTATCTTTATGCTTCATCCTGCACATCAACATTACTTTTACATGTTGTTTGGTAAAAATAATAGATTTTGTTGTTGGGTATATATAGATCATTAAAAAATAGCGTCTTTTAAGTATACATTTCATTTAAAAAAATTTATATCTCTCACCATCTAATCTAAAACTCATAACATTAGTTCGTCTTAATATGATATTTTATTTTCAATTATAGTGATTTGTTTGAACTAATTAGAAAATTATCTAGTAATTAAATACAATTTATTATTACTAACTATGATACATAACCATATATGAATAAATTACACGTATGGTTCATGGGTAAACCTAAATTGCAATCATCGTCTCAAACAATGAGTAATTTCATGTTGATTCTAATTGTTTACTAAATTATAACATAAGTGGTTCGTGATATGTATGAACGTTAAGTTTTTGTGTTAAAATTTTAAAATAGATAATAAAATTATAGTTAAAATCAGAGGGGCCCACTTAATATCTAAAAATAATTACTAAATTCATAAATATATTATACAAAGAAATAGGGCTCACTAAACCACTAGTATACCCGCACTCGCTCTGTGTCCTTCTGATTAATCATTTTGGGAACATCGTAGGCGACAACATGAAATTGTGAATATAAAATTGCGACGTAGCAAACATACCTAGATTTGAGAAGATGAAGCAGTGAATGTACATTGCAGCGAAGATGTTGTTTTATAGTAAATGATCACTCATCGTAATTAAGTTTAATTTCGTGAATCTTGATATTTTAAAAATGTTTGCTTAAAAGAATACAATGTTTTAAATATTTTAATTTCAACAATAATTAGCTGAAAATTAAATTAAATTTAAAATAATTAACTCTTATTAAAAAAACTTTTAATGAAATATTCTATTTATTCTTAGAAAAAAAGTAAATTTGTTTAATATAACAGTAAATGAGCATTTATTATAAAAAGTATTTTTACATATTAATTTGCAACTTTCATTAGAATGAGGACATGTGTCCAAATATCAGGTGGAGACTAGATGAACATCATAAAAAATATCATGTGTGGTTTTAGAGATTTTGTTTTATTAGTATAGATTGTTTCACAATTTTTTCTATAGAATATATATATTTCTAGTTTTTTTATTGTAAATCATATCCATAGATTTGTGTTATTAATATTGTTGATGATAATAAGTATTCCCGGCAAAACAAACTCACAAGTCTCATTTTAGGTCATTATGGGTGATTTTATTTTACATAATGGATTGTTTTGGGCCACATTTCAATTATTGATGGGTTTAGATGGGCTGACTATGCTAATGAGAATAATTTGACGGGTCAAGATGGACATAAACAAAACTAATGACGGGTCAGAATGGGTATAATGTTTCTTCTTCAGCGAATTCAATTTCAATCTCCTTTTTGAGCAACTTCATCGGCACCTGTAGTAGCTTCTTTTTATTTTTTCTTTAGCGAATCCATCGATTTCAGGTTCCATGGTATGTCGTTTCTACCGGAACACCATCAAATATGATTTCCACCAATAACACCGTTAGACTTTTGTCCGGTTGTTCGAGTTCAATTTCGATTTCAGATTTCCATTTGTTTTTTATTTCTTCATATGGGTTTAATCGTCTTCCTCGTGGTTTTCTTAATCGGGTGATTTCATGATTTCAAGGTTTTTGATACAACCGATTTAATCGATTATGGTTTCTAGAGTTCTGCCTTCTACTCTTTAATTCACAAATTTTGGTTTCTAAGTTGTAGTTCCACTGCGTATAAATCAAGGTTTATGGTTTAATTCATCTTTTGATTTTGACTTTTGTATCTGATTCACGATTCTAGTTTATGCATTCATTGATGTAATTAGTTTTAATTTTAAGAGTTATGGTTTTGAATATTAAGTTTCTGATTCAATTTCAAATCTCAAATTGGTATAAAGATGACGATTAAGCAAAAATTAAATGCAAAAAGTTTTGAACTTTGATCAGGTGTTCGTTTTGGTTTTTGAATTTTGGGTTCTACTAGAAAGTTTTGAACCAGATTTTGATTTATGATTAATTATTGGGTTCAAGAATTAATTGCTATCAATTTAACATTTTAAATCTTCAGTTTTTAGTTGATTTTTCAAAGAGTTTGGCTCTGCTGTTCTTTTTTGTTTGGAAGGTTTTCTTCTTCAGTTAATTTCTTGCAATGTCCATTCTCATCGGCATAAGTTTTATCAAACCTAGTTTGACCTGAGCCCATCATAACCGATGGGGTCCCACCCCAAAGTTTCAAGAGTAAAAGTAAGTTCTAACACCAGGCAAAGTCGCGGTTGGCATACTGACACCAGGCCAAGCCGCGGCTGGCATGGCAACAAAGGGCCAGGTCGCGGCTGGCATGGCAACAAAGGGCCAGGCCGCGGCTGGCATGGCAACAAAGGGCCAGGCCGCGGCTGGCATGGCAATATTAAGCCGGGCCGCGGCTGGCATAGCGACGAAAGACCAAGCCGCGGCTAGCATGCTGATACGAAGGCAAGCCGCGGCTGGTACGCTAACCTTGGGTACGCCACAAAAGTTGCAAGACCCAGTATTCACACTTAGAATATCTGAATCAAAAGTAACCTGGCCACCAAAGAATAAAGGCAGGGTGGAAGACGACAAAACATATAAGTTAAACTCCGGGACAAGCAACAACACAGGAGTAGGGCGGCTAAAGGAAACAGGAAAAGTCAACCGTAACGACAATAAGCATTAATGAGGAAAACCCTTTACACCTAAATAGCATAAAACCCCCTACCCGAGGAAGGTTGGACTCGGATGCTTATTTTCAGTTTGCCTTAAGTAGAAACCAAGCCCAGATTCATTAGATTGAAGACCACTATAAATATCGTTTTCTCCAACAGGTAAACAACACGAAAAAACAACAATTCTCTCATCTCTAAATATATCACCCTTATTAATTCTCATCGCCACGACAAATTCTTACTCTCACGCCGGAGTGTGGTCACGGGGAGGAATCCTTTCTGCCCGTGGCGAGGCTTACGGTGTTTTGCTTTGTCTTGCAGATATATTCTTCATCTCAAGTTCCAGCCGGATCCCAACCCGAATCTCACTCACTTCCCGCACTTGCACTGCTCCAGAGCCCTGATCACTCGCGGTTCTTTGTAGAAACATTTGGCGCCATCCGTGGGACCAACTGAACAAACCTAAACCGCCATGGGTTCAAGACAAGAAAATCTGCACCACGAAATCATCAATGTTGTTGGGAACAAAGATGCGGTCATGCCTACCCCGGGTGCCACTAGCGACATCTCGGGGAGGGGTGACGACCACGAGGATGTTATTACCCCAGAGTTTGTCAGTCATAATCGCGAACGGATTCTCGCTATGCTGAAACGAGAAGAAAAGGAGCGTCACCTCAAGGGAGTCAAAGCACGCTTGGAGTATGAGGAAATTTTAAATGAGGAAAATCGTGAAGAAGGTGAGGGCGGTCGCGCTAATGAAGAAAACCCGACGGTAAATGGAGGGAAAGTTGAGGCTTTCACACAGTGTGGACCAGAGGCTATCGGAAAAAGACCAAGTCTCGATGACGATTTTACTACACCTTACCGACCGTCCACGGCGCGGGCAAGATCCAAGTTCATTCCAAGAATAGCAGAATTCACTTTCCCTCCAAAACTGAAAATGCCGTCTAATGTTGGGAAATATGACGGCCTGGGAGACCCAGACGACCACCTCGCAATTTTCATCGGGGCAGCAGAGGTGGAGCAGTGGTCGATTCCCGTGTGGTGTCATATGTTCACCCAAACGCTGACAGACGCAACTAGAGTGTTGTTTGACAGCCTTCCCATTGGTGAAATTGGAAGTTTCGAAGAATTGGAAGACAATTTCCTGAAAAATTTCAGCCAACAGCGTCGTTCTACAAAAGATCCCACTGAACTTCACAACATTAAGAGAGGAGATAATGAGTCCATCGAAAACTTCATAACTAGGTACTCTAAGGAAAGCATGCAGATTCGTGGGGCCGGAGAAACAATCCGGATTTCGGCTTTCATTCATGGCGTGAGGAACGATCAACTAGTAGAGAGGTTCCACGAAAGTCTTCCAAAGTCAGTGGAAGAAATGTTGGAAAGGGCAAAAGCATTCGTACGCGGAAAAAAGACGTGCGAACAATTAAAGGAGAAAAGCCTGAAAAAGCCCACATTCACATGGGAATCACAAAGAAGGTCAGGGGGGACAAGATCTTGGGAGAGGCCATGTTTTCAACCTCGATTCGCCCAGCAAAACTCAACTTTTCACCCTCGTTTCACACCTCCTTCAGTTAGAAGTTCACAAGGCCCAAATGTGACTTTACCATCTCTGACAAAAACCCCGAGCGAGATTTTAGCAACTGAAGACATTCGTTTCACCAAACCAGCCCCATTGAAACCCGGGGTAAAAAGAGACACAAACAAGTATTGTGAGTTTCACAAGGAAAACGGACACGCGACAGACGATTGCTTTTCTCTGAAGCGGCAGATTGAACTTGCCATAAAAACGGGGAAGTTAGCGCACCTGCAAAGAGAACTCAAAAAGACACCACAGGCGGGAGACAAAAGGAAGGAAATATTTATGCTGCAAGTGGCAAGTCGTGGAAGCAAACGGTATTCTGACCATATGCCATTCGGCCTAAAAAATGCAGGGGCATGTACAAACGCCTGATGGACAAAGCATTCGCGAAACAAATGGGAAAAAGCATTGAAATTTACGTAGACGATGTGGTGATAAAAAGTCAGAGTGAGGAAGCCTTGCTGGCAGATATCGCTGACACATTCGAGACGCTACGAAAAGTGAACATGAAGTTGAATTCAAAGAAATGCTCATTTGGGGTAGAAGAAGGGAAATTCTTGGGAGTTGTTGTGAAAAAAGAAGGGCTGGAAGCCAATCCAGAAAAGGTTGCAGCAGTGCTCGAGATGTCGTAGCCTAAATCTGTTAATGAAGTACAAACACTCAATGGACGTCTAGTCGCACTCAACAGGTTCCTGTCAAAGCACGCCGAACGCTCTTTACCTTTCATGTCTACACTGAGAAATTGTTTGAGCAAGAAAGATTTCAGGTGGACGAATGAAGCAGAGGGGGCTTTCCAACAGATGAAGCTATACTTGAGCAGCCTGCCCACGCTAGTAGCTCCTCTTCCGGAGGAACGACTTGTAATGTATCTATCAGCCGGAACGGAGGCTGTTAGTGCGGTTCTTATGACAGATCGAAGTGGAAAACAAACGCCAATCTACTTCGTCAGCAGAGCTCTCAAGGATCCGGAAACCAGGTACTCACCTATGGAAAAGCTTACTCTTTCTTTGGTATATGCTTCCAAGAGGTTACGAAGGTATTTCCAAGCCCATGTGATCGAAGTTCGCACGGGCCATCCTAGAAGATATAAAAAAGAAATGATCTTTCTAATGTTTTAGACTAGTCAAGGTTCGGCGAGCTACGGGGGGCTGCGGGGATTTTCTTTTCTCAAAAGTAACCCAATCACCAACGCGACCTAGTTTGTAAAACGTCCTAAAAAGGTTAAGTTCAGGATTCAATCTTAGGGCGTGACACGAAATCTCAAAATGGTATACTTTGACTAGACCAAAGGGCACTGTTTGCGACAGATGTATGTGGTAATATTGCAAAACAGTGCACAAGAAGCGACTTATGGGAACCCGTAGGTTGCTAAGGGTGAAAAACGAAGTATACAAGGCAACGACGCCTTTGGGAGCCGACCTGACAGTCGAGTCGGGAGGGGGTACGGCCGGCCCCAAGTCGTGGTCGATCCCGAACCGCGTGACGAAGTTGTTCAAAAATCTTAGGTAATAACTGATTTCTGTAAGTTCATGTCACTCCTGCACTCCGTAATAAGAAGACAAGAGGAAGAAAACACTAACCGGTTGAAGAGCCAAATCCTTGAAGAGAGAATCTTGAGAAAAAGGGAACTTGTTGAAGAAGAGAGCAAACAAGGGAAAAGTGAAACTTTAGATGAATAAGTAGGTGTTAAGAGACATTTAAATAGTCACTCTTTGAAAACCTACAAGTTTTGGGCCTGACGGGCCGCGGGCTAAAGTCATCATGGCTTTCTCGTAAAAAAAAAAAAAAGAAGGAAGGGCCAAAAAAGGTTCGGATGGGACGCCTGTTGTTCCTGCGCATCAGGCAATGCAACGGAAACAGCTAAAGAGACGTGACAGCTGGTATGACGTCTATAAAAAAAAAAAACAAAACATAAAGAGAGAGAGAGAGGAGACGAAGAAGACGGATGTTGGACTTAATCCAATGTGATGATTTCATCATAACATTGGACTAGGGGGACATGATGGGGTCCCACCCCAAAGTTTCAAGAGTAAAAGTAAGTTCTAACACCAGGCAAAGTCGCGGTTGGCATACTGACACCAGGCCAAGCCGCGGCTGGCATGGCAACAAAGGGCCAGGCCGCGGCTGGCATGACAATATTAAACCGGGCCGCGGTTGGCATGGCAATATTAAACCGGGCCGCGGCTGGCATAGCGACGAAAGACCAAGCCGCGGCTAGCATGCTGATACGAAGGCAAGCCGCGGCTGGTACGCTAACCTTGGGTACGCCACAAAAGTTGCAAGACCCAGTATTCACACTTAGAATATCTGAATCAAAAGTAACCCGGAAATCAAGACTCATGGACAAGCAGCAATCCTACTGGCCACCAAAGAATAAAGGCAGGGTGGAAGACGACAAAACATATAAGTTAAACTCCGGGACAAGCAACAACACAGGAGTAGGGCGGCTAAAGGAAACATGAAAAGTCAACCGTAACGACAATAAGCACTAATGAGGAAAACCCTTTACACTTAAATAGCATAAAACCCCCTACCCGAGGAAGGTTGGACTCGGATGCTTATTTTAATTGGTCCATTCTGACTTAAACCCATCTTCACCCAAAACCATCGTGACTCATACCCATCCTGACCCGACTACCAACCCAACCCAACCCGCTTATTTTGCCAACTTTTATATGACCTCTATAATGGTATCAAAGCTTCTGTCTTACAAGTAAAGACCCTAGAAGCGGCCTCCCTCAATCCATCAAAATCTTAACTTCATATGCTTTTCTTCCTCAAGTGTGATGTTATTTTCTACTTCATTTAAATGGATAACAAGCTTTACGTAAGGATAATTTTTCATAGCTTATAGTATTTTTGATTGGTTTTAAATTTGACAATTTATTTATATTACGAGGATGCCACTAGAATTTGGTTTCCCCAATTGTGTGACTACTACATGGCCTCTCCGGCGAAACTATAGGCTTTATGGAACCTTTGTATTCGAAAACTAGGTTATTAGCTCGTGTATTACACGTGTTAAAAGTTATGAATATATAATTCAAATATGTAAACAAAATATTTTAACTCTATTATTTTTATTTTAAATCGATTATATAAAAATAAAGATTTATGTTTATAAGGTTTAAAGGGTTAAATAAGGTTTGAGATGTTGATATCATAGATTCAAAATCCCTAGAATGGTTGGTGGTGATTGAGGTGGTTAAAAAAAATAAAAACTTCACACTTGTCGTTAAAAAATATTAAAATAAAATAAAAACTTCAAGTAATAAACATAGCATGATTTGTGGAAAATTTGTTAAAGAAAGTTTAGGCGGTAAAATTTTTGTATGGTGAAATCTGATGATGACATGTGTCACCACATGTAAGCATTTATTAGTACAGATAAGATTTCAAGACAGATATATAAAATTACGGGAATGTTACTATATAAAGTGTTTTTTTTCGTACGAAGTGTACGAAGTTTAAGGTGAAATTATCACGTAAAAACAAGTAATAGTTACGCAAAAAGGATTACACTTACGTGTTATTATTACGCAGGGATGGAATTACCACTCAAGTATACGTTTCTGCGTGATGATTTCACTTTTGTGTGATAATTCTATGCGTGATTAGTTATAAAATTTGCCTTATAATTCCACCCGTAATGTTCTTTTTGCATGATTACTTTGTACATTTCGCATTTTGTATAGTATATTTTTTCTACTAAATTAATTCTAAATATTAATATTAAAAGGAAACTATTATAAGAGGACTAAAATTAATACATGTCACCAAAAAGTAATATGCATCTCCAATGTAATGTTGTTAGACGTAAAGGCATAATTGGGTTAGTACTTGATTCATTATATTATTGTAGCACCTGACCAGGACTATTACCCGAAGATTGTTCTTGTTACATTTTCTCGTTATTAACAAGTCAGTTTCATGACCTATTTTTATAATATTATACAGAAAAAAAGCATGTTCAATTGTTTTTGTCAAACTATGCTTTGTATTTAAGAGTTAAGACTGGTTATGTTGTTGTTTATACACTAGTATAATTTGACGTATATTACATGAATGTCTTGTCTTTGGCACTAATTAACTCCGCGTTGAAGCTAGTGGACAAATATTAAGTAGTCTCCTTGGGTTGACACCTTATTTATGATTGGTCGCACCAACCATCATCGGTCAACATCTGGATAAAATATGTTCCAAGGTCTAACTATTGTTATGTGATAGGAATTAGCCGAGTCAAACTGATATTGTCAGTAGGTTTGGTTGTTGACTTATGTTGAGATTTAGTCACCCTACAAGTGTACTTGCATAGACGTAGTTAACTGAATTTGACTTATGACTTGACTTATCATAACATATCTTATATATTGTGTTTTAAACATATAAACTCATTAACTTTTTAGTTGACATTTTCAACCATGTTTTTAAGTAATAACAATTGAGACCGTATGAAATTGGCTTAATAGGAGTCTACATATGAAGATTTAGTTCTAGATCTTTAATGTTAGAGCTATTTAGGCTATGTATTTACACTATTTTCTTTTGTCTTACGTTTGATTTCATATCTTATACTTTAATTGGATGATTGTATGTCATGTTTCTCTTGGCTAAATACAATTAGTATTTTTCTTATAACGATGTGTGAATCCAAGGATCGCAAACAGGAATTATCAGTGTCGGTTGATGGCAAGTCAACGTTTGCGGAATCAACGTTGATTTGGTATAATTGTTTGAAATAACTTTAAATATCAATAAATGTTCAAGAACACACGCAACAAAACACAATTAATGATTAATAAGTATTTCATTAGAACATGTTAATGATTACAAATATAATGAATGAATGATATCAAAGTATGTTATGATGTGACGGCTTCTAGGGTTTGATTTAGAGACTTTGAAGTGATTGTCGTATTGCTATGGCTGTTGTCAATCAATCAATCGTCTAAACAATCGTGCTTGAATCGAAACCTAGGATCCATATATATAGACAATGATGTTTTAGTTATAGGAAACACCGGATCTCTTAGGATTTGATTTGTTTCAGTTAAGGAATCATTGGATTTCTCGGGATTCACATAACTGCCTTGTTGACTTGTAACACTTGTATTATACAAGTGTTTGAACTCCGCAGGAATAGTGTCTTCAGTAGGAATTTGTTCTTCCGTAGATGATTTGTTCTTCCGTAGAAGTCTTGTTCTTCTGAAGGAAACTTGTTCTTCACTTCTAGTTGTTCATCCGCAGAGGATCTTCGAATGTAAAGTTACTTGTAAGAAATATATCTACGGAAGAACAAAATGTTCATCCGTAGATGTTTCTTACACTTGGTCAATTTCATAAATTGACCAAGTATAATGTATGTACCTGCAACCATACATAAATCAACACACACATAAATGGGTTAACCTATATATTTAATGCATACACAATAATGAATTACAAGCATTCATTACAGATATTAATTCAAGTACTAAGCCTATACATAATGAACTAGATCTACTGATCCTAAACCTAACAGTACTCCCTCTTAGGCTTAGATACTTGCAATCAGTTCTTCAAAACTGAAAGTTCCTTGACTCTGGCAATGATCTTATTGTAGAAGTAAGACACAGCAGTCTTCTGATCATCATACTTGTAGTTGATCTTCATCTTCTTGAACTTCTTCAGAGTCTCAAAGCTTATCCCCAGAACATCTTCCTCCGTAGTGAGTGTGTCTAACACATTGTTGTTATTCACCACTTCTAGCTCATCTTGCTCTGAAATTCTGAGTTCTGTTACTTCATCAAAAGTTGTTCCCTTTAGCAGTCCAGCTTTGAATCTTCTTCTTTTGTAGGCTTTGGCATGTAATTTTTCAATCACTTGGATCACATGGACATGCAGGAACAAATCATTTTGAGCTTTTTCATCAGCCAGCTTGGGAAAGAATTTGTCATTGAGGTACGAGGTGTAACTGGGGTGAAGTAATTTGATTTCCACATGATCAAAAATCCTGATCCTATCAGCTTTCTTGTTTTCAGCATTTCTTAGCAGGACCAACTCCTTTGTCTTCTCAACATAACCCTATTCAGTTATAGGGTATGTGAATTGAGTCCCTTCAATGTATTTGATTGCTGCTTTATTTCTACTTTTGTAGCCAACCCTCTTCAAGAATTCATCATCTATATATTCTGAGGCATTGGACTTGTATCTTTTGAGTCCTTTGATTCTCTTCTGATGCTCTACATCTTCTCTTTTAGCTTCTATGAGTACATCATCTTTAAATTTAGTCTTGAGCTTTCCCACTAGAGTTGAGAAGTCTCTTCCTCTAGGGTGAATTGGATAATTGCAGATGATCAGACTTTGAAGATCTTTGATGTCATTTTCTGGCAGACTTACCACTGAAAATAAATCATGGAAGTATTCAACTCTTCCAGATGTTCTTTTAATAATAGCACAATCCCAGTCTGGATCATATTTCTAGGCCATGATCCTGTTCTCATTCAGAGAACTGGGAGTTGTGGGGTGATCTATTAGTTGTATCAGAGTGGACTTCTGTTCAGTTATCTCCCTAACTGTAGTCCCAAGTGGCCATACTTTGCCCGGTATTACTTCTCTTGGCTCTTTGATCAATTTGTCCTTCCCTTTGTGCTGATCTTTAGATTCAACAGTTATAGGTTCAGCAGGAAGTTTGCTTTGTTGCTCATAGGATGGATGTGGAGCTTCAGTTCTGAATTTTACACCAGTATCCAACTCAACTTTCATCACATGCTCCATCATCCTTCTAAGTTCTCATACTGACCTTCCCTTAAGCTCATGTGGTTTGTAGTTATAGCCTTGTAACCAGCAAGTCATGTTGTATTTGCTCAGCTTAGCTGTGTCACACTGTCCCAACTTCTTCTTTGTCTTCTGGATGGATTGAAAGGTGCTGAAAGCTTCATGATCACAATTTGGAATCATAAAGCATGCAAGCTCAAATTCTTTCAACAGATTCTTCATCTCAGTCATGTTTAGCCTTTCAACCATGTCATAAGGGAAACCATGATTTATGAGTGTCATGAACATGGTTGATTCAGGCCTCTCTTCTAATATGTCTTTTGTAGTGAGAAGATCATCAGCCTTTGATACTTCCTGATCTGGTGGAGAGTCTTCATTGATCAACTCTTTCCACTCTTCATCACTGTCATCATCCTGATGAGAGATAGACTTCACAGTAGATAAATCTACTGAAGGTGTGTGTTCAGGAGATGTGCGTTTTTGTTTCTTGGAAGAACTTTCATCAATAGTCATCTTCTTCTCTGCAGTACCAAGATACTTCCTCTTCCTTGAGTACAGAATTAGCTCTTTTGATGCCTCAGTAGATTATTTTGTTTGAACAGTTGAAACATTAGCATCGACTCTAATGTACAGATCTTCATTTTGAGCTGCTCAATCTCTTCTTCTTTTCTTTTTATCACATTTGACTGAGCAGACATAGTGTTATTTGCTTGTTCAAGCTCCATCATTATCCTTTCTTTTTCTTCCTTTTCAGTTTCTGCTGACTCTTTAAGCTCAAACTCCTTATCAAGTAAAGCATTAATGACTTCCTTGTCGCATTGAGTATCTTCTCTCAGCCTTTTTATTCTAGCTTCTTGTTTCATTAACTCTTCATCCTTTTCTCTTATCACTCCCTTCAGCTCTTGTATTCTTTGCTTTCTTTTGTTTGATTTCAGCACTAGCTTGTTATACTTAGCAACCGATAACTCTTGCTGACAGGGATATCATTGTCACTTAGATCATCTTCATTGTAGGCAATTATATCAACATAGTCTGCTTCTTCTTCTTCTTCCTGATGTTGAGCATCAATCTCATCATCTTTAACTTCTTCCGGGTCTACACTTGCTGAGCTTGAACTGGGCTCAATGGCTTGATCTACAAGTTCTTGATGATGTTGTTGTTGTTGTGGATGATCAGTCACTGGAGATACTTGTTCAGTTTCATTTGAGTGTACAGGGGATTCAGTTTTGGATAATGACAGTTTAACTGTACTTGCTTGTGAGACTAACTCTGTCTCCCCAGTGTAAATACTCTCAGTGGCTGAATTTTCTGGATTTGGAGGTTGTTGATAAAGTTGCATTTGAAGCTGATTTGGTGATTGGGGTTGGATGGGAGTGATTGGTTCTGTATTTTGGTTGGTTGGAGATTGTGGTTGAGATGTTTGTTGTTGATTTGGTGATTGATGGTGGATAGGTGGGATTGGTTCTGTGTTTTGGCTGGCTGGAGATTGCTGATGTATGGGTGATGTATCTGGTGAGTGAGTGTCTTGAACAGAGTTGGTTGGAGAGTTCTCTTGTTCATCTTCCCACACAAGCTCTTGAGGAATATTTGTAGTAGCATCAACCACATGTGCAAACATGTCCATGTCACCTCCTTCATATTTCCCAAAAATTTAGCTTAGAACAGATTTGCAAAGGTGTGCTTGAATAAACACACCACCATCCACAGAAGTTTCAGGAAAATCCGCATTAATGATTAGTTGAAGAAACCTTGGAAATATATACATCTTATCAGCCTTCTGCATTTTAATGTGATCACATAGACAGTTAAAGATGTACTTTGAGTAATTATAGGTTCTTCCCTCAAAAATACCAATGATGCCAGAGGAGATATGTCTTGAAAATCTATCAAGCCCAGATTTTCTGTTTGAAATGCAATTCAGATAGGTGTGACAGAGAAATCTGTATGGCTTACAGAGTCTTCCTTTCTTGATTTCTCCCTTTTCAAAATCACCATCATACCCCATCATGAGAAAAACTTTCTCTATGTATTCGTTTTCGAACACATCAGGGTGTCCGGCTTCAACATATCCCAACTCAAGAACCCTTCTTATTGTTTGTTCATCGATTCTCAGCCTTCGATTTTTAACATCAGCAACAATACCTTCACCATCTTCTTCTACATATGCAGAGTTCCATAAATCAGTGATATGTGATCGATAAATCACAGGCTCTGCTGATAGGGCATAGAACAGCCTTGATCTTCTTAGATATCTGATAATTTTTTGACACCCTTCTGAAACATGATCATCAGGGTTTAAGAAGGCACACACATCATGTTCTCTTGCAAATCGATTATCCATCTGTTCATAAGAAAAAGACTTTGTTAAAATCACATTATTGATATGAGAATACGAACAGTTGTGAGATAAAACAAGAATCAAATGGTTCATTCTTGAATATTACAACATGTTTTACCTTATTAACAACGGATTAAGAACACAGATATATGTTTGTTTAATGTTTTGATTTGGTGAAATTTGAATGCTGAGGAAGTGGGAAAAAGTTTGTTGAGAGTGAGTTTTTCTAGGTCTGAAAAGTGAGCTGAAAAAGCGAATAATGAATTTGAGAAGTCAAACCACATCATTTATACTCTCAGACACATTAATTTATCTCATTTATTAAGTGGGACCCTCAATGTATTCTTCCGCAAAACATCTACAGATCAATAACATCTGCTGATGATGTGTAACTTACATTTTCACATATTACCAAACTGTAAATTTAAATTACATTTGTTGATCTTTATTCATCCGTAGTTTACCAATCTAGGGATAAACATTTAAGATTTCCACATTGTAGCTTCTGCTGATGCTTAAAATAGCACAATGCAGAGAGATATTGTTGTATGTATGGTCCAAGTCCATTGGTTAGAACCATTTATTGCTTTAGGACCTTGTTGGCTTTGTATACATGGCAATTTAGCACAAGAAAGTTTAAAAAGATTTTTACTAAAATTTTCATGTATCCAGAAGCTAAGATGATGCTCAGATTCCAATTCCTTCAAATTGATAATGAGATAGACATTGCTGCTGATTGAGAAACTTAACTTCATGTATTCTACTCCCCCTAAATTTGTGATTAATGGTGAAATTAAGCATTTATCATAAATTTCTTTAAGATGAATAACATGATTTTTAACTGTATGATAATGATCAGATATATATACACATATAATGGAATCATACTATAATACTAAGCCTCTTCCTGATGAGTTATTTTGTTAAATTGATACCTGAACAAGTTCTGATTGCAAGTATATTGTCCATATAAATCCATACAAGAGCTCATGTATCAACTAGGCATGCTGATTATCATGTTTTCATATTGATTTGGAAATAACTGTTATGGGCTTCACATTCAATTCACAAAGGTTTTGTCCTCCCTTTGCAAGTCAAATCATCACTTTTTCACACTTAAGAACTATGTACTTTAAGTTACAAGATCTATCTTGAGATGCATTTGGCATCTCATTGATGCAATGATGTAAAAGCTCAAGATAATATACAGTTGATCACATATGATTCTTTTGAGAGCTTAGATATGATCATCATCAGGTCACCAGGTCTTTACTCACGTAAAACAGAGGTGCCTTTAACCCAGGTCTTTGTTTACACAAAACAGAGGGATGATGAGGATCATGATCTTTTCACCTTTTGTAACTGATATTCAGTATGGTGATCATACACCCAGGTCTTTGTTCACACAAAACAGAGGGAGTATGATTTGCAAAGATAGATATTATAAAGTGTTTCATATAGTATGTTTAGATGAGTGATTTGGTCACATTAGAATAAGACTCACTTTGTATTCTCAAAATGAAGTTTCCCACAAACAATCATTTTAGCATTATGTTTGGCATGCACTCAGTTTAGTTTCCACTCAAGATGAATCTACTCACATATCAAGAAACTTGCTGAGATTTATTGTTATTTATGTATTCAGGAATAAGCAAAGCTATAGTGTACTATCATTTCCCATACATATGTCATGCTGAAGCATCATTACACACAGTATTTTGTTTGTTTAAATTCGATTAATCTAAGTTAATCATCCCTAGAGAATCAACCAGAAAGTTAAATCTGACTGAATCAAAGGCTTTAGTGAATAAATCAGCAAGCTGATTTGATGTATCCACTTTGACTAACTTAATCAAACCTTTTTTTGAGCAATCTCTCAGAAAATGATATCTTATCTCAATATGTTTTGTTTTACTATGTTGCACAGGATTAGCAGTGATAAACATAGCAGCAGAATTGTCTATATAAATTGAAGTTTGAAGAAAGTTGTAACCATAGTCAAGCAATTCGTTTTGCAACCAAAGAACTTGAGAGCAACCAGCTGAAGCAGCTATGTACTCAGCCTCAGCTGTGGATACAGAAATATTGGTTTGTTTCTTGCACTCCCATAATACTAGCCTTGATCCAATGAATTGACATCCACCGGTTGTTGATTTTCTGTTACTGTTACATCACCATAGTCACTGTCTAAGTATGAGTAGAGTGTAAAGTCTCCATCCTTTGGATACCAAAGACCAAGTCCTGGTTTTCCTTTGAGGTATCTGAAAATTCTTTTTACAGAATTGAGATGAGATTCCTTGGGATCAGATTGGTACCTAGCACATACACACACAACAAACATAATATTAGGTCTACTGGCAGTTAAATACATAAGTGAACCTGTGACATCCGTCACCTAAAGGTCCATCAATTAACGTGGTTTTCCGTTAACTATTCTTTGATCAATCGTTCCTCATCTTTATTAACTCCTTGTGTGGATATTATGCTTGCTTATCATTTTTATTCTTGTGTTCGTATCGTTAACATATGTTATCCTTAAAAACTTTTAAAACTTTCATCATCGTAACCGCCAAATATATCATTTTTATATAAAATTAGCGTCACCAATAAAACCATTTTTAAGTTATAAATATCATTAAATACATTTTTATAATTAATATGATTAACCTAACAAAGTCATTTTTCAACCTAAACAAATTTGGGAAACTCGAGGGTTAAGTGTAGGGACTAAAATTGACATTTTGCAAACTTGGGCTGGGTATATAAACCCATTTCCAGCCCTAGAACCATTATTTCTTCTTCATCTTCTTCTTCACCTCTCATCTTCATTCTTGCACCAAATCCGACCCATTTGGTCTCGTTTTCGCCGTCTAGACTTCATCTACAACCTAGTCTACTCCATTCTAGCAGGTAGACGACATTAGTTGTCCCTTTTCTTGTTTATACACGGCTGTCTATTCTAGGGTTTCGGGTGTTCGTGTTCAACCCGAACACATGAGGTCGTGTGGGTGCGTGTGAGGTCTTTATGCGTGTGCTTCTTGTTTGTGTATGTGTGTAGAGTGTTTCTGGAAGTCCTTGTTGTGTTAAACTCGTGCTCGGAGCAGCCAAAGGCTGCTCAGCCTTTCCTGCAGTCACGATTCTGCTGTCCAGGCGACTAGGTCTGTCATGCGATTGAGTCGTGCGACTAGGTGAGTCGTGCGACTGAGCCATGCGTCTGAGTCAATCGTGCGACTGAGTTGTGCGACTGGGTGTGTCGTGCGACTGAGTCGTGCGACTGTGTGTATGTGTGCGAATAAGTCATGCGTGCGAATGAATGTGTGTGATTGAGTCATGCGACCGAATGAATGTATGCGATTGTGCGTGTATCGCACGACTAGAGTCCAATCGCACGAATGAAGGTTCAATCGTACGAATGTAGCTGATATGTACGAATAAAGGTTGATTCGTGCGTATGGAGGTTGAGTCGTGCGATTGGGTGTTGTGTGGTACGACTGAATGCCAGTCAAACGAATGAAGGTTCAATCGTACGAATGAAGCTGATTCGTACGATTGAGGGTTGATTCGTGCGAATGGAGTGTTGAGTCGTTCGTCTGGTCCTGTCGTGCGACTGAAGTTGTTGTGTGTGATTTCCCTTCTTGTGTGTGGTGTGTGTGTGGTGTGTGTATGTCGTGTGATGTTAAGGTGACATCGACACGGTTGCCATTACTAATGACAAAGATTAAAGTCAACGCTATCAAGCCTACAAATACTATTTCAAATTAAATCAACTTAACATTTTACAAGTATCAATAACCGATTTGTAACTACTAATATTTATCAAATACTTCCTTAAATAACAATGAAACTTTTACACAAATATCATCAGCAATGGCGACAATGTCTACTACTTAGATCTACACAAGATCTAGTACGTGTGTCTGTTTGTGTGTGTTACACGCGACCCAACCGATACAACCCGAACCGACCGAACATTATTATACATTTTATACATATCATTAATGCTTAACAATAACTGTCAATAGGTGTTTGACCGTTCATTACATACAACATTTGGATACATTGATCATACATACTTACCACTTAACAAGTGAGTTTCGTGGCCCCTTTTACGCTTACAATATTTCAATCATTTACAACTTGGGGGAAAAGTATGCTCACTCATTTTCAATGCTGTACAACTTACTTACAATTTACATATATGGAATCAACATGATACTGATTTACAAGTACTTATCTGATACATGCTTGGGTCTGCTGTGTGGTTCTTTCTTTGCAACTATTTAATTCCAGTGTGGGAACCGACAGAAAGGTATTGGTAGTACTACTGGGTTGACACCCCCACCCTTGTTCGTTGGTATACTTGTTGGTACCATCAGTGGCCAGGAACGGGCCCTTGGGTGAATATATTCCGACAATATCTTTGTGTACGTCGCTAGGTTTGGTTGCAAAGCTCATTGTCATGTGATTTTACTTGTTTATATAAAAGTATTCACGGTATTCCACATCGCTTACTATATACAACATCACTTACTTATTTACTACTTAAACCTGCGAGCTCACCAACAATTTTGTTGACCAATTTGAGTATATCTTTTCAGGTGATCATGCAAATTAATGATCTAGGTGTGCTGCCTTAGTGGAGACCCTAGGATGCATTTTTGAGACTAAACATATTTGACAAACAATTATTTTGAACAATGTTGTAGTCCGATTAAACAATTACATTCTTTTGATACTTGTTCCCGGGTTGTGGGAATTTACATTACAATGTTATCATCTTTGGTTATGTGAATCATATAACATGTTTATGCTTATGGCTATGTTGTCGTGAATATTGACTAAACACGACACAAGTCCCCTTGTTGTCGGGTGTCGTCATGACACGCTTGTCATCATTTTTTATATTGCATCTCTATCGCTTACCATGTGTATGACGATCCCGATCTCGTTACATCCCCGTGTTTCCGCTTTTAGCGGGGGTGTGAAAGATTGGTATCAGAGCCATTGGTTATAGAGAATTAGGCAATACGCTTGACCTAGACTATAACCTAAGAACCTTCATATAGATTTGCATGCTAGGATCTGTATGCATATTATATCTCGTGTATGTGTTCCTCGTTACTTGATTTGTTATCTATCTGTTATGTGATCTTTCACCCTATGAGAGAGCCCTTGTGCTCATCTTTTATGGGATGCTTCTATTGGATCTTCCGTTCCCTCTGCGCGCCGAGTTGGTTTATCAAATCCGGGTATTAAACCCGAAGAGATCTTCACAGATCATGCTATTGCGCTTGACCTTGGACATTGAGATTGACCCTGAGGAGGTTATGTCTGAAACCTCGAAAGAGGAAGAGATAGACAACCTCCGCTAGACTAAACGTGATTATATACATGGATTTACAATTGATATGATGGACTATTGTTGAGACATTATCAATTCATGGTGTGAGAACTACACGACTTGCATGCGATGTGTGGTGACAATAAGTGTGATATTAACTTGGAATACTGGACTTGATGAGTGTTATGGATAATACACTTTGAAATGATTTAAGCTTACGTGTTTACTATTTTATGATTAGAAAATGCCGCCTCGAAGAGTTACCCGCAGCAATAGTGGCGGGAGTGAAGCCCCAAGGGGCAGAGGCAGAGGCAGAGGTAGAGCACCAAGAACAAATGATGGTCCTGCCAGTAATAATCAGGAACAGGAGACTCTGATATGGCAGCTCTGATCGCTCAACAGTTGGCCGCACTGATTCCTACTATCGTGGCCCAAGTGAGCGATGCACTCCAACAACACCACCCCCACGGGGATGGTGGAAATGATAATGGAGATAATGGAGAAAGAGGTCAAGGTGGGATCGAAACTGAAGTGGGAAATGGAAACCCAACTGGGAACGAAAGTAATCAGGAGACCGGAAATGGTGGAACAGCCGGTATTGAGACTGGGGTTGTTAATACTAGAAGGGGGTGTTCATACAAAGAGTTTGTGGCTTGCAAACCGAGAGAATTTGATGGGAAAGGTGGGGCGATAGCCCTAACCAGGTGGCTAGAAAAGATGGAGGCAGTGATTGACATCAGTGAGTGCCTCGACAGCCAGAGAATCAAATATGCCACATGTTCACTACAGGGCAAGGCCCTAACCTGGTGGAACACCCAGGTTCAAGCTAGAGGAAGAGAATCTGCGATGCAGATGTCATGGGATGAGTTTAAAGCTTTGATCACCGAGGAATACTGCCCCCTCAACGAGATGCAGAAATTGGAGCATGAGTTCTGGAATCATGCTATGGTGGGGGCTGGGCATGCAGCTTATACTGATCGTTTTCATGAGCTGGCAAGATTGGTTCCGCATCTGGTCACGCCGGAATCAAATAGAATCGAGAGGTACATTTGGGGACTTGCGCCTCAAATCCGAGCAATGGTAACAGCAGCTGCTCCTCCTACTATTCAGAGCGCAATTCTGAAGGCTGGCGCTCTAACTGATGAAATGGTGAGAACAGGGGTTTTGGGCAGAGGAGCAGAGAAGAGAAAGACGTTGGGGAAACAAGCCGGTCGATTGCCGGGAAGTTTGATAAAAGGGCCAAGACGACCTAGAAATTTTGTGGCCGTGACTCAGGGTAAAAGAGAGTATGTGGGGCCGCACCCCAAATGTGACAGGTGCAACTATCATCATCCCCCAGGAATGCAGTGCCGGGTATGCGCGAACTGTAGACGCCCGGGGCATTTGGCGAGAGACTGCAGAACAGCGCCGAATCTTGTGGCACCAGTCAACGCGGTTAACCCCGCCGGGAATGCCAGGGCCTGTTATGAGTGTGGAGGCCCTGATCATTACAGAAACATGTGCCCCAGACTGAATCGGGCACCAGGTCAACAAGGGGAACAACCAGCAGCAAGTGATGGCCATAGCTGGAAATCAAGGCCCGACCAATCAAGGGAATGCAGCTCGGGGACGTGCATTTGTCATTGGAGCCAACGATGCTCGTCAGGACCCGAATGTTGTCACGGGTACGCACTTACTCAATCATCACTTTGCATCTATATTATTTGATACTGGAGCAGACAATAGCTTTATATCCTCTGAGTTTGTGCAATTGCTTGATTTGAGTCCTAGTAGGCTAGAAACTAGCTACTCTGTAGAAATGGCCAATGGTAGGGTTGTTCAGGCCGATGAGATTATTAGGAAGTGCTAGATAATATTGGAGGACCATGTATTCGATATAGACTTGATACCCTTTGAGCTAGGAAGTTTTGACGTGATTGTGGGTATGGATTGGTTGTCGCAAAACGGAGCAGAGATTGTCTGTCGGGACAAAGTAGTACGAATCCCCATGTCAAACGGGGAGGTACTCAAGATTCAAGGAGAACGACCGGGAAGGAACTTAAAGCTTATTTCCTGCATGAAAGCACGCCGAAGTTTACGAAAGCAGTGCTACGCTTTTCTGGCTCATGTGGTAGAAAAGAAGGACGAAGAGAGGAAACTAGTAGATATTCCAGTGGTACGGGACTACCCAGATGTATTTCCTGATGACTTGTCTGGTTTGCCTCCTCCACGACAGGTGGAATTTCGTATAGAGTTAGTTCCTGGAGCTACACCGGTAGCAAAGACGCCATATCGGTTAGCACCATCTGAGATGCAAGAGTTATCTAGTCAGTTACAGGAACTACTGGAGAAGGGTTTTATTCGACCGAGTCACTCACCATGGGGAGCACCAGTATTATTTGTCAAAAAGAAGGATGGGTCGTTCCGCATGTGTATCGATTACCGTGAGTTGAACAAGTTAACCGTGAAGAATCGATATCCTCTCCCCAGGATCGACGATCTGTTTGATCAGCTGCAAGGAGCTTCATATTTCTCCAAAATCGACCTTCGTTCTGGATATCATCAGCTAAGAGTTTTCGAGGAGGACATACCGAAGACATCGTTTAGAACTCGTTATGGGCACTATGAGTTCTTGGTCATGCCGTTCGGGCTGACTAACGCACCAGCCGTGTTTATGGATCTAATGAATCGGGTGTGCAAACCTTATTTGGATAAATTTGTGATCGTATTCATAGACGATATACTTATCTACTCCCGATCGAAAGAGGATCATGAAGAACACCTTCGGGCAATACTGGAACTGCTACGAGAAGAAAAACTTTTCGCCAAGTTTTCGAAGTGTGAATTTTGGTTGCGGGAAGTGAAGTTTTGGGTCATGTGGTTAATGAGGACGGGATTCATGTAGATCCCGGCAAGATCGAAGTGGTGAAGAAATGGGACGCGCCCCAGACACCATCAGAAATACGGCAATTCTTAGGATTGGTCGGTTACTATCGTCGCTTCATCGCGAATTTTTCAAAGATCGCGCAGCCATTAACCCTGCTTACTCAGAAAGACAAGAATTTTGATTGGGGACATGCACAAGAACAAGCGTTCCAAAGTTGAAAGAGAAGTTGTGCAACGCGCCTATACTGTCCCTCCCAGACGGAACTTATGATTTTGTGGTGTACTGCGATGCTTCACATCAAGGATTGGGATGTGTACTAATGCAGAAGGATAAGGTGATTGCCTACGCTTCGCGACAACTTAAAGTGTACGAAAAGAACTATACAACTCATGATCTTGAGTTGGGCGCTGTAGTATTTGCACTCAAGATATGGAGGCATTACCTGTATGGAACCAAATGCATCATCTACACAGATCATAAGAGCCTCCAACATATCCTGGATCAGAAGGAACTTAACATGCGTCAGCGATGTTGGGTAGAGCTACTTAGTGACTACGATTGTGAAATCCGGTATCATCCGGGAAAAGCTAACGTGGTGGCTGATGCTTTAAGCCGTAAAGAACGTGTGAAACCACTACGTGCTCGAGCGTTGGGATTGACCATTCAAACAAATCTGAAAGCTCAGATCCAAATTGCACAAAGTGAAGCGTTGAAAGAAGAAAACCTTGCGGAGAAGAATTCCGAGGGTTAGACAAACAAATGAGTTGCAAGGATGATGGTATACAGTACTTATGGATCGCATATGGGTACCCCGATGGGGAGGTGTACGTACCTTAGTCATGGATGAAGCCCACAAGACACGATATTCTATTCATCCTGGTGCAGACAAGATGTATCATGATCTCAAGATCTGTACTGGTGGCCAGGCATGAAGAAACACATTGCTATGTATGTAAGCAGATGCTTGACATGTTCGAAAGTTAAAGCTGAACATCATAAACCATCGGGATTATTACAGCAACCTGAAATTCCCGAGTGGAAATGGGAGAATATAGCTATGGATTTCATTACCAAATTCCCTAGAACAAGCAGCTGGCATGACTCGATATGGGTCATAGTGGATCGAATGACGAAATCAGCACATTTCTTGCCGATCCGAGAAGACTACAAAATGGATAAGTTGGCGAGATTGTACATAAAAGAGGTCGTGACAAGGCACGGAGTGCCGGTGTCAATCATATCCGACCGTGACAGCCGATTTACTTCACGATTTTGGCAGACACTACAGAAAGCGATGGGCACTCGATTAGATATGAGTGTCGCCTATCACCCTCAGATAGATGGCCAAAGTGAATGAACTATACAGACGCTAGAAGACATGTTGAGGGTGTGTGTAATCGACTTTGGTGTTAGTTGGGATGCTCATCTACCGTTGATCGAGTTCTCTTAAAACAACAGCTACCATACAAGCATTGGGTGTGCTCCGTTCGAAGCGTTGTATGGAAGGAAATGCAGATCTCCCGTTTGTTGGGCCGAGATTGGTGAAAGTCAGCTAACAAGCCCAGAGATCATTCAAGAAACAACTAACAAGATCTTTCAAATCAAAGACCGACTGAAAGCTGCTAGAGATCGCCAGAAGAGCTATGCCGACAACCGTCGGAAGCCTCTAGAATTCAACATCGAGGATCGAGTCTTACTTAAAGTCTCCCTTTGGAAAGGAGTCGTTCGATTTGGAAAGAAAGGGAAGTTAGCCCCAAGATACGTTGGACCATTCGAGATTACAAAAAGAATCGGTCCAGTGGCTTACCGATTAAGGTTGCCATAAGAACTCAGCGGTGTGCATGATACTTTTCACGTGTCGAACCTCAAGAAGTGTTTGGCAGACGAATCCCTTCACGTGCCAATTGAGGAAATCAAGATTGACGAAAAGCTTCATTTTGTTGAGGAACCCATTGAGATCATGGATCGAAAGGTCAAGCAACTGAAGCGTAGTAGAATACCTATTGTTCGCGTAAGGTGGAATTCAAAACGAGGGCCAGAGTTTACATGGGAACGAGAAGATCAGATGAAACTCAAATATCCACATCTATTCGAGGATGACACTCTTGGACCTAACTCCAGCTGAATTTCGGGACGAAATTCTCTCAACTGGGGATACTGTGACATCCGTCACCTAAAGGTCCGTCAATTAACTATTCTTTGATCAATCGTTCCTCATCTTTATTAACTCCTTGTGTGGATATTATGTTTGCTTATCATTTTTATTCTTGTGTTCGTATCGTTAACATATGTTATCCTTAAAAACTTTTAAAACTTTCATCATCGTAACCGCCAAATATATCATTTTTATATAAAATTAACGTCACCAATAAAACCATTTTTAAGTTATAAATATCATTAAATATATTTTTATAATTAATATGATTAACCTAACAAAGTCGTTTTTCAACCGAAACAAATTTGGGAAACTCGGGGGTTAAGTGCAGGGACTAAAATTAACATTTTGCAAACTTGGGCTGGGTATATAAACCCATATCCAGCCCTAGAACCATTATTTCTTCTTCATCTTCTTCTTCACCTCTCATCTTCATTCTTGCACCAAATCCGACCCATTTGGTCTCGTTTTCGCCGTCTAGACTTCATCTACATCCTAGTCTACTCCATTCTAGCAGGTAGACGACCTTGGTTGTCCCTTTTCTTGTTTATTCACGGCTGTCCATTCTAGGGTTTCGGGTGTTCGGGTTCAACCCGAACACATGAGGTCGTGTGGGTGCGTGTGAGGTCTTTCTGTGTGTGCTTCTTGTTTCCGTATGTGTGTAGAGTGTTTTTGGAAGTCCTTGTTGTGTAAAACTCGCGCTCGGAGCAGCCAAAGGCTGCTCAGCCTTTCCTGCAGTCGCGATTCTGCTGTCTAGGCGACTGGGTCTGTCATGCGATTGAGTCGTGCGACTAGGTGAGTCGTGCGACTAAGCCATGCGTCTGAGTCGATCGTGCGACTTAGTTGTGCGACTGGGTGTGTCATGCGACTGTGTGTATGTGTGCGAATGAGTCATGCGTGCGAATGAATGTGTGCGATTGAGTCATGCGACCGAATGAATGTATGCGATTGTGCGTGTATCGCACGACTGGAGTCCAATCGCACGAATGAAGGTTCAATCGTACGAATGTAGCTGATTCGTACGAATGAAGGTTGATTCGTGCGTATGGAGGTTGAGTCGTGCGATTGGGTGTTGTGTGGTACGACTGAATGCCAGTCAAACGAATGAAGGTTCAATCGTACGAATGAAGCTGATTCGCACGATTGAGGGTTGATTCGTGCGAATGGAGTGTTGAGTCGTGCGTCTGGTCCTGTCGTGCGACTGAAGTTGTTGTGTGTGATTTCCCTTCTTGTGTGTGGTGTGTGTATGTCGTGTGATGTTAAGGTGGCATCGACACGGTTGCCATTACTAATGACAAAGATTAAAGTCAACGCTATCAAGCCTACAAATACTATTTCAAATTAAATCAACTTAACATTTTACAAGTATCAATAACCGATTTGTAACTACTAATATTTATCAAATACTTCCTCAATAACAATGAAACTTTTACACAAATATCATCATCAATGGCGACAATGTCTAGTACTTGGATCTACACAAGATCTAGTACGTGTGTCTGTTTGTGTGTGTTACACGCGACCCAACCGATACAACCTGAACCGACCGATCATTATTATACGTTTTATACATATCATTAATGCTTAACAATAACTGTCAATAGGTGTTTGACCGTTCATTACAAACAACATTTGGATACATTGATCATACATACTTACCACTTAACAAGTGAGTTTCGTGGCCCCTTTTACGCTTACAATATTTCAATCATTTACAACTTGGGGGAAAAGTATACTCACCCATTTTCAATGCTGTACAACTTACTTACAATTTACATACATGGAATCAACGTGATACTGTTTTACAAGTACTTATATGATACACGCTTGGGTCTGCTGTGTGGTTCTTTCTTTGCAACTATTTAATTCCAGTGTGGGAACCGACGGATAAGTATTGGTAGTACTACTGGGTTGACACCCCCACCCTTGTTCGTTGGTATACTAGTTGGTACCATCAGTGGCCAGGAAGGAGCCCTTGGGTGAATATATTCCGACAATATCTTTGTGTACGTTGCTAGGTTTGGTTGCAAAGCTCATTGTCATGTGATTTTACTTGTTTATATAACTGTATTCATGGTATTCCACATCGCTTACTTTATACAACATCACTTACTTATTTACTACTTAAACCTGTGAGCTCACCAATAATTTTGTTGACCATTTTGAGCTTATCTTTTCAGGTGATCATGCAAATTGAGGATCTAGGTGTGCTGCCTTAGTGGAGACCCTAGGATGCATTTTTGAGACTAAACATATTTGACAAACAATTATTTTGAACAATGTTGTAGTCCGATTAAACAATTACATTCTTTTGATACTTGTTCCCGGGTTATGGGAATTTACATTACAATGTTATCATCTTTGGTTATGTGAATCATATAACATGTTTATGCTTATGGCTATGTTGTTGTGAATATTGAGTAAACACGATACAAGTCCCCTTGTTGTCGGGTGTCGTCATGACACGCTTGTCATCATTTATTATATTGCATCTCTATCGTTTATCATGTGTTATGACGATCCCGATCTCGTTACATCCCCGTGTTTCCGCTTTTAGTGGGGGTGTGAAAGAACCTATCATTGATCAATATAAATTTTTATCAATAGATTTTCCAGAAGGATCAGGAGCAATCTTATCAATTGCTGATGCTGGTGTTTTGCATGAGGATACTTCAGCAAGATTGTATTTCTTCAGAATTTGATGTATGTATTTTCTTGGTTGATGAATATCCCATATGATTTTTGATGAACTTGAAGGCCAAGGAAGAAGGTTAATTCACCCATTGAGCTCATATAAAATTCAGATTTCATCAGCTCTTCAAAATTCACACACAATCTCTTATTAGTTGAATCAAATATAATGTCATCAACATATATTTGAACTACAAGAGATCTTGATGTTCTTTTTTGAGAAAGAGTGTCTGATCAATAGTTCCTCTTTTGTAGCCATGCTTGAGCAAGAAAGATGATAGTGTTTCATACCATTTTCTTGGTGCTTGATGAAGACCATACAAGGCTTTATCTAGTTTGTATACCCTATGGGGATAATAAGGATCTTCAAAACCAGTGGATTGTGACACATAAACTTCCTCATCAATCTTCCCATATAAGAATGCACACTTGACATCCATCTGATACACAGTAAACTTCTTATATGATGCATAAGCCAGAAACACTTTTATGGCCTCAATTCTTGCAACTGGTGCAAAAACTTCATCATAGTCTATTCCTTCTTCTTGAGTGTATCCTTGTGCAATCAACCTTGCTTTGTTTCTTACAATAATCCCTCTATCATCCAGTTTGTTTTTGTATAGCCATCTTGTTCCAATAGGATGTTGACCTTTAGGCAAATCAACAAGAGACCACACTTTTTGCTTTCTGAACTGTTGAAGCTTCTTGCATAGCTTCAATCCAGCTATTGTCTTTTAAAGCAGCAGTGATGTTTGGAGGCACCACTTGAGAAAGAAAACAACTGAAGAGACAAAGGTTGGCAGTACCACTTTGGCTCCTTGTAGTTCTCTTTTCAGGATTTCCAATGATGTTGTCGATTGGATGAGTCTTATGGATTCTCATTGAAGGAGTTGATTCAACTGGTATAGATGATTCCAAGTTAGTCATTTCCATTGCCTCACACTGATACAACTCAGGTTGAGAGTTTAAGAAATATTCAAAATGTTCAACTTGGGTTGAATGATCATGAGAGTCTCTTGTATGGGCTGCAGGAGCATCTCCAGTTTTGTTTAGCTCTTTCGTAGGACTTCTCCGGAAGCATTTTGCTCTTCCGTAGGAACTTCTTCGGAAGCATTTTGATTTTCCGTAGGAACTTCTCTGGAAGCATTTTGCTCTTCCGTAGGAACTTCTCCGGAAGCATTTTTCTCTTCCGTAGGAACTTCTCCGGATGATAAGTGAGGACATGAATTATTTCCAATGTTTATTGTATTCACTTGAGAGCCTGGTTCTGTTGAAGGGACAACATTCACATCTCCGGATGCAGCATGTTCATTTCCAAATGTAGTATCTGCTGCTACTGATGTGTTTTCATCCGAGGATGGGGGTATCCTTGGAGGATCAGCAGATAAGGTTACTTCAGTCATATGAGGTGGAACAAATGGATAACATACTTCATCATATCCTGCATTGTTCAAATGATCATAGTTAAATGATTTAGATAAAGCATCTATGTCAAAAAACCATGATGAACCTTTAACTGACTTTGTAAATACAGTTTCATCAAAAGATACATTAGGAGTCTCTTCCACAATGTTATGTTATGGAATATAAACCCTATATGATTTAGATGTTGAAGAGTATCCAACAAAGAAACCATCGTATGCTTTTTCTGAAAATTTTCCCAATGACTCTTTTATGTTCAAAACAGTTACATGACATCCAAAGACTTTCAGATATCCTATGTATGGTTTTCTTTTAAATAAGAGCTCATAAAGAGTTTTGTTATGTTCTTTGACAATTAATGTTCTGTTTTGAACATTGCATGCAGTATTCACAGCCTTAGTCCAAAAAGTGATGGGCAATTGTGAATCAGCTAGCATTGTTCTGGCTGCTTTAATGAGAGTTCTGTTTCTTTTTTCAGCAACTCCATTTTGTTATGGAGTTCTTGGTGCACTGAATTGTCTTGCAATACCTTTGCTCCTGCAAAAGGAATCCAGTTCAAAATTGACAAATTCAGTACCATTTTCACTCCTAAAAATTTTAACTTTTGTATCAAATTGATTCTCAATCTTGATCACAAAGTCCATTAATGTTTCTGATGTTTCATTTTTTTGTTTTAAGAAAAAGACCCATGTGAATCTTGTGAAATCATCAACTATCACCAGACAATATTGCCTTTTTCCAATGCTCATTATATTTGGTAGGACCAAACAGATCCATGTGAAGCAATTTGAGTGGTGTAGTATTAGTATTGATAGTTTTGGATTTATGTGACACTCTATGTTCTTTTCCTTTGTAACAAGAAGAACAGTGAGTTGAGCAATGAAACTCTTTGTTTGGCAATCCAATGACCAGGTCATTTTTCACCAATTTATTCATATTCTTCATGTTAGAATGGACAAGCCTTCTATGCCATAATTGAGACAAATCTTTTGATAGTTTAGATATAAGGCATGTTTCATGTTTTGTGAGTGAAGTGTTGTTAATATCCAAAACACAAGTGTTTCCTTTTCTTGCTGCTTTGAGGAGGATCCAATCTTCTGGAACAATAAATTTTGGCTTAAGAATGTAACAGTTAGTATTATCCAACAATGTGGTATAATTTTGATCACAAATTTGAGACACACTAAGTAGATTATACTGTAAATTTTTACAGTAATTTACTTTCTCAAATTTGAGCACACCATTTGTTATCATCCCTTCACCAACAATTTTACCTCCCATTTTATCCCCACCAAATGCCACATAAGAAGCATTTTTATGTTTGAAATCATGGAGAAGTGAACAGTTTCCTGTCATATGCCTGGAACAACCACTGTCAACATACCACTTGTTGTCAGCTCTCCAGTATTGTTCTTGCATTCAGAAATAAATCAGTTAGAAGTGACAAACCAAGTCTTAGTGATCTTAGGTTTGTCAACAGAATCTAAAATAGTTACTCCTTCATGAATAAGTTTTGAAGTTTCAGTTTTAAATTTGGTTGATTCATTCTGATTTGTTTTAGATGAGGATGATTCTGCTGAATGGGATGTTGATGAAGTAGGTTCTTGTTTCTCAATTTCTGCTTGATTCAAATGAACTTCATTTGTTTGAGTCTTTTGTTTTGATAATGAAACTTTAAATGTCTCACTATCTTTTGTTTTTGAAAAAGGTATTTGAATTCCCTTTTCAAATTTATCAAAAAAAGCATCATCATCCTTTGATTCCTTATCAGTCAAATCTACCCTTTTGTGGGGTGTTTATGACTGCTGGCCAGTTGTTCTTTTCTTCAATGGATGAGCACTTGATGATATTTTGTCCTTTGATTTTGACTTTGATTTCAGATCAGGCTTCTTCAGTTTTGAACCTTTTTCACAGTCAGTAGATTGAGTATCCGTTTTAGACTTATCTGACTCTTTCTTCTTTGTGCCTTTTGTTTTGTTCTTTTTGTTGAAATAACATTCCTGAGTGGAATGATTATTTTTGTTGCAGATGGCACAATGTTTGTTGAAGTAACATTCAGCTGTCATGTGATTGTTTATATTACAAATAGAACAGTAGCAACTGAAGTAACATTCTTCAGTATTGTGATTTCTCATGTCACACCATTTGCAATATTTTCCATCTGATTCTTTTTCAAAATCATTCTTATGGTTTGCTGACTTTTGATGTTTTTCTTTCTTCTTCAGCTTTGATGTGCTTCTTCTCTTTCAACTTTATGTTTCTGATTGATTGTTACCGAATTCCTCTTCCGTATATCATCTGCTGAAGTTTTCTTTTTCCGTTGATGACCTGCTGATAACTTTTTCTTTTCTTTTTCCTTGGATCTCTCTCTTTCCTCGGTGATAGCAGATTCATCGTTCAATTTCTTAGAAGAGTCTTGTTGCTGACTTAGTTCTTGAAGACCTTCATTCAATTGAGCTATTCTCTTGCAAATGGTCTTCAACATGTTTCTTTGTTTAGGAGGATATGGCAACTTTGTTTCTTCAAGCACTTTTGGAATATTTGCTTTAATATGAACATTCTTACCAGTGGTTATTTGATCAACATCATGTTCATCAGAATCATCCAAGTCATCACAATTATCATAATCAAATTTTGAATCATTTTGATTTAAAGATTCTAATTCAGAGGATTCAGTTTCACTCACCTCAGCTTCATCGTTAATTTTGATTTGAGTTGATTCTTTTTCAAACTTGATGCTAGGCACAAATTGATTTGACAGAGTGTTGGTCATTGTTGTAGGTAAATATGTGTAATTATCATTTATAGGTGGTGCAACAGCATTATAACCCAACCCAGACCTTTTCTTTGATTCAATATGAGAAATTAGTAATTTCTCATATTACTGAGATGATAATTAAAACTTCTGAAGTTTCACTTCAGTTGACGCATGATCAGCCATGGATTTTGTTAAGGAAGTGGTCAGAAGCTCAACTTGGGCTTTTAGGCTATAGTTTTCAGAAACAAATTTTTCTAAATCCTTTTGCAAAGAATTAATTTTGATTTGATACAATTTATGTTCTCTAACATGGGATTCATTCCAAATCATGGTTTCTTTTACTTTGTCAGCCAACTGTTGAGCATGGACTCTATAGCGTTCAACTTCCTCAACACATGTTAATGAACACAACCTTTCTTTTACCTCTCTTGCCATTGGTGGAGCTGTTTGATCCATATGGGCCATCAATGCTTGATTCTCTTCCAAGACTTCTTTTTCATACACACTCCAGTCACACGTTCCATCTTGAAGTATGATCAGCCCTGACTCCTTTGAGTTACTAGGTCCAGCTGATTCATTGGTGGCAGGTGGGGATGCATTGATCAGTTGAGATTGTCTGTGCAGAGGTCTTTGAGAATTTGATTGTTGATGAGGTTGAATCTGATGTTGCTGATGCTGCTGATGTTGTCTCATCTCTGGATATGACTGTTGATTGCATTCTCTGGAGAAACATCCATAGAGATTGCACTTGAAGCATCTTACCTTTGATTTGTCAACACCAATCTTTAATGTTTTACTTGCTGATGCCAAGTTCTTATTTCTCCTAGGATATTGCTTTGCTCTATAAGCAATCATTGCCATCTGCTATTGTAGGTCCATTTCTTCCACTACATCAGGAGGTAGTTCTTCTAAGTCTTGTTGGCAGATATTTGCTGACGTTAGAGAGCTTCCCAGATATGCTTGAAAACTAGAACTAAAAGCTGGAAAGGCTGCTCTTTGTTCTTTAGAATCCAATATCACAGTAATTGGTTCTGACTGATTGGTTGAATATGAAGACTTAGCTGTTGCTGTAGTTGTATCTTGTCTATCAGCAGTTCTTGCTTTATTCTTTTGATTCTTATCTTGAGATGATTTCTTTGAGGGTTTAGAAGCATAAAAGCTAACTTCCTCCTCATCATCACTCCTAGCACAAGAGTTATCACTTTCATTGTTTGAAATAAATGCACTTCTAACATTATTTGTTTCTTTGAAGTGATAGGGTAAGACATGAGTTCTCACACTCTTGTTTCTTGATTTTTCGTCCATTTCAAGAGCTTCCACTTTTGCAACCAGAGTATCTAGACCAGTTGATTTCAGATCTATAGTGTTCTTGAACATGGATACAGTTTGCTTCCAACTTTCTGGCAAAGTGTGGAGCATTTTCTTGTTTAATTCCTCACTGGTATATTTCAACTCCAGAATATTCATCTCAGTTACCAACTGCATGAATCTATGAAGTTGTTGAGGAATTGATTCACCCTCAATATGATGAAATGTTTCATATTGCGACCTGAGGGTGTCTCTCCTTATGCTTCTGATCTCATCACTCCCTTCGCAGAGAGTATGAAGTATCTTCCACAAGGAGTGTGCTGTTTTGTAGTTCTCACACCTGATCAATATCTCTTCAGGTAAAGCCATACTAAGCAAACTGTATGCTTTGATATCAACTTTGATGAAGATCATGTATAGGTTGGACTCACCTTAGTATAGATTGTTTACTTTACTTTTAATAGGACTTTTGTTAGTTTCCTTTTGTATGTTCTTAGTTTTGTGTGTTTTTAGCAGTCCAGCGAAACTGTGAGCGAATCTGTAAATTCGCTCACAGTTTGTTGTTCTAGTTTACCCGGCAAACTTATGTTCTGTCGGGCGAAACTGTAGTTTCGGCATGACAGTTTCGCTTGTAGCGAAACTGTCTGCGAACTACGACTGCTATATATACTTTTGTTAATTTTCATTGTAAGGTAAGCTTGCAAAACCCTAATCGTGGATCATTGTTGCAAGTTACCTATTCCAAGCAGTTATTACATAGAAATATCATTGTGCTTCATGTTATTGATTGTCATTGTTCTTTTTGTTATCAAATATGATTTAGAATTGTATTCAATCTTCTCTATTGTCATTGTTTAGCATGCTTGTTAGATATTGAGCAATTCATCACATCATTTGCACTGTTTTTCGATCACATGGACCAACAATATGGTATCAGAGCCTTAGTGCTCTTGATTTGTGGTTTTTGTTCAATATCTAGTCTCAATCAATTTTCATTGAATTATACGGTGTTTTTAACATGCAAATTGATTGAATTATGCTAGTTTTCGTTTGAGGAAGATCCTACAATCATCAGATCTCAAATTCATTGAGTTTTGGATGATTTCAGATTGATTTTGAGTTGAAAAAGGGTTTTGAGATCGATCAGCGAATTTACTGTTCTTCCAGCGAAATTGACATCTTCTTTCAGCGAAACTATGGGCTATTTTGCATCAGAAGTTGTTTTCTAGTGGTTCTGCGAAACTATTCTCTTGAACGAAAGTTTATCAGAGTTTGTGAACGATAAACAAGCGAAATTGCTGTTGAATTTGTTTTTGAACGAAAGTTCAAGCTTGTTTCGTGCGAAGTTATCAGCGAAACTAAGCCAGTGGTGTCTTTGGATTAGCGAAAGTGCTGCTGAAATTGATAGCGAAATTAGCTTTCTCAGCGAAACTGTCAGTGAAAGTAAATCTTCTGCGAAACTGTCATCAAAGTCATCTTTTTCTGCGAAATTGTCAGCGAAATTATCATCTTCTCTGCCGAAACTACAATGTCGAAGTTAACTACTCTCACACTTGCTGATCTTGAAAGTGTTGTTCCTAATAGGCCTCCAAGACTCATTAATGGAGATAATTTTGAATATTGGAAGAGATGTCTCAAAGCTTTCTTCTTCTACACTAATCATAACCAATGGGAATCGATTAATTCTGGTCCTCACATACCAACGGTTACTGTTGGTGATGTTGTCTTTCAAAACAAGGACCCATCTTCCTATACTGAAAGAGATCTGAAATTGATTGATCGTGATCAAAAGGCTTTTGGTGCTCTAACTCTCTGTTTAGCACCAGACATCTACAACCGTTTTGCAGAGCATAAAAATACTAAATCTCTTTACGATGCTTTATGTGAATTTTATGATGGTAATGCAGATTTGGTAAAGGATAAGAGTATTCAGGCTGAAAAGGAATTCAATTCATTTGTGGGATACAAGAATGAGAGTTTGATAGATCTCACAAACCGTTTCTTAACTGTCTCAAGCACCTTAAAGAAATATGATGAAAGGCTCTCCAACAGTGAACAAGTTAACAGGCTTCTCGATTCTCTTCCACCCCAGTGGAGTCTTCAGGTGAGAATGCTTAAACAAGAGAGAGGGTTCACAGATTACAAGCTGATGGATATCATCAATAAGTTGAAATCCTTTGAGTTGGATATGAAAAGACGGGAATTTAACTAGACTATGATGCCCATATCCGGTTTTTCTCAAAATGCTGCTTTATTGTCATCCGCTGCAAACTCTCAAATACAAAATCCAATTCAAGGAGGGAGCAAATTCAAGGTGAAAAATGGGGTTGATGATGTTGGCTAAAAAAGAGGGAGAGCTTACTAAGCCAAAAAGCTGAATATAGAGCCAAACATGCGGTTTTTTCTCGTCAAGCAGCAATCAAATCCTGGGAAAAAGGTAGGGTAGAATCGCCGAGTCGTGTACAAGTACTTTCTCGAGTGGGAACAGCCATGTTGGAAGAGATTTGGGTAATTCTAAGGCCAATGTTGAAACTCCAATTCCATCAGAAACAATGGCTCTTTTTGGAATGTTTGTTCAGAGCTATGAAGCACTTGTTGCTGGAGAACTGAAAGGAAAAAGAATGACTATGGAGGACATGTACCAGGTTGATCCTGATGATCTTGAAGAAACTGATATTCAATGGCAGATGGCGATGTTAACTTTGAGAGCTCGGAGATTTATGGAAAGAACAGGACGAAAGAACTTTGGTGGTCAATCATCTACTTCAAAACTGGGGTTTGATAAGTCAAAATTGAGATGCTTTAATTGTAAACAATTGGGACATTTCAAACGTGAATGTCCATTACCAATTGTCACAGATCCTAGTAATTCTGGAGTACAAAGACTGACAGCAGAGAAAGAAAAGGAAGATGTGAATCTAAAAAAGGAGTCTGCTTTGATTTCGAACTTTGACTGGAGTGCCGAGGTTGAGGAAACAAGAACTGAGATCAATCATGCGTTAGTTGCTGAGTTTGTGGAAAGTAATGAAGAGGTAGATGGTAAAGATGGATTTGAGCTGTTTAAGGAATTCAAAAGAGAAAATGTGTCATGTGTAAATGGGAAAGAAGAAAAAGATGATGGAAATGGGGAAGACGAAACTGCAGGTTTAAGTGAAAAAAGAAGTTCAAGAGCTGGGATAAGAAAGGATAATGATGATGATGCTGCTACTGTTGAGGAAAAGAAGTCAAGTACTCCAGTATGCCTGTGTGACAAAGCCTTAGCTGCTGAAAGGATGGTAATGGGACTTCCATATGAGGTAATACAGGATATGTGCTCACCTGCTTGTAAAATTAGATTATTTGGGATTTATAAGGCTAACCGTTTATTAATTGATAATGAAAAGGATTTAAAGCGAATTAATGATGAACTTAAAATCAATGAATCAAAATATTTTGTGAAATCAAATGAGGCTTTAAAAGAAAATGATCATTTAAAACGAATCGTTTTGGAAAGAAATGTCGAGATTAATACTTTGACTGAAAGGGTTGCTCTTGCTGAATTTGAAGCAAGCAAACTTCAGTCAAAGTTAGATAATGGACTATATCAGGAATGAAACATGATGATCTTTGTAAATCTCAACGGGGAGCTAGAATTAAAACGGGTTTGGGATATGAAAATGTAAAGTTTTATCCTCCACCTAGTACATACTGTTATTCTCCTATGCCTGTTCCTCATCCTTCTAATGATTTAATCAAAACAGAAACTGACAGTATGTCTGCAGGTTTAGAGGGGATTAACTCTAAGTACATTCGTGAAGACTACGACTATGGACCAACTAGTGGGCTTGGATGCACTAGTTCTAGTACACCTGATAATCAGCAGTCTGTTTTAGATCATAAGTCTAGTTTAAATTCTGTTTTTGTTTCTAGTTCAACTGTAACAGACTCGGATGTCTCATGTTCTCATGATAGTTTTATTCCATCTTGTAATTCAGATCATCGTAGTGATGATTTTTGTTCTCATAATGATTGTAATGCCTCTGATCTTTCTCCAAAACCAACTGAGCAAATTAAAACTAATTGTTTCGAAAAGTTCTTTTCTCATCCTATTCCATCTTTCACTCCATTAAATATGACCTCATCTGATGAACGTATTTCTTCTTCATCTGACACCAGTACCAGTGGAACTAGTTTTACTGATATGTCAGATGAATCTTCTTCTAATTTGGGAAATAATAATTCTTGTTTAAATAAACATCAAACTCATGGGTTGTATGAGACATTCAGTGATATTGATTCTAGTTTGTCTGAATGTGATGAGGAGATTATTATTGATCCTATTTTTATCCCATCACATCATAGACCTAGATTCAAACCTCATTGTTTCAGGTGTGGTCAAGAGGATCATCTTGTCAAGAATTGTCCTTCTTTGATTCAAGGATCCTCTAATATGAACTGTTTTGGAAATAAATTGACAAAATTGGTTAATAATTTCTTCTGTAAAAAATCTGCTTCTTCAAAAAGCAAAGTTGTTCAATCTTGGGTTCCTATTACTCCTGGCTAATTGATTTGTTAATTCTTTTCAGGAGTCCTCGTCAAAGATTGTAAACAGTTTATGGCATGTTGATAGCGGTGCACTCTTCTGAATACTCAATCTCAAAAGACAAAGTTTGGTGTTGTTTCTGATGAGTGTTACTTTGTTGGTTATTCTTCTTCTCAAAAGGCATATCGGGTTTATAACAAAAGAACACGTATCGTTCAAGAGTCGTTCTATGTTGATTGGCAGGAATCTAACTCTTCTGAAGTTAGATCTGAACCAGCATGGTTCTTTGACTCTGATATTGTGTTTAATTCGTTCAATTTGCCAGTTTTCGATGATGATACGTCCATTCCAAATGCTCAAACGAATATTATTTCATCATCTCCATCGTCTGTTCCTTCCAACTCATTAGTAAATGATGTTGTTTCAACTGATGTTAGTTCCTCGTCTCCAATGAATGATCCGGCACCAACATCTGTTTCTTTATCTCATACATCTTCTCCTCTACCTGATCTAACACCTATCATCAATTCACCTTCATCTAATCTTTCACCGACTATGGGTGATATTTCTCCAAACATCTTTCCTTCAGCCAACGATTACAAAACCTTGAAAGATCATCCTCTTGATAACGTGATTGGATCTATCTCTGATGGTGTTCAAACGCGAAGTCAATCTGGTTTAATTAATGTTTGTCTTTTCTCATGCTTCATTTCTCAAACAGTCCCGAAAAACGTTCATGCTGCTCTACAGGATCCTTGTTGGGTGGAGTCTATGCAATCGGAACTTCAACAGTTCAGAAAGCTTAAAGTTTGGACCTTGGTTGACTTACCTCCTAATAAATATCCAATCGGTACAAAATGGGTGTTTAAGAACAAACCGGATGATCGAGGAGTAGTGGTGCGTAACAAGTCTAGACTCGTTGTGCAAGGCTTTGCTCAAGAAGAAGGGATTGATTATACAGAAGTCTTTGCTCCAGTTGCTCGTCTTGAAGCAATCAGAATATTTCTCGCTCATGCTGCTCATAAACAATTTAAAGTCTATCAGATGGATGTGAAGTGTGCTTTTCTCTACGGAGACATTGATGAGGAGATATATGTGTGTCAACCACCAGGTTTTGAGGATCCTGATTTTCCTGATAAAGTGTTTAAGCTTGACAAATCTCTGTATGGTCTTCATCAAGCACCCAGGATCTGGTATGAGACCCTTACACAGTATCTTCTAAGAAATGGTTTCTCTCGTGGTACCATTGATATGACTCTCTTCAAAAGGGAAGTGAATGGTGAAATGTTATTTGTCCAAGTTTACGTTGATGATATTTGTCACACCCCCGCTAAAAGCGGAAACACGGGGATGTAACGAGACCGGGATCGTCATAACACATGGTAAGCGATAGAGAGCAATATAAATAAATGATGACAAGCGTGTCATGACGACACCCGACAACAAGGGGACTTGTGTCGTGTTTAGTCAATGTTCACGACAACATAGCCATAAGCATAACATGATAATGGTAACACATATTCACATAAGATGAAAATGTAAATGTTAATTCCCACAACCCGGGAACAAGTTTCAAAAGTTGATAATTGTTTACATGCGATAACATTGTTCAAAAAGATTGTTTATCAAAATGAGCTAAGTCCCAAAAATGCATCCTAGGGTCTCCACTAAGGCAGCACACCTAGATTCCTGGACTTGCATGATCACCTGAAAAGATATGCTTAAAATGGTCAACAAAATTGTTGGTGAGCTCGCAGGTTTATGTAATAAAAAAAATGTAAGTGATGCTGTAATAAATGGCGCGTCGGAATGCCGTGAATACAGTTATTACACAAGTAAATATCACATGACATGAGCTTTGCAACCAAACCTAGCGACGTACACAAAGAAATTGTCGGCATATATTCACCCAAGGGCCCGTTCCTGGCCACTGATGGTACCAACTAGTATACCATCGAACGAGGGTGGGGGTGTCAACCCAGTAGTACTACCAATACCTAACCGTCGGTTCCCACACTGGAATTAAATAGTTGCAAAGATAGAACCACACAGCAGACCCAAGCATGTATCAAATAGTACTTGCAACACAGTATCACGTTGATTCCTTGTATGTAAAATGTATGTAAGTTGTACAGCATAAAAATTGTGTAAGCATACTTTTCCCCCAATTTGTAAATGATTGAAATATTGTATGAGCGTAAAAAGGGGCCACGAAACTCACTTGTTAAGTGGTAAGTATGTATGATCGATGTAATCCCAAATGTTGAATGCAAATAAACAGTCAAACACCTATTGACAGTTATTGTATAGCATTAATGATATGATATATATGTATAAGCGCGCAATAATGATGGGTCGGTTCGGGTCGTATCGGATGGGTCGCGTACAACACACACAGACTGACACACGTACTAGATCTTATGTAGATCCAAGTACAAGACATTGTTGCCACTAATGATGATATTTAAGTAAAAGTATCGTTGTTAATCGAAAGAATATTGAATAAGTGTCAATAGTTATGAGTCAATTTAGTCGTTCGTAAAGCGTTGGTTTAATTTGCTCAAAATAGTTTCTGTGCCCTTTCTCACGTTGACATTAATCTTTGTGGCCAAACAATGGCATTATTGTGTTAGTGTTACCTCGACACCACACGACATACTCACGCCACGCACCAAGGGTCAAACACAACAATTTCAGTCGCGTACAAGGCCAGACGCACGACTCAACCTCCATTCGTGCGAATCAACCCTCAATCGTGCGAATCAGCTTCATTCGTACGATTGAGCCTTCATTCGTATGATTGGCCTTCAGTCGTACCACACAACACCCAATCGCACGACTCAACTTCCATGCGCACGAATCAACCTTCAATCGTGCGAATTAGCTACTTTCGTACGACTGAACCTTCATTCGTGCGATTGGACCCCAGTCGTGCGAATCACATTCATTCGCACACATCCAGTCGGTCACCTGACTCAATCGCATACAAACACTCAATCGCATGACTCAATCGCATACACTCATTCGCACGCATGACTCAATCGCATACACACACTCAGTCGCACCACTCAGTCGCACGACATGCCTAGTCGCACAACTCAGTCGCGCGATTGACTCAGACGCATGATCCAGTCGCACGACCCACTCAGTCGCACGGCTCAATCGCATGGATGACCCAGTCGCCTGATCTGCAGAATCGCGACTGTGGTCGGGAGGAGCAGCCCCCGAGCTACTCTAAACACGGGTTTTACACCACAAGGACCTCCAGAAACACTCAACAAACATACACAAGCATAAAACACAAGCAAAGAGACCTCACACGCACCCATACGACCTTGTGTGTTCGGGTTGAACCCGAACACCCGAAACCCTAGTTTGGACAGCCGTAAAAAGGCTCAAAAATGGACAACCAAAGACAACTACCTGCTAAAGAGGGGTAGTCTAAGCTGTAGACGGTGTCAAGACGAAGAAAACGAGACCTCTCGGGTCGGATTTGGTGCTAAGATGGTGATTTTGTGTGTGAAAGAGATGAAGATGAAGAAGATGATAAAATGGGGGTTTAGGGCTGGAAAAGGGGTATTTATACCCAGCCCAAGTTTCTAAAATTACAAGTTTAGTCCCTGCACTTAACCCCCGAGTTTTCCCAAATTTTGTTCGGTTGAAAAACGACTTTGTTAGGTGTTTTATATTAATTGTAAAAGTATATTTAATGTTGTCATGACTTAAGAAATGGTTATATTAAAACATTTATTATATTTATAAAATGATATATTTAACGTTTTCAAAAATGAAAGTTTTAAAGGTCTTCACACGGTTTAAAACGAATGAACACACAACGATAATATTACACACATGATATCCACATAAAGAGTCAAATAATGATGAGGAATGACCAAATATAGGATAGATGACGGACAAACACGTCAATTGACGGACCTTAAAGTGACGGATGTCACAATATTATTTTTGGATCTACCAATTCTCAATTGTGTAGAGAGTTCGAAGAGGTAATGAGTCAAAGGTTTGAAATGAGTATGATGGGAGAAATGTGTTTCTTCCTTGGATTACAAGTTGAACAACAGAAAGAAGGTATTCTTATTCATCAGGAGAAGTATATTAAGGATATTTTAAGGAAAATTAAAATGGATGATGCTTCTCCTGAGATGACTCCATTTACTGCTCAGACTTGTCTTACTCCAAATGAAAACGGAAAACCAGTTGATCCTCATCTTTTAGATCTATGATTGGCTCTCTCATGTATCTTACTGCAAGCCGTCCTGATATCACTTTTGTTGTTGGCTACTGTGCTCGATATCAGTCGGCTCCAAAAGAGTCTCATGAGAAAGCTGTCAAAAGAATTTTTCGTTATCTCAAAGGATCATCTCGTTTAGGGTTATGGTATCCATATGGAGAGAATTTTGATTTACATGCTTATTCTGATAGTGATTCCAATGGTTGCAGGTTAAACAGAAAATCTGTGTCTTGAGGGTGTCAATATTTGGGAAATTGTTTGGTGTCTTGGCAGAGCAAGAAACAAACCACTGGTTCTCTTTCTACAGGGGAAGCCGAATATATTGCTGCCTCAAGCTGTTGTTCTCAAGTTCTCTTGATTCAACACCAAATGATTGATTATGGAATTAAATTTCTCCATACACCTTTATTATGTGACAATGAAGCAGCCATTGGGATTGCAAAAAATCCTATTCATCATTCCCGCACCAAGCATATCGAGACACGAATTCATGCGATTCGTGATGCTCAAGAAAAGGGTTTCATCGATATTATACCCATCGATACCAAACATCAAAAAGCTGATCTTTTCACAAAAACTTTTGATAAACCCCGTTTTTATGAATTGATCTCTATGCTCGGGTTAATATCCTTTTAAATTTTCATTTTCTGTCCTTTATTATAAAAAAAATAAAAAAAATAACTATAATAAATTCATTATATATATTTTTCATAATTTATATAAATTATCTATTCTTTGAAAATAAAATTTTGGGGGAGTAATTTCATATCCTGAGATCGGAATTTAAAATGACGAGAAATGATTGTATATCCTCTAAGTATGTTCTTTATACATGACCGATGCTTCATTGAGAAATGATAGTAACTGATACTGGATTCTGTTTCACATAAAATTTTTCAAGAAGAATCGATCAGATTCTTTAACGATATGCTTGATAGACTCAGCCTGAAGAATAAAGTAGACAGCAGCTCTATGATTAAATTAAACATCATGCTTAAGAATATCTGGATTTACTCAATTGTTTTGGCTTGCACAAAAACTGAGTCCTGACAAAAATTGGATTGAGAATGAATCTTTCATCCTTTCTGCTCTTATAAGTCATCTCCCTGAACCATATCTGGTATATTCTTGTATTTGTGTATCTTGTGTCTGTGCTAATCTCCTTTGCTGTACGAAAGTAATGACCTGGAGTGATGATCTCCTCTGCTGTACGATAGTACTGACCTGGATCTCTCATCAGCACATGTTTAAATGGTCATCTCCTCTGTTATACGTGAGTATAGATCTGGATCTCTCACCATTTTGATATAATTATGTCAAATCATCTAATCGATGAGTTTTTTTTCAGAATGAAATATTTTGTTTATAATCATTTGCACACTAATGCACAAGCCTTGCTCCGTATAGATTGATTCAAAATTCAAGAAATCCTGAGGTTGGGTGAGGGTTTTTGCCAAATGATTGTGGGGTCCTAACATTCTAAAGCATCTAATTGAACCTCAACAAATCATAAGTTGTTTGTTGAAAAAGGATAAGGCATGAGTTTAAGTGGACAAATATATCAGCAATCGTTATTGATTTGTTCTAATTTCAGTTGTTCCTGTGCAGATTGTGATAAGATCTCGTATTCAGTATGATCTCATTGCCGGTCGATGATTTTTGATCATCTTTATGTTCATAAATACCTAGAGGATATGATCTCTAATTATTTTAGATCTCATTATGTGATGTTCTTCATTATTCAAAATATAAAAAAAATAATATATATAAAAAATAAAAATAAAAAATAATAATAATAATAATAATAATAATAATAATAATAATAATAATAATAATAATAATAATAATAAAATAATAATAAAAATAAAAAAAATAAAATAAAATAAATATTATAAAGGGGTGCCGAAACTATTCTTTCGCTAATTGTTTCGCATGGCGAAACTGCAATTTCGCTAGGTTTACTAATTAGTTTTCAACTGGCTATCTCTTAGCAAAATTACAGATTCTCTGGGCGAAACTGTAAATTCGCCCTACGAATCTATAGTTTCGCTCACTGCGAAACTATTTGCTATTTAAGTCGTTTTTGCGAAATTCTTCTCACATTTTCGCAAGATCGACCTGTGTAGTGTTTTAGGGCTTTTCCGTGACTTTCGTGGGCGATTCTGAGTTTTGTTTGTGTTTTGGACCGATTGATTGTTTCTTGTACTTCGCATGTGAGTTTCGAACCGTGTTCAATCATTTAATCTGGTTAAAATTAACTCCTTTTAAGACATTTGGATTTTGACCCTTCGGTGTCTTCGCTGTTCATCCAGCGAAACTGCAGTTTATTCTGCGAAACTGAACGAAAGTTCACTACTTCTCAGCGAAACTGTAAAGTTATGCTGTCCGCGCGAACTTAACAGTTTCGCCAAACTATTTTCAGTTTCGCAGAATCTGGACTTAAGCTTGTACAGTTTCGCCTGGTCATATTTTCTTTTTGAACAGCGAATCTAATATGTTTTTTTGCTAGCGAAACTATGTTTTTGCTTGCCGAAATTAATAGCGAATATATTTTAACTTATTTTCGCCTAGTCGAAACTGTCTTTTGTTCAGCGAAACTAACATGTTTTAATGAGCGAAACTATTGTTTCGCTTGCCGAAACAGTTAGTTTTCATTGTTTTAGTATTATTTTCTTCTTTTCTTAATTTCTCATTCAACTTATCTGATTTCTTCATCAGGTTATCATGGCTAATCTCAAGTTTGATGAGCGGAATAATATCACCGCTATTTTAGATGATACTCATCCAAAGGCAGCTGGATTTAGAGATTGTATCAGATGGCTTCAAAGATCACCTATAGCTCATGCCATATCTCATTCGCCTACCATCTATGATCTTCTTATTAGAGACTTCTGGCGATCTGCAGAGTATGATACTCGAGGAGATGTACAGCGGATCACTGCTAAAGTCGTTGATCACGAAGTGACGATCACTGCTGAGACTGTATCGAGGATTCTAAGACTTGAAGAAGATTCAGGAGATGAAGTGACTATGACAGATTCTGAGGTGTTCCAAGCCTTTAGAAGTATGGGATATGAGGGACCAGCCTTTGGTTCCCGGAAGGAGATCAAGAAGTCATTTTTATCTAAAGACTGGAGATACATTGCTCATGTTTTTATCATGTGTCTTAATCACCGTAAAGGTGGATCCGATGGTCTTAACATTGATTGGGCTAAGGCAATGGTTTTATGCTGTAAAGGTGAAAAGGCCAATATTGCCAGACTGATTTTTGCATGCATGGTGGAGAATGTGATGGCATTAAAGAAAGAAAAATGGCTGCTGTATCCTCGGTTTCTTCAGATGATATTTGATGATCTTATACCTCATGTTCCAAAACATGGAGAGATCAAGCGACTGGTACAAATGAATCCCCGTATCTTTGCTGACTGCTGTGCCATTCGCCACGACTTCAGTGGAAAGATCACCCATCTTTGGGAAAACATGTATCCTCTAGAACGCTGGAGCTATATTAGACGGGTGGATGAATCAGAAAATAAACGAGCTGAAGAAACAAGAGTACAGCAAGCTGATGCTACAAAGAAAAGAAAGAGATATGCCAAAGAAAAAGACTATGACTTTGAGGAGGATATTGCTGCACAAGCTGAGGAAGTTAGGGTTGAAAAAGAAAGAAGGTCTAAGAAGAAAACTGATTTTGCTGAGCCTGAGCGACGAACCAAGCATAGACATGAAGGATTTACAACTAGAAGAGAGGCTAGTGAAAACCTTGATGAGGATATGATACGCAATTTGAATACTTCGTTGGCTAATGAACTGAGTATGATCAAGACTAAACTCACAAACCAGGAAATCAGAAAAAAACAAAAAGATGAAGTGATTGAAGGTATGCAGAGGATGTTTGTTGATCAAAACCGACTGGTGAAGAAGTTGTTTGAGGAGATTACACAGCTGAAGGCTGCAGCCGGCCTACCTAATCAACTAACTCAATCTGAGTTAGATGATTTGACTGATACATCAAAGTACTCATTTCTGAATGTGGGTACTTCATCTAAGGTAGGAGAGGGCACTTCTGGTGCAGCAACTACTGATGCTGGAGAGCGGGAAGCTCCAGGAGAGGATGTTGGAAGAAATGATGAGGAGGATATTATAGAGGCTGGGTTTGTAAACATGCAATTTGACTTTGAAAAGGATCTGGCTGGTGAAGAAGTTATTGTAACAGCTACTACTGAAGGAGTACCTGAGAAAGGTAAAGGGTTGGTTGATGAGGAAGAGGAAGATGAACAGCTCATAGACTATGATTCAGAACCTGAGTTCTATGAAGTTGATGAACGACCATTGATCTATGTTGCTAAAAAGAGAGAGGATGATGCAGATGTATTTGAAATGGATAAAAATGATTGGTTTTTGAAAGAGAAGGAGGTAGAAGAAATCACTCCTCTTTTCTAACACTTAGAGGGATTGAGCAGGAAGGAGGCTGACAAGAAAATCATAAGCTGGTGTTATAATTCAAGCTTAAAGATGTTTATGATCAAGAGACGGGGAGGCAATATCAGTTATATGCTTAAAAGGAAGGCTTTTAAGACCTTGCCTGGGATTTAAGGCGTTTGGCAACTCTACCTCTGATCAATGCTCATCTGAGTGAAAGAGCCACATTTCTTGAAAAAGAAATAAAAAATGGGCTTAATGACAACTTTGAGTCTTTCGTAGATATGAAAGCAGAAAGAAAGAGATCAAAGAAGGATAAAGACTGGGAGACGGGAAAGGGAAGGATTGTTCTAAGAGTTAAACCTCCAAAGACTGTAAATCGGGTAAGATTGGCTGATCCTCTTCCCCAACAACTACAGGACTTTGAGAAATGGTTTTATGATAACAACACTGGAGAAGCTGTGATCAGGGTTAAACATGGAAAGGATTTTAGAGTATTTGATCCGATGGAGTTGTTCAGTTTCTGTGATGAAGATCTTCTGGTATTATGTGAAAATCACATTAAGGCTGGAGCTGGAGAGGAAACAAGGAAAGAAGCAAGTTTGTTTATGAACGTTGCCAACAAGATCAGGGGAGTAAGGTCTGAAGTAAAGAAGTTAGCTGAAAGGGTAAGGGCTCAGGATGACTTTAATATGGATGTTCAAGACCTGACCAGGCAATTTGCAAAGGCTAGTGGTCATTCCGAAGAAGCTAGTGATGCAGGAAAGGACCATGGAGGATCATTTGCTGAAGCTTCTGAGGACGTAGCTGCAGGAGGTGACGAAGACAGATCAATTGCAGCAGAGGAAACTGGAGCTGACAAGTCAAATCAAGAAGAGTGAAGACGGTGAGATCCAACCTAGGGGGAGTATTGAAGATCATGTATAGGTTGGACTCACCTTAGTATAGATTGTTTACTTTACTTGTAATAGGACTTTTGTTAGTTTCCTTTTGTATGTTCTTAGTTTTGTGTGTTTTTAGCAGTCCAGCGAAACTGTGAGCGAATCTGTAAATTCGCTCACAGTTTGTTGTTCTAGTTTACCCGGCAAACTTATGTTCTGCCGGGCGAAACTGTAGTTTCGGCATGACAGTTTTGCTATAGCGAAACTGTCTGCGAAACTACGACTGCTATATATACTTTTGTTAATTTTCATTGTAAGGTAAGCTTGCAAAACCCTAATCGTGGATCATTGTTGCAAGTTACCTATTCCAAGCAGTTATTACACAGAATTATCATTGTGCTTCATGTTATTGATTGTCATTGTTTCTTTTGTTATCAAATATGATTTAGAATTGTATTCAATCTTCTCTATTGTCATTGGTTAGCATGCTTGTTAGATATTGAGCAATTCATCACATCATTTGCACTGTTTTTCGATCACATGGACCAACAGTTGACCTTTTTGACATCATCAGGTGATAGATCTTTGGTACTGATTGGTTGATTTTTGTCGTTATAATCCGGCCCAAGAGTGGGTGGAATATAAGGACCTTCAGTGATGGAGACCCATAAGTCAGAATCAGTATAGTTTACATGATTTCTAAACTTGATTTTCCATGACTTGAAGTCTGCTTTTGTTTCCAACTTCGGTGGTTGGTAAGATGATCCACTGAAGTTGCTCATGATGTTAATTGACGAGAATGATCAACAAGATCTGCTATTCAATTGATTTGAATATAGATACAAGTTAATTAAATCGATTGCGGTTAAACGACAACAGTAGATCTAATCAGTAAGAACTGACAAATCTACGAAATTAAAATCAATTAAACACAACTGACACTGATAGATCAATCGATCTAGATCAATGAGCACTTGGCTCTGATACCACCTGTGAATCCAAGGATCGCAAACAGGAATTATCAGTGTCGGTTGATGGCAAGTCAAAGTTTGCGGAATCAACGTTGATTTGGTTTAGTTGTTTGAAATAACTTTAAATATCAATAAATGTTCAAGAACACATGCAACAAAACGCAATTAATGATTAATAAGTATTTCATTAGAATATGTTAATGATAACAAATATAATGAATGAATGATATCAAAGTATGTTATGATGTGACGGCTGCTAGGGTTTGATTGAGAGACTTTGAAGTGATTGTCGTATTGCTATTGCTGTTGTCGATCAATCAATCGTCTAAACAATCGTGCTTGAATCGAAACCTAGGATCCATATATATAGACAATGATGTTTCAGTTATAGGAAACACCGGATCTCTTGGGATTTGATTTGTTTCAGTTAAGGAATCATCGGATTTCTCGGGATTCGCATAACTGCCTTGTTGACTTGTAACACTTGTATTATACAAGTGTTTGGACTCCGCAGGAATAGTGTCTTCAGTAGGAATTTGTTCTTCCGTAGATGATTTGTTCTTCCGTAGATGATTTGTTCTTCCGTAGAAGTCTTGTTCTTCCGAAGGAAACTTGTTCTTCACTTCTGCTTGTTCATCCGCAGAGGATCTTCGAATGTAAAGTTACTTGTAAGAAATATATCTACGGAAGAACAAAATGTTCATCCGTAGATGTTTCTTACATTTGGTCAATTTCATAAATTGACCAAGTATAATGTTTATACCTGCAACCATACATAAAACAACACACACATAAATGGGTTAACCTATATATTTAATGCATACACAATAATGAATTACTAGCATTCATTACAGATATTAATTCAAGTACTAAGCCTATACATAATGAACTAGATCTACTGATCCTAGACCTAACATGATGTGCTATGATATACGATGTTGTCGTATTCTCATGTTTTCGTTTTTGGGGGAGTGTGGCATTCCGCCATATGTTTTGCTTAACGTGTCCCTTAAAGCTTTTGATTAAAATCAAAATCCACTCACGGAATGCATCGCTTGTGCTATCATCAGTTCCCATCCCCTAATCGAAGCTAGTGCTGTTCAAATAGCTCAACGCTCGAAACTCGCTCGAACTCGTTCGTAAAAAGCTCGGATTTTTGCTCATTCGAATTTTGGCTCGGATATAAACGAACCGAGCGACTCGGTTCGGTTTGAAAACGAACCGAACACGAGCAAAGGTACACTTTTCGTTCGAATAATTTTTTAATTTAGTTTTTATATATTACATATTTGTTGAATTATTTAGTTACTTACCAATTACCATTATTTTAATTATTTAGTCAAAAAGTCAACAACCCTAGATGTAAAAACCCTAATTCTTTACATTTCAAAACCCTTTTATCATTTCACCCATTACCACTCACTGCCCGTCTCCCGTATCCCCCCACCTCCCTGCTGAATGCCGAGGCGCTGACCTCCGGTACTCTAACCTGCAATCCCTGACCTCCTGCACTCCGACCTGCGACCCGACCTCCGACAATCCGACTTGAAAAAGTTCGACTGCGCATCCCGCCCCCGACACTCTGCCTCCGAAGTCCGAAGTCTGACCTTGTTAAGTTGTTCCTAATAGTGATATGTTAAGGTTAGATTTTTCTTTGATGATATAATTCTTGAAGAAGCAGAAGCATTGGAGAAGATACTTCGGTTGGAACTTGAAAGTTAAAACTTTTGAATGCATTATTAGTTTTCTTTTAAATTGTAACACGAAATTGAGCAAAACCGAGCGCTCGGTTAAAACCGAAACGAGTTCGAGCATGAAATTTGCGCTCGAATTTATAAATTCGAACCGAACCAAGCCGTTTGGTTTGAAACCAAACCGAGTTGAGCAAAGTTACGTTCGGTTCAGTTTGTGAACAACCCTAATCTAAGCCCAATCACTAGTTTTTCGAACTATTCCTAATCTACTCCACTTGTAGGAGTTGAAAGCTTGGCTTAGTATAAATGCAAGACATTTTACCACTCCAACTATACATTAATGACGTTCCCCAAATCAACTAGGGTGCTTGATTGCTTAAAATCACCAGACTTAAGGATATATTCATTAGATATAGTTCACAAAAGGTGGATGTGGACTTAGGCTCTTGAAATCGCTAGACTTGGGTTCTTGTTCATAGAATCGATTCACACAAAAATAAAAACAGAAATATATAAACTTAGGTTCTTATTCATTAGAATCTTCATTCTTGAACGAGTTTTTCTTTACAAGTCGTGAAGTTGCTCTTATACTAGAGCCATTTTCTATCAAGCATAATAGAGATATAGATATTAGTAATTGGTGCCCATTTTTTTTTGTAAATTATTCAGTTCGCCTTCCTAACAATATACAATCGTTTCCGTTTTATTTGGATTTGTTTCTTCTTTTTATTTGATTTATTTGATCATAACCACTGTTTACACTTGACCTAAATATTCCAAAAGTATATAAAATTAACAGTTATATGACTTAAATGGTATCCATGCCATCTATCAAGGTCAATCCTAATGTTTTTTTTGTTTTTTAATATTTTTCTACAACACCTTATTCCTCTTAATTTTGTAGTTACAAGAATTAAACCCATAACGCTATACCACTTGATCATGTTGGAGGTTTTGTATTGTAATTCCAAATAGTCTAGGGGGTTGTTTTTTAATTTTTTTGTTTATTTGTTAAGATCAGTACTTAAATAATTCAAGTGAGATTAGTTAATCAATAAGACAATTACATTTTCGTTTTCTTTTCTTCCGGAGTATCTTTCTTTTTCGAAGTATCTTGGTACCTGACTTTGATTTGGTATCAGAGAGATTCGGAGTTGCGAACTGAAGAAGAACGACGATGGCAAACGCAGGATCTAACAATCAAGTTGTTGTTAGGGAAAACTTTACAACAATTCCTCTGCAATGTCCTATACTTACCAACAAAAATTACACGATTTGAGCGGTAAATTGAAGGCGATCTACAATGTCCATGGGTTGTGGGAGGTAGTAGAGCCGACAGAAGGGGCTCAGGTGGATGCGAAGAAGAACAACGTTGCAGCTGCGTATCTGTTTCAAGCGATGCCGGAGGAAGTAGTTCTTCAGGTGGCGAAATTCACAATAGCAAAGGAGATTTGGGAATCTCAGAAATCACGATTTGTGGGAGTTGATCGGGTCAAGAAAGCTCGATTAGCCACCTTAAAGAGTGAATTCGAAGCCCTAAAGATGAAGGAGGGAGAAAACATCGACGAATTCGCAGGGAAGATAAGTGCGATCTCGTCAAGAGCGATTGATTTGGGAGAACCATTTGCAGAGACCGCCCTTGTGCGAAAATTGATAAACTCCATCCCCGAAAGGTTCCTCCATATTGTAGCTTCGATTGAACAATTTGTTGATATGGACAAGTTGCTCCTTCTAGAAGCTATTGGACGTGTGAAGGTGTTTGAAGAAATAACGAACATGAATGCAAGGAAGACCAAAATGAAGGACGAACAGCTACTGCTCACTCACGTTGAATGGCAGGCCCGGGTGAAAGATTCTAACCAAAAGAAGAAAAAGAAAGGCAAGTATGATTAAGGGCCAAGAACATTCCAAAAGTTTAAAGAAGCCGGACGGGATCATGCAAGGTCACAAAAGAAATCTGATAAAGTGAAGAAGGACAAGTCAAAAATCAAGTGCTTCAAATGTGATGTGTATGGACACTATGCATCCGAATGCCCGGGAGGAAAAGGGAAAGATGCCGAAGCAAATTTGACACAGACTGAGGATGATGAAGAACCAGCTCTGTTCATGGCAGAAGGTGTGAGCCAGAAGAAGTTAGTCTTCTTAAATGAACAAAACTTCATCCCTACAAAGATTGAGATGGAAACGGGCGAGGACAATGTGTGGTACTTAGACAACGGGGCTTCTAACCACATGACAGGCGAGGTATCATTGTTCTCTAATCTTCATAAAAATATGGGAGGTAAGGTAAGATTCTGCGATGGGTCTTATGTGGAGATAGCTGGGCTGGGATCCGTGGTTCTAGAGGGAAAAAATCATGAACAACGGCTACTAACCAATGTGTACTACATTCCCCATTTGAGAAGCAATATCATGAGCCTTGGTCAAGCAACGGAGGGAGGATGTGAAGTGAAGATGAAGAATGAACATCTGTGGTTGTTTGATCAACATGGCAAGTTACTAATGAAAGTCCCAAGATCATCAAACAAATTATATAAAGTGGTATTGAAAACTGGTGAAGCAACCTGTCTCTTGTACAGAACCGAAGACTCAACTTGGCTGTGGCATGGAAGATTGGGCCATGTTGGGTTCAATTCGCTAAGTATCATGACACAGAGGAGAATGGTAGATGGTGTGCCAATGATTGGTCAACCAAAGCAGCTGTGTGCAGCCTGCTTGGCAGGAAAGCAAGTAAGACACCTTTTTCCCACTCAATCTGATTTCAAGGCAGACAAGCCATTAGAGTTGGTATCTGTAGATCTGTGCGGCCCAATAACACCCCCAACACCAGCAGGAAACAAGTACTTTATGTTACTAGTTGATGATTGCACAAAATATATGTGGTGTTATATGCTCAAAAGGAAGGAACCAGCTTTTGAAAGTTTAAACATTTCAAGCAAAAAGTTGAGATTGAGTCTGGGCATAAAATAAAGGCTCTTAGATCCGATAGGGGAAGGGGAGAATTTACATCTGCTGAGTTTAAGAAATTTTGTTATAAAGAGGGTGTCTCAAGGTTGCTCACTGCCCCGTACTCACCACAACAAAATGGTGCAGTGGAAAGAAGGAATAGAACCGTGTTGGGTATGACGAGAAGTATAATGAAGGGTGTCACACCCCGACCGACGGCGTTATCATCGAGGCGGACGAATGTGAAACGATTGTTCATAGCACATGGAACTAAATAAGTTGTAATAATATTAAATATCATTTTTATTGAACATTACAAGACAATTAAATAAATACAACACAAACAAGATATACACAACAACATAAGACTTTCAATTAACTAAGTCCAAGTCCTATATGAACACAAAGAGATCTTCAAATAGAAAACCTGAAACATGTTAAAAATAAAGGGTCAACTTTGAAAGTTGGTGAGTTCCCATGGGTTAAACACATGCGTATATATATATATATATATATATATATATATATATATATATATATATATATATATATATATATATATATATATATATATATATATATATAAAGGTTTACAAGTAGCAATTCATGTCAATGGTTATGAGTTAGCAAGTTTATAGAACACATACAGTTACAACCAAACCCCGACTTGATTACAAGTTTATAAGATTGGCTAAGTGTATTTGGTTCCCTAGATGAACAAGTCATACGTCATCAGGAGCCGGCAATACATCGGCTTTAGCACCAAATAGGCTTGTCTGGCCCAAAGATCTAAGACGTCGCCAGGCTAGCAATAGTTAATGATTGTAAACAAAATATGTATCTCATATAAGACTTACAATAACACAAATAACTATGACAAAAAGTAAAGATGAATTGCATGTGCATTTACAAGTATCAAGATGTTTACAAGTGTAAATTTATAAGGTTAACATGTTTCAGCCCAAAAGGTGTGAAATAAAGTAAAAAGGGGCATGGAGAACTCACATGATATATATAAGGTGATGATAAGAAATTAAACGAGGCTCCAACGATTTCTTTTACAAGTTACCTAAATGTATTAATTCTAAGATTAAGTTCAATAATAAGATTATCAATTAGACATGAACTAGGGTTTCAATTGGAATTTAACGGTTTAAATAATTAAGTAAAATAATGAATCGTTTATGTTTTGCTTTAATAAAGATGATATAAATCAATCAAGTCCAAGAATAATTAAAAATGTCTCAACAATTTAAGTTATTTATTTAATAGAAATTAAGTATAATATGTGAAAAGAAATAATTAATTTAATAATTAATTATTTAAAACTTGATAAGGGTGATTAATTGAATACTTATTAAATGACTTTAAAATTATTTAGAATCATTTTGTAGAGTATTGAACTTTTAAATGATTTATTATAAGATCTTATAATACAAAACTTTAAGAATAAAGTATAATAAAAAGTTGTATTGTTTTATAAGTTTCAAGAACTTAAATAAAATCTTAAGGAATAACTTTATTAACTATTTATATATAACATGGTTAAATGAAAAGATGAATAACTAATTATTTAAATAACTATTTAAATAATTATTCATTTAACATATTGATTTATAATGTTTCAAATAATCTCCATTTAAAATAACGTGATTTAAACGATGAATATTTAAAGGAAAAGTTTGGACCAATAATAATTTATTAATTATTAAAATCCATTTTAATATAAATAACCCAAGAATAACCTTTAAAATGTTTTATTAAAAAGATTTTTAATTATTTAAATTTAGAAAAATTACAGAAAATTATTTGGTGTCTTTAAAAATATTTAAAGTTTACAAAAACCATTTTTTTATTTATTAGAAATTTTCTATAATTAATATAAGGGCTAAAAAGCCTTAAAAAATATTTGAGGGTACCCGGGTTCGAACCCGGGACCTCAAAGTTGGGATAGTGACTTAACCAGTGAACCAAGGCCGCGACCTTGGTTTCCATTAGTTTCAAATTTATTTAAACCCATTTAAAGAAGCGCCCCCAAATCCCCAAGAACCCTAGAACGAAATCTGTCAAATTGATGAATCAAACGATGTTGTAAATCAAATTAACCATGGGGCTTTTGTTCCCCATGCTTAAACGAACCTAAATCTATGATTAGCTTACTTGATTTTGATCGAGAACGATGAGGAAGATGATGCAACAGTCGCGACTACATGGATGATGATTCAAGGCGCAAACGTTGATGTTAATCGAATTAACTTTGCAGATAGATCTTAAGAACGATGTTAAGAAAAAGCCATCTGTCAATTCGCTTTAATAGAGCTTCAAACATGGATCTCCGTTAAGTTGTAGGTCGCCAATTATATGTGATTCGTTGGTGATGATTAAGCGTGATTTGGATGAAATTGAGAAGGGTAAACGATTAGAGATAGATAGAAGATCAATTAGGTTCAGTTAATTAGATTATTATTGAGTTTTAAATGCTCAAACGGCTCTAAGATTAAGAGCTTCGGTTACTCGATTGGTTTGGGATTCATAACCGTCGTTTAACTCCATTAAAGATCATAATTGTGTTCGAACCACGTTCACGAACCGGTTAGGGACGTTTGGGGTTCGATTATGAAGAGAAAAATGGGTTTCGAAGTGGCCGGAGGGCCGCCGGAGGTGGCCGGATCCCTTGGCCGGAGGTCGACGTGGGTAAGGGGAGAGAATTGGGTTTGGTTTTGAATATTTACACAAATGGCCCCTGTGGTTTTAAAAGTTGTTATTTTATGCCAGAAACCTTTATATTAAATTTCAGAAATTACAATTTAAACCTTTGACTTATAAATCTAATAAATTAAATTAATTATTTATTAAAATTCATAACTACTAATAAAACTTTACAAGTTTATTAAAATTCATTTAATAAATTTTAATAAGATCTTCCATTTTGTTATTTATTGTAAAATGATTATTCACTTTATATCTTTATGAAAAAGAATTGTTTATAAATCATAAATTATTACAAATTATTTAGATGATTAACAAATGTATAATTCACAATATAAATTGCAAATTTAATGCATTTGGTCCATTACAATTATTACTATAATTTTTATAATATAACTTAAAGATTGGGTTTTAACTTGGAAAAATGACAGATGTTACAAATGGTATGATTTTACCATAAAGCTTTTGGGGTGAAAGTGTGAGGCACTCTGTCTATGTCCTTAATAGGGTGTATACAAAGGCATTGAAAGACAGGCCTCCCTATGAGGCACTAAAGGGTAAGAAACCCAGTTTGCAACACTTAAAAATCTTTGGTTGTGTTGGACATGTAAAAGTCACTCAACCAGGGCTGAAGAAACTGGATGACAGGAGCATTCAAATGGTCTACTTGGGTACTGAAGAGGGCTCTAAAGCATACAGGATGTATGATGTCAATAAAGGGAAAATTGTCATAAGTAGAGATGTGCGCTTTGAAGAAAGTAAACCGTGGGACTGGGGAAAAGACTAAAAAGTAGAAAATGATGTTGATGATACATGATACAATAAGTTTGTCGTGGAGAATGAGTCCATGTATTTCCTTATGGTGAATCAAGATGATGAAGCTAATGGTGTTGGGATCAATAATGGTCAGGCTAGTGGTGTTCAAGAAACTTTGAGTGGTGATCAAGAGCAAGATGAACAACAACCTGAATTAAGAAGGTCAGGTAGAACTATGTCTTACCATCCAGACTAAGTGATTATGTGCTAGATGAAAGAGTCACACCTGGTGTGATCAGGCAAGAAGAAAGTAATGGGGTAGAGTTGTTGCTTGCTCAAAAGGAGGAGCCCATCTCTTATCAAGAGGCTGCTAAAGAAGAGGTGTGGAGAAAGGCTATGGATGATGAAATCCAGGCAATTGAAAGAAATAAAACATGGGTTCAGACTGATAAACCACTAAAGTGCAATCCTATAGGTTTGAAATGGGTGTATAAGGTGAAAAAAGATGCCTTGGGAAATGTTACGAAATATAAAGCAAGGTTGGTTGCAAAGGGATATGTGCAACAGTTGGGAATTGATTTTGAAGAGGCTTTTGCACCGGTTGCCAGGATAGAAACTATTAGATTAATTCTTGCTTTGTCAGTAAAGTTGGGTTGGAAGGTGCATCATATGGATGTTAAGGCAACTTTCCTTCATGGTGACTTGAAAGAAAGTGTGTTTGTAAAGCAGCCAGAGGGCTATAAAAGGAGGGGAGCAGAATCTAAGGTTTATAAGTTGATTAAAGCTTCATATGGGCTGAAACAAGCACCCAGAGCTTGGAATCTCAGATTGGATGGAGTATTGAAGGAGCTGAATTTTAAAAGATGCCAGCATGAGCAAGCTGTGTATGTTAGAGCAAAAGAAACTTCATTGATAGTAGTTGGAGTGTATGTTGATGATCTACTTGTGGCTGGTAATGATCAGAATGAAGTTGATTGTTTTAAAACTTAGGTGAAGACCAAGTTTGAGATGACAGATTTATTTCTGTTGTGTTATTATCTTGGTATAGAGGTTGCTCGGAAGCAAGAAGGTATTTTCATTAAGGAGTTAGCTTATGCTTCTAAGGTGGTTAATGTGACATCCGTCACTTTAAGGTCCGTCAATTAACGTGTCTGTCCGTCATCTATTCTATGATTGGTCATTCCTCATCTTTATTTGACTCTTTATGTGGATATCATGTGTGCAATATTATCGTTGTGTGTGTATTCGTTATAACCATGTGATGACCTTAAAAAGACTCTTAAAACTTTCATTTTTGAAAACGTCAAATATACCATTTTATAAATATAATAAATGTTTTAATATAACCATTTCTTAAGTCATAATAACATTAAATGAACTTTTACAATTAATATAAAACACCTAACAAGTCGTTTTTCAACCGAACCAAATTTGGGAAAGCTCGGGGGTTAAGTGCAGGGACTAAACTTGTAATTTTGCAAACTTGGGCTGGGTATAAATACCCTCATACCAGCCCTAAGCCTTCACATTCACCATCTTCTTCATCTTCACCCTCTACACACACAAAATCACCATCCTTGCACCAAATCCAACCCGAAAGGTCTTGTTTTCTTCGTCTTGACACCGCCTACAGCTTAGACTACCCCTCTCTAGCAGGTAGTTTTCTTTGGTTGTCCGTTTTCTAGCCTTTTCACGGCTGTTCAAAACTAGGGTTTCGGGTGTTCGGGTTCAACCCGAACATGCAAGGTCGTATGGGTGCGTGTGAGGTCTCTTTGCTTGTGTTTTATGCTTGTGTATGTTTGTTGAGTGTTTCTGGAGGTCCTTGTGGTGTAAAACCCGTGTTTAGAGCAGCTTGGGGGCTGCTCATCCCGACCACAGTCGCGATTCTGCAGATCAGGCGACTGGGTCATCCATGCGATTGAGCCGTGCGACTGAGTGGGTCGTGCGACTGGATCATGCGTTTGAGTCAATCGCGCGACTGAGTTGTGCGACTAGGCATGTCGTGCGACTGAGTTGTGCGACTGAGTGTCTGTATGCGATTGAGTCATGCGTGCGAATGAGTGTATGCGATTGAGTCATGCGACTGAGTGTCTGTGTGCGATTGAGTCAGGTGACCGACTAAATGTGTGCGAATGAATGTGATTCGCACGACTGGAGTCCAATCGCACGAATGAATGTTCAATCGTACGAAAGTAGCTAATTCGCACGATTGAAGGTTGATTCGTGCGCATGGAAGTTGAGTCGTGCGATTGGGTGTTGTGTGGTACGACTGAAGGCCAATCATACGAATGAAGGCTCAATCGTACGAATGAAGCTGATTCGCACGATTGAGGGTTGATTCGCACGAATGGAGGTTGAGTCGTGCGTCTGACCTTGTTATGCAACTGAAATTGTTGTGTCTGACCCCTTGTGCGTGGCGTGAGTATGTCGTATGGTGTCGAGGTAACACTAACACAATAATGCCATTGTTCGGCCACAAAGATTAAAGTCAACGTGAGAAAGGGCACAGAAACTATTTTGAACAAATTGAACTAACGCTTTACAACGATCAAATTGACTTATAACTATTGATACTTATTCAATGCTTCTTTAATAAACAACGGGACTTTTACTTAAAACATCATCTCTAATGACGACAATGTCTTGTACTTGGATCTACATAAGATTTAGTACGTGTGTCAGTCTGCGTGTGTTGTACGTGACCCATCTGATACGACCCGAACCGACCCATCATTATTGCGCGCTTATACATATATCATATCATTAATGCGATACAATAACTGTCAATAGGTGTTTGACTGTTTATTTGCATTCAACATTTGGGATACATCGCTCATACATACTTATCACCTAACAAGTGAGTTTCGTGGCCCCTTTTTACGCTTATACAATATTTCAATCATTTACAAATTGGGGGAATAGTATGCTTACACAATTTCAATGTTGTACAACTTACATACATTTTACATACAAGGAATCAACGTGATACTGTGTTGCAAGTACTATTTGATACATGCTTGGGTCTGCTGTGTGGTTCTATCTTTGCAACTATTTAATTCCAGTGTGGGAACCGACGGTTAGGTATTGGTAGTACTACTGGGTTGACACCCCCACCCTCGTTCGATGGTATACTAGTTGGTACCATCAGTGGCCAGGAACGGGCCCTTGGGTGAATATATGCCGACAATCTCTTTGTGTACGTCGCTAGGTTTGGTTGCAAAGCTTATGTCATGTGATATTTACTTGTGTATATAACTGTATTCACGGTATTCCGACGCGCTTACTTATTACAGCATCACTTACATTTTTATTACATAAACCTGCGAGCTCACCAACAATTATGTTGACCGTTTTAAGCATATCTTTTCAGGTGATCATGCAAGTCCAGGAATCTAGGTGTGCTGCCTTAGTGGAGACCCTAGGATGCATTTTTGGGACTTAGCTCATTTTGATAAACAATATTTTGAACAATGTTAACGCTTGTAGAAAATTATCAACTTTTGAAACTTGTTCCCGGGTTGTGGGAATTAACATTTACATTTTCATCATATGTGTATATGTGTTATCATTATCATGTTGCTTATGGCTATGTTGTCGTGAACATTGACTAAACACGACACAAGTCCCCTTGTTGTCGGGTGTCGTCATGACACGCATGTCATCATTTACTTATATTGCTCTCTATCGCTTACCATGTGTTATGACGATCCCGGTCTCGTTACATCCCCGTGTTTCCGCTTTTAGCGGGGGTGTGACAGTTAAACTGACTGGTCTAGAAGGTTGTAATGAAACAAAGACACCGATGGAGCCGAGATTGAAGTTTTACAAGACCGAAGGAGGTGATTTGGTTGATGCAACAATTTATAGAAGGATAGTGGGTTCTCTAAGGTACTTAACTCAAACAAGACCTGATTTGAGTTATGTTGTTGGATATATGAGTAGGTTTATGCAAGAGCCTAGAGAGTCACACTTAAAGGCTGTTAAGCATTTGGTTAGGTATGTGAAGAGTACTTGTCATTTTGGTATAAAATTTGACAAAGTTGAAGGTGGTGGTCTTGTGGGTTTTAGTGATAGTAATCACTTAACTGATAGTGATGATGGGAAGAGCACATCCGGAAATGTTTTCTATTATAACAATTCTTTGGTTTCATGCCGTTCACAAAAGCAACAAACTGTGGCTTTGTCTACATGTGAGGCAGAGTTTATGGCTACAACTGATGCAGCATGCCAAGCAATTTGGTTACAAGGTTTGTTAGGAGAGATTACTAGAGTCAAACAGGAAGTTGTGACATTGTATGTAGATAGTAAATCCACAATTGCTCTTATGAAAAATCCTGTTTTTCATGGTAGAAGTAAACACATCAATACTAGATATCATTTCATAAGAGAGTGTATAGAAAGAAATCAAATTCGTGTTGATTTCATATGCAGTGATTTGCAGAAGGCAGATGTGTTGACTAAAGCTCTTCCGAGGGTAAAGTTTGCAGAGATGAGATGTCTTTTGGGTGTTATGGATTTACAAGGAGATGTTTGGAATTAGAGGGGAGTAAAGTTGGAGGTTTTGCATTGTAATTCCATATAGTCTAGGGGGTTGTTTTGTACTTTTTATGTTTGAGTTTGTTAAGATCAGTATTTAAATGATTCAAGTGAGATTAGTTAATCAATAAGACAATTACATTTTCGTTTTCATTTTCTTCCGAAGTATCTTTCTTTTTCGAAGTATCTTGGTACCTGACTTTGAGATCACAGGCTTCTAACACCTATAAGTTTGACGGTTTACGTATGTAATGTGTACATTTGTCAAACTATTATTTAAGCTACAATAATTCTATTCATTTTGGAGTTGAAATTCATGCTAAAATGCTACATTGGAAAATTTAAAGTCAATGTTTTAGATAAAAAATAATGTGGTGATGATCTAATTTTAATGCACATGGATTTTGTTAAGATTCGTTACAATTCTTTTGACCCGATCCATTTTGACATGACCCGTTCTAACATTATACATTATAACTATTTTTTTTGGCCCTTGTTGACGGAAAAACCAGTATCAGCTAGTGGTCTTAACCCCAATTGAAACCAAATCTTGGTTATGGTTAATTGGTTATAGTTTTAGTTTATGGTCAGTTGCGAGTTAGTTTCGGTTAATTCACCCGTTTGTGGTTCAAGAACCTTTTTTTAAAGAATTTGGAGTCGGTGTTTGAGCCAGAAATAAATTGGATGCTCGTGCTAATTTAGTTATGACTACCAATTAGTGTTTTGGTTATGAAATACAACCATAGAAACAAAGAAGTGTATAATTGTTTGCATTGCTGTTTTTCTAAAATGTGAATTTTGATGACAAGAATAGCTAGGATCTTTTCAAGGAATACTGGATAGAAGCAAAAGCAAAACATAATTCTATCGGTTGCTTTCAAAACATAATTCTACCCGTTGTTTTAAGTTAAAAGACATTTTTAACCATAATCATAACCGATTTATCAATCAATCAGAAAAAAACGTTAACCATAGCACGTAGCTACATCGGTTACATTTGATGCGGTTATGATTAGACAATCCGTTAATAGCCAGTTATAGTTAAGTTTTGCTCAATCCTTAAAAGAACGACATCTATAAATTTACTTTTTATTGAACAATAAAGTATTACATCAACATAGTTTACCCTATTTAATCTATACAGCAACTAATTTACATCAATTATTTTTAGACAGGAACTCGAAACCATAATTGTAAAAAATTCACCATTTTGATCGTTGAATAAATACTAATTATAACTCATGAATTTATCTCTTTAGCGTTTTATTATCATTTCTTTTCCATGACATCCACTTTCCAAAATCGACAAGAAAGGGGGATCGAGTGACGACTTTGAAAAGAGCGTCATGGCGGCGTTATTACACCAATACGCACAAAAATCTCAGTTCCCACAAAAATTGAAACCAACAAACCCTAATAACGACGATTAACGATTTTCATATACTCATGAACAACTGATATCGTCTTCTCTCTGTCATGGCTTCCGTTCGTAGACAACTTACTCTTCGTTCTTCTTCGCTCATGGTACGCTTCTTCCCTCTGTTTTTAGGCTCAATGTTAATGTTCAATTGTATGTATGATTTGTAGTTCATGTACATGAATTTGCTGTTATGAATGTGTGTTGTACGGGTTGAAATGTAACACAAGTTATTACTATTTGGTTTTCGGTTTGTCAAATTGCCGTGTGATTTGATGAAATTGTGATCTGAGTTGATTTATTGTTGCTTATGATTGAATCTGTATTGATCTGGTTTGCAGTGGAATAAATTTGCTGGTTCTAGGTTTCAGAAAGGTGCGTCTGACCTCTCTCTCTGTTATGCTTGTGGATATTTGAAATTCGGTTTTCTAGTTATCTGTTGTTTTTATAGTTGATATGGATAGAAGATAAATTCTTCATGTTTACTGCTGGTTTTGATGATTTGTAATGGATTTTGTGGTTTTTTATATTGTAATTTAGGATTTGGGGGTGGATGCTATACCCAATATGCAAACATGTCTTCTGATCCGAGTGTAGGGAAATTGCTAGAAGAAGAACATGTAGTTGATGTGGGTTGGTTGCATTCGAATGACGAGGTAGCTAAAATTCGGGAAAAGTTTGATTTGGCTAAGCAGAGGTTTCTCAAGATTCCTGATGCTTTGGAGAGAATGCCTAAGATGAACCCCAAAGGTATACTTGTTCTTACGTATATTTAGTTTGGATTGGTATGAGCTTGTTACAAGCTTGTGAATGTGATTTGCTTTGGTTGTGTTACTTCTGTCAATCTCAGGTATATATGTTAATAAGAATCTTAGACTGGACAGCATACAAGTTTATGGTTTTGACTATGACTATACTTTGGCACATTACTCTTCTAGCTTACAGAACTTGATCTATGATATGGCGAAACAACACTTAGTAAACGAGGTATGTCTTGAAATTGTTCTGATACTTAGTGAAGTGGTTTTGTGGCTCACTTTAGCATTTATTATCCAGCTTAAATACCCAGATGGTTGCTTGGCATCTAAATACGATCAGAGTTTTCCGATTAGAGGTTTGTATTATGACAAGTTGAAGGGGTGCCTTTTAAAGCTTGATTTCTTTGGATCAATTGAGCCAGATGGATGCTACTTTGGTCGGCGCAAGGTATGGTGATGCATTGCTATGAGATAAATCAGTGTTTCATTTATTAATTCAGTGTTTTACTGTTTGATGAGTTATGCATAAATTAAAGTGATGCTCTTTATTATTAACTTGCATGATAATTTACTGTTTTAAAATTTCTTTTTGTTTTGCTGTAGTTTGGAATATTAAAATGATATTTATCTTAGACTAGTTTGTTATGGTAGTCAATTGGATGTTATCTGTCATGCTTAGGCAAAACAAAGATGAGGGTGGTAATGGTATCCCTGCTTAACAACTGTCTGCTGTATATATTTATCTACCAGAGCTTTGAGAATTAGAGCAAAGAGTAGTTTAGGGTGTTTTTAAGTTGTGCCACGAATATCATGCGAATTCACAAATACTCTTGGTGTCTGGTGCATAGCATGACTCAGGGTTTTTTGGGTATGTTTAATTAAAATGGCTTCTTATGACATATGACATTTTACAAACCACATCAGGATGGTGTTTGAAATTATTATAGATTTCATCAGTCGATTAAAAGTTATTAGTTATGAAACTCAACTCTCAAGCAATTAGTTTAACTGGGCATTGCTATTCCCTAACTTATAGTTTCTTCTAATAGCTGTCTAGATGCTAGTTGGTGTGACATATATCTACTGTATTTCATTGAATTTATTTATTCTCTACCATTCTCATAAAGGAACATGAAAAAAACGACCAAAGTTCAGGACTAAGTGGTGTATGATAAATGCTCAAAATGACACATTAAAATATAAAATGTGATATGTTTCTATCAATATTTTTGTTGGAAATATGTTGATCCTTCTACTTAACGAAAATAGAACATATTATAGTTCTTGTTCTTCTCCTTGATGAATTAATCATGATAACTTTACTTTAGAATGCCAAACAAGGCTTTGAACTATACTCATGCCAATAAAGTAGTGGACTCTAAACTATTGTTTCTTAAGTTTGCAACTTTTTTAAGCTTAGAAAAATCTGTCCTTTAGCTGCCTTGGGTCAAGGGTTGACATGAGATGATGCTTCACATTCCTACGCATCAATCATGTATCATAGTGTGATATAACATAAAGTGAAAGCAAATCTTTAACTTGTAGTTAGTTGTAGAGAAGCTCATGAACAGCCTTGTTGTTGTCACTTGTCATTAACAGCTTAGTCGAAAGGAGATTGAAGAGCTCTATGGAACACGACATATCGGTCGTGATCAAGCACGAGAACTTGTTGGTTTGATGGATTTCTTTTGCTTCAGCGAGGTTCGTTTTCTTATCTTTGCTTTCAAAATGAGAAAATTACAATCTTTAAGTAACTATCCTTGTTAATTTTCTAGAATTACTTTCTCCCCATCTTTCTCTCATTTGAAATGTATTGTTTTACACAAAATTGTTCATACTATGCTATGTGTTTGAATTAAATCAAGTCTCAACATAGAAGTTTAGTCTTTCATCATACCTTATTACTTCTCCATTGTTTGTAGGTGTGCCTTATTGCAGACATTGTGCAATATTTTGTTGATGCCAAGCTAGAATTCGATGCTTCTTACGTATATCAAGACGTTCGTCGTGCCATTCAGCATGTTCACCGAAGTGGTTTGGTTCATAGAGGAATTCTTTCTGACCCTGACAAATACCTAGTTAAAAATGTATGTTTTTTTTAGTAAGTATATATTTTGTTGTAAAACCCAACCATAAGATGTCTTATAAGCAAAATATATGTATGTTTCTTTATACAGGGACAGTTTCTATCCTTTCTCAAAATGCTTAGGGAGAATGGGAAGAAACTGTTCTTAATGACTAATTCTCCCTATTATTTTGTTGATGGAGGGATGCGCTACATGTTGGAGGTGAACATATAAACTTTTCCTGGAATTACCTTTATATTAAGATTTGATCTTATTATGAGTGTCTGAAACCTTAAAGTTATTTCTGAATGTTTTTTGTTAATAAGGATTCTTTGGGTGGAGACTCCTGGAGGGAACTTTTTGAAGTTGTGATTGCCAAAGCAAATAAGCCTGACTTCTATACATCTGAACACCCATTTCGGTTATTTTTCTTCACTATATATCTCATTTCATTGCGTGTATATCATCCATTTCATTGAATGTATATAGTTTTCATGATTTAGTATAAAGTGACAACCAATTTGAGATCATATAAAAATGTAGATGTTACTTCCATGACATTCTGCAGTTGCTATGATATAGAGAAGGACAACCTAGCCTTCCATAAAGTGGATAAGTTTCTACCAGATAAAGTTTACTACCATGGATGCCTCAAAAGCTTCTTACAAATTACCAAGTGGAATGGTCCAGAGGTGTATATCATTAATTATAATACGCATTTTGATTCTGAATCCACAAAATTCAAATTTCAGGTTCTGTTTGGAAACTAATATATTATTTACTAAGGGGTGCAGGTAATATACTTTGGGGATCACCTCTTCAGTGATCTGCGAGGGCCTTCTAAAGCTGGCTGGCGTACTGCTGCTATCATTCATGAATTAGAGGTATGACTTCTTTTACATCTACTATTATCTTTCTCTTGACTTGAGTTAAACCTAATTAGTTGCTAAAATCAAAATCAACAAGGCTAGAAAACAAATTTTCACATCTTAATGTTGTTCATTGGTTTATCTTATGCAACAGCATGAGATAAAAATACAAAATGAAGATGATTACCGTTTTGCACAGGTAAGATCGGAACAACTACTCTGTATGCCACTTCCTTTCACCAATTATTATTTTCATTTACATTTTTTTCCAAATACAGGCAAAGTTTCATATCATACAAGAACTTTTGGGTAAATTGCATTCAACTGTATCTAGTAAAAATGCATGTGATTCTTACAAGTCTCTGTTGGGTGAACTAAATGAAGAGAGACAAAATGCACGTCGCACAATGAGAAATATGTTTAATGAATCGTTTGGGGCAACTTTCGTCACCGACACCGGCCAAGAATCAGCTTTTGCGTATCACATCCATCAGTATGCTGATGTGTATACCAGTAAGCCTGAGAACTTTATGTTTTATCAACCTGAGGCATGGCTTCATGTACCCTATGATGTTAAAATCATGCCACATCATTTAAAGGTAGATTTTAAATCATACGAGATATTACCACCTATAAAACCTTACAAGTGTTAGTTAAGAATTTGTTTTGGCACTTGCAGGTTTCATCAAGCTTGTTTGGGACTTGAATTCTGTGATTAGAATTTCAGGATATATAAATATGAAGATCCAGGAAATACAGAGACTGACAGCGATGAAGGTGTAAGTTTTGCTCTCTGTACAGATTCATTGATTCTTATGCAAAAAAGCATTTAGCAAACAAGCATGCTCACTATTTTTTCGAATGGCGAAGCACTCTCACTATTAATTGGTCATTTCATAAACAGATATTAAGGTGATAACATCGATAAAATTTTTTGACGTCTTATATTGTTGTTTGCTTGAATGTATGTGTCTGGTCTGGTCTGGTCAGTGTGATTATAAGTAGACGTGCACAAAAAAACCAGTTTTAGAACTGGAACCATGACAATGTAACCAGCTTGGAACCGGTCCCTATAGGTTTCGGTTTGGAATCGATATAAACCGTAGGTTTGTAAGCGGTTTATATTCCTAATGATACCACTTTGAAACCAGAACCAAACTGGTCAAAAATAGCCAGAATGGTCAATACACTGAACCAGTTTTAAGCTCAACCCGGTATCCATACGAACCGGTTTTGAAATTCTGGTTTTGTGCACCTCTATCTATAAGTAGGCCTAAAGATCAGTCTGGGCTATTCGCAAGCTTGTTCCTAGAGTAGCCCAGAAGACCGGTCTTTTTTGAGAGAAACTTCATTATTAGGTCGTTTAAAAAGGATAATTTAAGAAAATAGAATTTAATTACAATAATAATAACATCGGTTAACGCAAGTCTCCAAAGAACCTTCAAGTTAGACAACTAACAACCTAACTAACCTTCAAGTTAGACAACTGACAACCTAACTTACTATGTCATTGTTGATGGATGCTTATATAGTAATGAGATGGTAAGAAAAAAGAAAATTAAGATTGAAACATTTGGGTCTGGTAACAACATGATATGTATTTGGCATGTGTGATTAATTATAACAATTTTTCATGTTTAGGTACTCGTATGGTATTAGGTGATATCTTTCACTTTACTTGTAACCTACACTATACCCATTAACATGCATCAAATAAGAAATATAATAAATAGTATTTTGAGTTTGTTTGTAGTTGGGAACTTAAAATTATTAATATTCGCTAAGTTTGTTATTAAGATGAATCTGAAGTGTTTATGGGAATCACAATACTAAATTTGTAAACTACCTAAGGTTATCAAGTATGACCTTGATATTCAAGAAAACCTATGAACCTGATTGTGTAATTAGTAATTGGGTTATTGATGGGTATAAGACCTGATATGAGATCTAATTCTACAAGTAGGATATAAGATCGATAGTAACCTGACACATTATCATCCCTACTGGATTGATATTTGATACTATTGGCGTTACTAACATAACATAACTAATCAGAATACCCTAAACACATTAAGAATGATTGGACGATCCACCCATAATAAATAAACAATGTGATATGTATCGAATTCTTTTTGATTCTATATCCTAGAAAAACTTAAAGATTGGTTCATAATTGACCTTGGGTTCTTAGCAAATGGTAACAATATAAATTGGCCTGGGAGTATAGGAAAATGAATCCAGGTCCTCTAATCTTGACGGGCTGTGGATGCGTGCTCCTAGTTAGTGTAACGCAGGTCTTTTTCTTAGTTGATGGAGGGGATAAATGCATACGATTGAGGGGAGTGTTGCTACCAATAATCTCACTCTTGGGTTTGGTTTTGGGTAACAGTGTTAAGTGGGGTAGATTTGGGTCGGATATATGATGGTGATGGTATCTCCTCAGGTCTAGGTCTACTGCATCCATAAGTAATCTCGTTATGAAAAATGTTACGAAATCAATATCACATCATGTCATATCAGGTCATATTAGGTTGAAAAACGACCTAAAGAAAACAATTACCACATATTCTATGGGAAGTTTGTTTGGTTCTGTTGGTATAACAAAAGGTGGTAGAACCATATGGTGGTTTTGGTAGTTTGTTGGAACATGTTGGTAGAATTGGTGTCGTGTCACAACCTTGTTTCTTGTAAATTGTTGGTCACGGTATCATAGAATTTGTATCTGATGTTGTAAAACAGAATACAAATGATTTTTGTTAGCTTAATATTTAGTAAACTTTCTTTTCTAATTCAAAACCTGAAAGTCCTTACATATTACTTCCACCTTCAACCCAGAAACCCTATAAAACTTATACACGTTGAATGATTACGTTAGCTTCTCTTATTGATAAGTTAAATGTTTGAAAAATACTTTAATATGAAAGAGGTGATACTCGATTCAAACAATATGTAGGGTTGTACGAAAATAATAAATTACAAACTAATAGTATTATACTTAGACCTTAATTAGTAAAGTCCCCCGACCGGTCCGATTGGGAACCGGACTCCAAGCCGGTCTGGTTCAGTGCTTTAACCCGTTTTGACGTAGAACCGATGGTCGGACCAGTTGAACTGGTCGAATTGGGAATGGGACCGGTTGAATCAGGTTCGGACCGAGTTTTTAGTTATGTTTTAAATTTTCAGTATTTTTTTATATTTATAATTATTATACTTTTATCCGGTTTTTATTCAGTCCGATCAATGGACCGGCAAAACGTCCAGTTTATTGTATAACTAGCTTTAGTAAACCCGTGTGTTACACGGGTTGAATAAATAAAATATTAATGTAATAAAATTTATTAATTATATATTTTAAGATATGATATGATTGAAATTATATATGAAAAATGACTATAAGTAGTAAAATAGTTATATCATTTTTTTAAAATTTATTTTAAATTTTTTCTTAATTAGAAATAATATTAATAAACAATCTCTTTTCTTAATTTATTAAATTTAAAAAGGTTTTAAATAATACTATTAGTAATTAAAGTAATTATTTAATAAGAGAGAGAGACAAGAAAATTTTAATAAGAATAATTATGGTGTTAACACGTGTCATCTCAATATAACTTTTTATTACACTAAGAAGATTTTATTACGAAACAAATGTAAAAAATAACAACAAAACGCATACGTTGAGTGATCACATTGTCTTTCCCCCTACACCTTTATCACCCGTCCTCTTTCTTTATTTTCTTTGACTTTGACTCCCCAAAATCTTTCTTTATTTCTTAAATCCTATTAAATTATTTTAGGTTTTTTTCATATTCCTAATATATTTGTTTCTTTTAAATTACTTTCATATGTTTGTTTTTCAGATTATTATAAATTTATTTTAGGTGCGAAATATAACACTCTTATATTTATATTTATGTTCAAATCTATTGAGTTATTACAACTTTATATGTTTCTTTTATTATTTAAATTACTTTGACTCCCCAAAATTTTTCTTTATTTCTTAAAACCTATTAAATTATTTAGGTTTTTTTCATATTACTTATATTTGTTTCTTTTAAATTACTTTCATATGTTTGTTTTTCAGATTATTATAAATTTATTTTAGGTGCGAAATATAACACTCTTATATTTATATTTATGTTTCAATCTTTAATATCGAGTTATTACAACTTCATATGTTTCTTTTATTATTAAACCACGTTAGTGTCACAATCGTAACACGCGTAACAAAATTTGCAAACGCAACGAATAATGCATGCATTATTTCTATTCTGAGTAAATTTTGAGCAAATTACTATTTTGATTATGTGATTTGACGAAAATTACGGTTTCAATTCAATATTTTATTTATTACACCGACGGTTCAATAGTTTTTGGATTTCTTTCAATTTCAGTCCACAAACTAACACCATTAAATTTGTCTATTAAATAATATGCAATGACAAATTTACTACTATCACTAAAACTACAAAATAAAAAAACAAATAAAACCCCACCCACCCCGCATTTTTCTCCCTTTGTTCTACACTCTCTCACTCTCAAACTAAAACCCCCATTTTGTCATCATTGTCGTCGTCTAGCCATCATCTAATAACATCTGTAGGCACTCAATCACCACCAACTCGACTCGTTTATCTTAACGAGCTCAAATTTGAATCGGGCTCGGCTCAATTATAACGAGTCGAACCGAGACGACTCGCGAGCCAATTTCTTTATTTTAAGAAAAAATATTTTTTTTTATTTTTATACATCTTTATACTAATAATTGATTACCTCTATGGTACACGTGTTCATTTGTTACTTTTTTAATTAAATTATAATATGATTTTACTGATTTAATATTATATTTGTTTTTTGTTTCTTAATACTCATTTTTATAACACCATTACTTTTTTTAGACCTCTCAATACACAACTACGTGAAATCCAAAATATGTTTCTTCTTAATTACGTACTTAATAATGTTAATATTATTGTCATAACTATCTAGCATCATACCCTGGTTCTTAACAAAAAATCATACTAATTTTGTTGAGTTCATATTGAAATAAATATAGTAATCATAATTTTTATGTATGTTCTTGTTTTCATCTTCATTGGGTAACTGATGATTTTTAATAGGTTATATACTTAAATATATTTAACTAGGTTAATATCTTGTGTGTTACACGAGTAGAATAAATAAAATATTTAATAATTAGTAATAAAAATTTATGAATTATAAAACCATTGTTGAAGATAAAATATGATTATAATTACATGAGTTATGTTAAGTAAATAAACAAAAATATATTTTAAAAAACTTTTTTTATAAAACAATTATGGTTTTTAATTATTTTGTTTTAAGAAAAATGAATTTTCTTTTAAAAAAACTCATTCTATTATGCATTTATAATACTTTTGTTTTTAAAAACTGTGTTTTTAATTAAAAAATAAGTTTTTATTTATTAAATTATATATTTTTTAATTTGAAAATGGTATGAGTAATATTATAAGTATTCAATATTATTATTAATAATAAAGAGAAACAAGAAAATTAGTATGATAGAGACTTATAATTTTGTCACGTCTTATATTAATTTTTTTAATTATAGTTAGATATATAGATAGACAAATAAATAGATAGATAGTCTAGAAAGCTATTTATTAAATGGATTATAGTTAGTAATAAACACGAAAAGTTACAATATGATATCTAATATAAGATATGATTAAAATTATATATACATAATAGTTCAAGAAATAAAACAATTATACTAATTTTTTTAACTCTCTTATCTAAATAGTTTCACTTTTTAAATATTTATTTTAAGATTTTTTATTAAAAATTATTTTTTACAAAAATTTTGTTTATTAAAAACTTTGGTTTGTAATTATTCTGATTGTTTTAATAAGACTGCATTTAGAAAATTTCACCTTTTTAAAATTAAAAAAACAATTTAAAATATATTTGTTTAAAAAATGTTTAGTGTTTCAGAAAAAAATATATTTAATAAAAGTTGTGTTTTTTGATTATTTATATTTTAAAAAAAAGGTGTGATTTTTAATTTTCTTAATAAAATCTGTTTTTAAAATGATAGTTTGATTTTAAAAAATCTAAATAATAAAGAGAAATGTAGCAATTAATAAAATTGATTTTTAATAAGAGAGAAATTATTTGAATGTTTTAATTACTATAGTACCATTTTAAAGGAAAAAAAGATGTAAGAATGTATAGAAGAATAAAAAAATACCAAAAATATAAGTTAAAAGAATAACAAAATGACAAAAAAATATTCTTTTATTAGATAAAATAGATTTAACAAAAATAGAAAAACCCAGTAATCCTGTATTACGTGTTAGTATGCATTTCGGAACCAGATAGAAGTTGAAAACATAGTGGGATGAAATCAATCAATTAAGCTAGTGGGTCGGTACACACTTGTCAAAAAACCTTTCAATCCTCCAAACTATAGATCAAAATCAGCCACAATTGTTTTGACTTTTAGAGTCCACTAATTATTTCAATTTCTCCACTTACACTCAAATCGTGTCCAATCCACCATGCACAACAACTATAAATACATGAAATCTCTACATTCATTTCATATCCTCAATACACACTTGATCTCTTTCAACAAAATTATCAAGTCAAACCACATACACATACTAAACTTGTTACAAGCTAGCATATATATAATGGCATTAATCATGAAGTCCCTACTACTTCTTGCCTTGCTTGTTGCTTCTTCATCCATTTTCTTACGCGTTGAGGGTCGAGTTGCGCGCAAAGATTTAGGTGTAGATCTTGGTGGTGTTGGTGTCGGGGTCGGGGCAGGTGTTGGGATAGGTTTAGGGGGTAGTGGAAGTGGTTCGGGAGCTGGTGCTGGATCCGGATCAGGTTCCGGATCGAGGTCCAGCTCCTCCTCTTCTTCAAGCTCGTCGAGCTCGAGCAACAGCGGCTCTGGAGGAGGTGGCTCTGAAGCAGGTTCGTCTGCGGGATCGTATGCGGGATCCCATGCTGGTTCTGGACACCGAGGAGGAAACTAAATGATGGTGTTAGTATATCATTTTATATAATATTGTCACCGTATGTGTAGTAGCTACATATCTAGATAAATAAAAGGTGATACTGCCTCTTTGTACTTTACATGTGTGATTCTTCAGTTTTTCCTTGTAATATATATATATTCAAATTTATATATACATTATGCATTTTATGGGCAGACCTTTAGGCTTTAGATGATGTGCATGATCTAAATCTAATATAGTAATATATATGGCACCACATGAGTAAAAAGCATCACATGCACATAGAATTAGTTGAATGTAAGTCCCGCGAAAAGTTTTTGTATATATAAACTTTTCCGCCATTTTGAATAATAACTAGTATTTTTAGTCCGGACACGTTACGGCGGCATTGTACGCAATGTACGCAATGTAATAAAGTATAGACTACAATCGACCCAACTCGTTTCTTGAACTAAATTTATGTCAATACGTCTTGAATTTATAGTGTTTAATAACAATCGCACACATTCGTTTCCGAACTAAATTTACGTTGTAACGTAGTGTAAATGAAAACGTATTATATTTGACCACATATGTTTCCACACAAAACTTACGTCGAGACGTAGAGCAATTTAACTCATTCATAAAAATAAGAACGAAATGTTTCATATTTGACCTTACTCAAATTTACAATAAAACATAGGCAGACGTTGAAATGTAAACTATCTTAAAAACGCATATAAAATTAGTTGGCACAGAAACATGTTATATTTGGCCCGAGTCATTTCAAATAACGTCTAAACGTAAATGGACTCGAAATTTATACCGACATGTACACAAACGTAAAGTAAAATGATACAGGAGTAAAGCCAAAAGTTTATAAACCTAAAGAGGTTAAAGTGACATTTTATAAAATTTTTAAAAAATATTAATAATAGTGTTACATTATTACCGATTTATTGTTTTCTAGATGTAAACGAGTAATGCACCATGCACGTAGCAAAGTGGTACGTGAAAATAAAATGGCAAAAAAAAGTCGCTTCCACAGGGATTGAACCTAAAAGATCGGAAACATAAACCACCGGACCAAAAGCTTTAATTGATGTAACTTCACACCCATTTTATTTAAAATAATTAGAATTTTAAGTAATGGTCGGTGGCATAGGCCAACAACGTTACCAAATGAAATATATAATAATTGATGAGAGATAAACGAGGAAGTGAGTCAATAGATATCTATGATTCCGAACATCTGATGACCAATGGTATAATTTAATGTAATTGGGTTTTACAATTTTAAAATCCGTTTTCTAGCTCCTTGCTAGTAGATGGAAATTGATTAGTAAAAGTTACTTTGCTGTTAAAATTTTTTTTGATGCTACCTTAAAATTAATGCTTTGTAAAATCTCGTTCATAAACACTACTTACTAATTTTTCATAACCCACGTTAACGTCAAAAGAATAGTCATGAAAAGTAGAAAACTGTTACGATAAAAGAAGAGAGAAGAAGAACATATAGGAAACTCAATTCATTTAATCGATAGTTTGTCCTATTACACAGTGGAGCTTATAACTACCATAACGACCAACGACTAACGATTTCAGTTACACAATTGACAATTGACAACTAACCCTTATAATTACAAGAATTGACAAAAAGACCCCTTCTACTATTATTCAATAATTACATCATGACAAAAACACATGCTTTTATGTTGTCCAACTTTCCTATGAATTGGAAAGAGAGACATGTAGAATTTAGTTCTCAAATGGGGCGTGCATACCAACATTATTGAAGATTCAATCCCACATCACCTTCAAACGGATGTTTAAAAACACCTAAAACGGTCGCCTAGGTAGACATGCCGGGTTTGACATAATCTTATGACACGTATAGACGACCGGTTCCTACAAGTTTCAAACGATCGTAAAGTAAAGGGCTCGTGTCAGCTTTGTTACAGTTACAACGGCCAGTAGACGGGAGCCAACAACCTATTATTAGTACAAATTTGTCTAATGTGCTTATACCATATAGTCTCGTATGATTATCATAAAGGGAAAGCCCAACAACATTTCAGCTGATCATCTGGTTCAAATGAGCAAACTTAGTCATCTTTCGGAGAGCAGAGTTTTAAATCCACATTTTTCTCATCCTTATGACATGCCCATACAATTAAGTAGCTAGGCATCTGAATACCTAATTCAGACACGCATGTCTTCTTTTGATCCGCATGTGAAGTTCATATCCTTGCAATTGTTTTAAACATAACAATAGCATATCTCAATCAAACAAGGCGTGACAACAACATACCTCAATCGAACAACGGTACACGTTCGAACAAAACGTGAAGATTAGTTGAAATCTCACATCGGAACTCAATCGAACAACATTATTTGAGTTAATCGACCCTTTTAAATCGAAGCGTCCGGTCTCACTAGTCGCTTCATGTGTTTTTTAGTTTTAGCTGGATATTAATTGATTAATTTGTTTTAATTAGGGTGTTGAAAAATGCTAAAATACCCGCATATTTAATGGTTGTTTTAACAGTGTTAGTGAAGTGGCTGAAAATAACAAAATTTGGTAAACTACAATGACTAAAATGGCAAAAAAAGGTTTTTGAATTGAAATAGGGGTGTTATTTTTACCCGAACCCGAATACCTAACCCGATTATACTCTACCCGAACCCGATTAAGGCATAACCCGAAAAAATCGAACCCGATTACAATCAAACCCGAATATGAAATTCTTATTTAAGTCGGTCTTTGGGCTGTGTTTTGGCAATTCGGGTTGACCCGAATAACCCGAATACCACATCATCATAATTGACAATCCATATTTCATATTTTAGGATTTCAATCTACGTCATTTGTTTTTGACTTTTTATGAACTCAATCAATCCTTCCATCACTCTATGTCAATCGATGACACAAATTTTAAAGTCGATCATTCCATCAGTCCATTTTTCATACTAAACCATTTAAACCGATTACAAACAAGGTATAGTGATTCCATATTTGAGCATTATCATATATTTGTTTTAAATATATGTTTGTTACTCCTTGTATGTCCGAGCTTAATAATATAAAGGAAACACGTTGTATATGCCTAGTAACGTGTTATTGTTTTACCTTTGTTTGAGCAATAACAGTTATGATGATTGGTTGTGTTAAGCGTATGTTCGAGCAATATGTGAATTTAGAGGTTGGTTTTGTTTTTTTACAACTATGACTACCAAACTTGTTTGTGAAGAGATGTCAAATTCAATTACCAAACCGAAACACTTTAAAATATGTTGTCTTTGATTTTTAAATTTACAAGTGAACCAACCCGATTACCGATTAACCCGACCCGAATAAACCCGAAAACCAAAAACCGAATACCGATTAAATATAGTTTATTTGGTTCGGTCTTCGGGTTGATTTTCTACATCTAAAAACCCGAGGAACCCGACCCGAGGAACCTGAAACCCGATTAAAAAACCCGAATGACACCCCTAAATTGAAATAACAAATTGAACAAAACACTAGAAATGAAAATAACATTTTACTCTTTTATATATGACATGATATATCTAGTTTAATTATTTTTGTCATAATTTTATAGATAATAATATTATTCATATAAATATATATTTAATATTTTAATCAAAATTATATAAACAAAAAGCGCGTTTAGGTTCGCAAGCCGGCTCGAGCTCCAAATCTAAAGCTTGGGTTCTAGTTCATTTAGTAAACGAGTCATAATATAAGCTTGAGCTTGTTTGAGCTCGGCTTAATACGAGGTTTTTTCAATTTTATCTCGAGTACGTAGCTTACGAGTTGACTTGATTTGCTTACACCCTAACCACAATATATAATATGTATGATTACTCTATACTATCATACTTCACTATATGTCTGATATGTCTAATAGGTTATAAAAGACTAATAGCATAACTCAAACTACTTCAATTATCCAGATGACATCAACTAATTAGGGAGAACCACCTCATTTTTAACAATATATAAAAAAATACCTATAAATAAGTATCAAAATTCTTTTTATCCACAAACTAATTTAAACAACGTGCAAGTTCCAACGTTCATTCCACTAACCAAACTCCCCTACCTGAACCGCGAACGCCTCGAGTACCCTAACACAAATGAAAATACGTATTTAGAGTAATTACTACAAAATACCTTTGAATAGTGTACCACAGATTTTTTTCTAAGTATACATCCATGTAATCAAAAGACATTTAATAAGTCATTAGATTAAGTACACCAAATATCATACATACTCATCATCATTTCAATTTCTCCACTTACACTCACTTCGTGTCCAATCCACCATGCACAACAACTATAAATACATGAAGTCGATCTCCACATTCTTTCATCAAAGTTAAGCAATACACATACACATAATAAACTTTCATCAAAACTTAGTTAAACCGCATACACATACCAAACTTGTTACAAGCATATATATAATGGCATTAATCATGAAGTTCCTACTACTTCTTGCCTTGCTCGTTGCTTCTTCATCCATTATTTTAAGCGTCGAGGGACCAGTTGCACGCAAATATTTAGGTGTAGATCTTGGTGGCCTGGGTGGCCCTGAGGGTGGGCGAGGTAGGCGACCGCCCAGGACCCAATCTCCTCAGAGACCCAAAAAAAATTATATTATGTATGTATATATAATTTTAAAAAACAATTATAGGCTATTAATAAACTAATTAATAAACTCAGTACCAATTTAATTATCTTGACCTATTGGAACTTAGGGTCTGTTAACATTTTAATTAGTTTAATCGATTCACTACCATTTATCCAATCTAAACTCAATTAAAAAACGTTAGGAGAGTCTTACGATTCGCTTAAGTAAGTAAATTAGATTATTTTTTACAATACTTTTGTTTATCGGTAAAACAATTGTCGTATTATAAATTTTTTACGTACGGGTTATTGACATTATATTATAGAGGCCCATTTTTTCTACTCGTCCAGGGTCCAAAATTGTTCTAAGGCTCTCGGGACCGGCCCTGCAAGTTGGTGGTGTGGGTGTCGGGGTTGGGGCAGGTGTTGGGATAGGTTTAGGGGGTAGTGGAAGTGGTTCAGGAGCTGGTGCTGGATCCGGATCAGGTTCAGGATCGAGGTCCAGCTCCTCCTCTTCTTCAAGCTCTTCGAGCTCAAGCAACAGCGGCTCTGGAGGAGGTGGCTCTGAAGCAGGTTCGTCTGCGGGATCGTATGCGGGATCACATGCTGGTTCTAGACACCGAGGAGGAAACTGAATGATGATGTTTGTACTTTGTATACCATTTCATATATATAATCACCATATATACATGTAGCTATTAGGGCTGTTCAAATAGCTCGGTGTTCGAAACTCGCTCGAACTCGTTCGAAAAAAAACTCGGATTTTTGCTCGTTCGAATTTTGGCTCGGTTGTAAACGAACCAAGCGGCTCGGTTCGGTTTGAAAACAAACCGAGCACGAGCAAAGGTACGCTCGCTCGATTTTGCTCGAATTATTTTTTAATTTAGTTTTTATATTATTTGTATTATATATTTGTTAATCTATTTAGTTATTTACCACTTATCACTAGTTTAATTATTTAGTCAAAAAATCAACTACCCTAAATGTAAAGCTTTAATTCTCTAATCAAATCATCACTTTACATTTCAAAATCCTTTCACCATTCCACTCATCACCACTTTCCAGCTGTCCCCCGAATCCCCCACCTCCCTACCAACTGCCGAGGCACTGAACTTCGGCACTCGGACATGTAACCCCCGACCTCCAGCACTCTGACATGCGAGCAATCCAACCTGCAATAGTCTGATCGCGCATCCCACCTTCGACAATCCACCTCTAAAGTCTGACCTTATTCGAAGCCCGACAATGTTCAGTTGTTCCTAATCACGATATCTTGAGGTTAGATTTTTTATAATTTGGTACATTTACACAAGCATTTGTTAAGATATTACGGTTGGAACTTAAAAGTTGAAACTTTTGAATGAATTATTAGTTTTGCTTAAAATAATACGAAACCAAACAAAACCGAGCAAAACCGAGCGAAACCGAGCGCTCGGTTTTAAACCGAACCGAGTTCGAGCATGAAGTTTGCGCTCGAATTTGTAAATTCGAACCGAGCCGAGCCGAGCCGAGCCGCTCGGTTTAAAACCAAACCGAGTTCGAGCGGAGCTGCGTTCGGTTCGGTTCGGTTCGTGAACATCCCTAGTAGCTATATATCTAAATAAATAATGGTGATACTACCTCTTTGTACTTTACATGTGTGATTCTTCAGTTTTCCCTTGTAATATATATTCAAATTTATATATTAGATGTTGTGGCATGATGAGAATCTAATATGGCACATGAATTGAATGCATCACATGCAATATAATCAATTCAGTAAAAAGTTCTGAAAAGTTTTTGTGTATATAAACATAAAGATAGTCAGGAAGTGAGTCAATAGTTATATATGATCCCAAACATCTAGCTGAATCACCACATAATTAGTGCTTTCTAAAAACTCCATTCATAAACACTACATATTAATTTTTCATAGCCCAACAGAGAATACTCATGAAAACAGAAAACACATACTTTTATGCTCGTCAAACTTCCCTAGGAATTGTAAAGAGAAACATATGTAGAAAATATTTCTAAAATGATACGTTGATGTAGATGGAAGCAAAATAATAAACAATTAAACCTGTTGATTTAATGAGAATACCAACAACTCTTCTAATTATTGTTGATTCAAGAAAAAATACCGATAATCAGGATTTCCACTAACACACACCGTGATAGAGAGAAAAAGTCTTTTTTATAAATTTCAAGAACTAGTTTCTCCCATTGCTTACATGTATATTAATAAACAAACTAAGAGTTGAATGGGTCACAAAACATAGATTGGTCAAAACCTGGACCAAATATAAAATCCAACAAAATCTAAAAATAAGACAAAAAGTAAAATAACTCATAAACTAAGCCGTTTTAGGCCAAAACGATGACCCAAACCACCGGCCCAAAACGAAAACTTCTAGCCCAAGTTATGGCAATTTCAGTGAAGCCCCTTTTGACAAGCGATCTTGGGTCTCCAAAAACGCAATAGCTTGCTCATCCACACTTAGGCTCACACCATACATGCTATACCAACAGTGCGACTGACAATCTAATCTCATAACTTCTTTAAACGAGCATTTAAAAACACCTAAAACAGGTGTCTAGGTAGACAAGGCTGCCATCATTTATTAACAAAATTCAGACGATTGTTTCCAACATCAAGAGTCAGACAACCGTTAAGTAAAAGGTTTATGTTAGTGTAATTACAATTAAAACCCCCACTAGGCCGAAATAGGTTGTGATTTGTTGATCGATGAAAACACAACAATATAACCCAATATACACACATAGCACTTAGTAACTACAAAGGGAGAAAGATCAAATCGTATAGACAAATATGCATACATAATAACACATAGAGATGAGGTATTTATACCCCATTCGGTTGGTAGTTACATTAGCGGTTATTAACAGTTTATTTGGCACCAATAACTGCTCTAGACCCGAACTTACCCAAATCAACCCATACTAACATTACTTTGTTACACGAACTATTATAATAAACATACATACATTAATACTAACTTAGATATATGCTAAACTTTTTTCCAACAATCTCCCCCTCAAGTTTAGCTCTTTATTGCAAAGTCTTCACATCTTGAACCTTTTCTTTGGTGGTGAATCTGCATCTTTCATAGCCTTCTGCTCCCTTCCATACATGATGGTGCTAGATTCCCCTATATCCATTTCAAATTCTCTCCTTTTTTACTTGAGGTGATACCATTCAATCATTTTAAGGTACCTTAAATAGACTATTTTAATAGTCTTCTCCATGTGATCCTTGTATTCTAACTTCATTAAATTCAACTTGTAGCCCAACCGTGACATTACTTCTCTCCATAAACCTGTTTTGTTAACTTGGTTATAGCCACCCAACGTTTGTACTATAATATACAGATTTAGGAGATTGATACGATGACCAAACGCATCCCTTGGTGGTATTGGTGCAAGAAGTCTAATTTTCATAAAATCTTTCATAAACCACTCGATAACCTTTTTGAATTCGCCTCAAAAATTTTTTATGTTGTTGTACTTTAACAACAACATGAATTAAATCCATAAAAGTGATGCAATCTTGTAATGAGGATACTTGTGTAGGATACAAGATTGGTCCTTTTCCCTTATTCATTCGTGTTTTAGACTTATCTGCTTCATTTGATATTGCTTCAAAATGATTCTTTAACGTACTTTTCTCTTGATCATCTTTTGAATTTCTTATATCGACAGTCGGTTTCTTCACTGATCCTTCTGGGCACATTTAAGGAGGATGATTTGCGATTTGCACTTCCAACGGTTCGAAATCTTTACTTTTTTCCTATCATTCTTCATCTTCTTGACACGACATATGTTTCCATCAAATTCGATTTTGAAACCTTATTCTACCAATTGATCTATACTAAGTATATTCCTCCTCAAATTCGGCACATAGTAGACTGATTCTACCAAGTTCCTTTGCCCATCGCTGCATATTTCAACGTCTCCACTTCCTCTAAATAATTATTCGTTGTATCCACTTAAGCGTGCCTCTATACCTAACGAATTTGACAACCTTTTGATAATGCTTTATTTCTGGTTGCGTGTTGCTTGTGAGTGAGACTTGCGTATCATATTTTATCCCACGTGATGTTGTCGGTATCCTTAATCAAGAACTCGGTGTTCCTAATCTTTTCGGGGCAACTCTTCTAAAGTGGAACAGTTTTTTGTAGTAACTACACACCATACTTCTTGGATAACTCGAGATTATCCCTCTAGTTTTGATCTGGGAGTCGAATTCGATTTGTGCAGCCTTACTACTTTCTACCATTGATCAATATTTTGAATCAATGTTGAACCCTTCCCATTTGACATGTAAATCTTCCCCACTGTTCTTGCAAATTCTGTTCCCCGGATGATCTTCTGATCATTGCTCTTTGTCTCTCCTCGACCCTCCTGGTCATTATACAAAGATGGGAACATGGGTGAATCCTCATACCCATCTACAAACGATTGGAGTACTTATCTTCTAGATCCAACGTTGGTTCGAATACGAATTTTCCACAGGTCTTCAATCGTGGCTCTAATGCCATGTTGATCGATGAAAACACAACAATATAACCCAATATACACATATTGGCACTTAGTAACTACGAAGGGAGAAAGATCACATTCTATAGACAAATATGCATACATAATAACACACAGAGATGAGGTATTTATACCCCATTCGGTTGATAGTTACATTAGCTGTTATTGAAAGTTAATTTGGCGCCAATAACTGCTATAGACCCAAACTTACCTAATAGACCCATACTAACATTACTTAGTTACACGGACTATTATTATACACATACATATATTAATGCTAACTTAGATATATGCTAAACTTATTTCTAACATGATTAAGCTAAAATGACACCGAGCAATTGCTCAAGTAAGAGTTTCAAATACCCAAATAACATAGGCATGTATTCTTTTGATTTGCATGTGAAGTTCATGCCCTTTCCATTATTTATTAAAGTTTCGTTATGACATGCTTCATATGCTAAAATATGTTGTGGTCGATCAAAATAACATTGAGCATTGTTACATCACCAGCTTGAGGTGTTAGTTTGATAAGCTTAAATCTTTCTGATCAATGATATCCCGTAACTGTGATGACCAGCAAATCAATAATTTGATGGACTTGTCAATGATGGTGTTTTCCTTATAATTATTGTTCACCTAAATCTCTGGTTTCTTCGTATGAAATTTTAAAGCCGCCTCAGAGTTTGTGAAGTTCTACTTCTTGTAAGTGACACTAAACAACCGTGATAGTGATACTTAAGTGACCATTAAGCACAAACAGTCGTAGAATGTAAACTTTAAATGGTTGTTAACTCTTAAAGGTTGACGTCATATTAGTTGAAATCAACTCTGACATATTTGAATAATAATGCAGTCGTTCGATGGTAATGTTTGGGTTTATATATTTGTCATAATTATCGGGTTCGTGTCGTGTTCATGTCCTTGATATAAATGTAATTTTTACTATCACTTACTTTGAAATTAAAAAACTATGAATAAATAGTTTGATTTTTCATTAATGTATATAACATACAAAAGTATAGGTCATATGTAAGTTATACTATAGGTTAGTTTGAAATGTGAACAATTTAGTTTGACAATTTTTTATACATAAATCTATATATTCTATGCAATAAGAACTAAGAAGCCAAACATTTAAGAAGTATGAATCACTAATAAAAAATTAAACAATTTATATTTGTTCTTTTAATATTCTCGTAATAATTTAGTGTTTCTTAATGAAATCTATACGTTAAATTGAATCAATAATAAAACAAAATACACAACTAAAGTATACAAATTAAATCAATAATAAAATACAAAAATAAATACCTTAAAAATAAAATTAACAAGTACATATAATCCAAAAAACTTATAATAAGTCGCGGGATTAAGTACCAAATATCATGTATAGTTCTAAAAATAGAATGATAAGGTTACGTTTTAGATATCTAATTTAGGAGATGTAGTGGGATGAAATTATTACTGGAGTTACGTGTTAGTATTCATTTCGGAAACCTGATAAAATCAATATAGTGGTCGGCACTCGCCATACACTTGTCGATAACACCTTAATCCTCGAAACTACAGCTAAAATCAGCCACAAGAACTAATTTTGACTTTTGGTGGCCACTCATCATTCAACTTCTCCACTTACACTGACTTCGTGTCCAATCCACCATGCACAACAACTATAAATACATCGAAATCGATCTCCACATTCTTTCATCAATATTATAACTTATTAAGTCAACTTAATTAACCCACATTCACGTAGTAAACTTTCATCAGAACTAAGTCAAACTACATACACATAGTAACTTGTTACAAGCATAATGGCATTCATGAAGTTCCTACTACTTCTTGCTTTGCTTATTGCTTCTTCATCCATTATTTTAAGTGTCGAGGGTCGAGTTGCACGCAAAGATTTAGGTGTAGATCTTGGTGGCGTTGGTGTCGGGGTCGGGGCAGGTGTTGGGATTGGTTTAGGGGGTAGTGGAAGTGGTTCGGGAGCTGGTGCTGGATCCGGATCAGGTTCAGGATCGCGGTCCAGCTCCTCCTCTTCTTCAAGCTCTTCGAGCTCGAGCAACAGCGGCTCAGGAGGAGGTGGCTCTGAAGCAGGTTCGTCTGCGGGATCCTATGCCGGATCTCATGCTGGTTCTGGACACCGAGGAGGAGACTAAATGATGATGTTCGTGTATCGTTTTATATGATGTCACCATATATGTAGCTACTTACCTAAATAAATAAATGGTGATACTACCGCTTTGTACTTTACATGTGCTTCTATTTCACTGTTTTCTTGTATCAATATATTTTAGTTTATACATCCATTCGGAGTTAGTTATGTGAGCATATACTTTAGATAATGTGGTATGATCTGCATCTCATATGGTACATGAATTAAGCCAGGCCTCATGTTGATAGAACATTAGGTTCTTATCAGACTTACTGGTGTCTTGAAGTGAGGGGTATTGTTGAAGTAACATAAAAAAAAGTACTGTTGCACACTACATTTATTCGAAAGTTCTTTTTGGTAAGTATCATTTGTGTACTTACTCTAACAAACTTTTTAAATCGTTGACTTGTATGAAGACATATTCATGATATAGCTAGGATCGATCAATATAAATTTGCAAAAAAAAACTAGTTGATTCATATTATAAACTAGTTTTTCGCCCCGCATGTTGCAGCAGTTCAGAGCGTAATGCCTCGTATTAAGGTTAGCGTAACAACATAGCGACTACCAAGGATTTTTTCTTTCATTTCATACATACAACATGACACGATCATCAATTAACATGACGTTTGATATCAACGCTTTGCAAGTGCATCTAGACTAATCCAAAATGGATAGGACGCGAGGCTCAGAAGCATGTACGTTATCTACCTATAACGATTGGCTTGTAGATTACCTTTTCTTAAAGAAAACATTGAATTATAAGGCTCAAAAATAGTAATTCATTGTGGCTGCAAACAATGAGTTTACAGCAGCAAAACAAAGAAAATACCATTTTTTCCATCGTCATTGCCTATCATACCTTGACACTCACGTATTATTAAACCGATCGATTCAATATGACAGACATGAACGGCAACAAAGGTTTACTCTTTTTAGATTTGTCTCAGGGCAATTTACCTCACCATCATGGCATCATCGACAACAATAATCCGAGAAAAAAAGATTAACCAAGATATCAAATTCCTCTGAGGGGCATGTAGCCTCACCATCATCAATAAACCATAAGTTCACCATGGTCAGATCACCATCATTGACAGCGGGCAACCAGAATACTGTCTTCGGTGTAATCAATACATGAAATTACAGTAAAACCACTACCCGGCACACCTTTAGAACTATAGAATAAGTGCTAGCACGACGGGTGATATGGTAAAAGTGCCACCACCAGCAGAGTAACAGACCGCCAGGGTAGCCAAAGCTCCAGCATGCATCGAAAGAGCTACGAAACACACACAAATACATCCTCCCTTTCTTTCTAAATAAATGACGCAACAAAACATCCATGCAAATAAAGTAGTACCATAGCCCATAGGCACCATGACTTGTGTGCATTGGTACGCTACAGTAAATCCCTCTAAAAAAATGTTGTTGTTTAATATTAATCTAATATGTTAAAACACTTAAAAACAACAACCATGGCATTAAAGGTAGTTTTCATGCGCAGGATAAATTAAATACTTAAGAAAATCAGCACCTACATACTTTTTCTCATACCTTCCTGTGAAATGGAATGATAAACACGACGGAATTAATACTCAAATAAGGTGATTGATGTGGGTTTGTTATATGATATAATGCTTGATTGCTTTCTTAATCGTGTTGATATTAATATGTGTTGATCTTAATATGTGATAAAGTATTTTGTGGGCATGAATCTCAATTAGATTAGTCAAAAAGTTCTAATAAGACCAAGAATATAATTATTTGTACCAACGATGTCAAAACGTGTTTGCAAACCCTCAAAAGACTCCTCGTTTATAGGTAGCTGGAAACAATCATAACATACTATTAACTTAAACGACACAACTCTTTATGAAAGCGTCTGATAGTTGGCGGTTAAATGATTGACAGTTATTCGGTTACTATCACTAGTAACTCTATCAGTAATAAATCCTCAACCAGAACTTCTTCATAACTAACTCTCCAGTATAACAATGACGTAAGCTTACCATTACAATGAGAACAAAACCCTATAAAAATATCATGTATTATTAAGATATACTTATTATTTTCCAAAACTTGTTTGTAATCATAATTATTCAATATAATACTGGACAATATTCTTTTAAATCTTGAATACATGCAAAACATTGTTTAAAAGCAAAGATTTTTCAAGGAAAAAAAAGGAAGCTTAACATTATCAATTCTTGATTATTGATCCATCTCTACTCGGTTGAATGGCATTAAACTAACGAAGATACTTGTACACATGACTAATTGCTCATGAATTAACCTATCAAGTAACATTATCATCCTGCATATAAAATACCTCATATATTAATGATACATAATTCTGACCAGAATTATAATTTTATACTAAAATATAACCTTGTTACTTTCATGACTTCTTAGATACACTAAGACCATCCTTGCGGTTGCCTTTACAAACCCAAAACTCCTTGGACCCTTGTTATTACCATTAGACTTCTATTTGCCTTCAGCTTGTTGGAAGTCCTGAATGATTCACCTCCTTCCACTATATTCACAAAAAATGGTACATCCATGTTTTCGTCCTTAACGTTGTCACATTCTTGAGCTCTCAATAACTCTTTAATTTTAAAGTGAATATCAAGTTAGACCAGATTCAATTCTTTCTTCTTATGTTACAGATGATATTTAAAATTATTTTAAGAAACTGTTTGTCAATGATACTAGAAATAAAGATGAATTCATCTATCTTCAAATCATGTTGAGTAAACTGTTATAAATCTTTCATATTCATTTTATTGTTTCAGGATTGGCCTTGAGTCCCCCGTCATTTAACTATTGCAAATAGTAATCAGTAACATTTTACTAAAAATATTTTCAATCATGTACTTGGATTCCAAGGAATCCCATATTTTCTTTGTAGTTTTAACATTCTAATAAGCATCAAAGAAATCAAACATACTTTTTAAGATGTGGCGCTAATGGATGTAGTCATTATTCTTCCACTTACATAGCCTTCTTGTCCATTCTGGAGTTTCACTGTTGATCATTTCTAGCAATGGCGTATTTTCAGAGTTGTTAACGGAAAGTGCATATACCATATTCGAAGTCCCGCCCTCAAAATTCTCCATTTTTGCTAAGTTCTTGTCATATGTTTCATAGATTCTCCTTTTTTCATCTACAATAGCAAATTGTTAATCTTTATTGGGGATTCAAGATCAAAGTGCTAGGATAGTCTGAGAGTCTTGAACACATTTTCATATTAAAATAAATAGATGGTTCAATATGAACTTTTTAATTAGATAAAACTCATAAATTTATCAAAAACGAATATGTGTGTTATGATATAATGAACCAGAGAAAAGACCAAAACTAGAAACATTCGTTTTCAAGAGAAGGGCTAGCAAAATTGTTTTATGCCAGTTGTCGTTTTTTAATTCAACAGTAAAACTAGAGTTATTTTTTTAACATGAATTTCACGTGTGAAGTTTTATGAAAATAAAATTGTAATGTATATTTTATTAAGCAATTTTTATCAAAATTTACGTTTCAAACAGAATTTTCTAGAATTGAAGCACGTGTTCCACAATGAGGTTTCTAGAAAAGTCTATTGCATTATAGCAAATATTATATGGTTTTTTAAGTTGTCTTGAAGAGAGATATATCCTTATCTACTTCATTTGCAACATATTAACGGTGGAATTTATAATGATATTCAAATATTATTATATTATTGCAGAGTACGTTCCACTTCCGAAAAAAGTTAAATAATCGTGGGTTGGGCAACAATGTTAGCCAATGATGGTGACTTTGGCCACTATATCATGAATCTCCACTCGCATGCGACACCCATCCTTTCTCAGCCACAAATCTTTGCTTCTTTCACACTTGTGTGTGCTTTTTTTAAGTTTAAGAAACAGAAGCTATTTCAAGTAAGGTTCGGAAACAATTTCTTCATGAGGTTAATGACATTTAGCTTTTAATTTGTTTTCCTTAGTTTTGTTATTTTATAAGAGTGACTACTCATATACATACTTATGAACTTTTGCTTTTTAAAGTACATCAATTGAGAATTTGAACCCTAATCTTTTAAAAAGAGTTTTTGATTCTTAGCATTAGCGTACCGACCCAATTGGTTTGTTTTACATAGTTAGATTGTTGTTATTGTAATTTTCTCTAGTCAAGACAAGGTTCAACTAATTTATTCAACTTACTATATATTACTACAACATATAATCGAATTTATTTTGACTTGTGTAGCACCTAAAGCATCATCAAGTCAAAAATAATGCTACTAGCACTAAATCTATATAATATTTTATTATCTTAGTGTCATAAGTAGTTTTAAGTGAATTATACTAAGCTTGGTGCTGCAACTCAATTCGTTACATTAAAACTTAAAAACTCTTATTTTTTAATCATTTTTTCATTTTTTTAAATGATTAATATTATTTCTGCACATATTAACATACAGATAATAGGTTTTGTAGTAGTTAAGTTGTTCCATTCTCTCTTTGAATCATGTAAACCACTTTCATATCGTAGTATTTCGATGGTATGAACGAAATCTTAATTAGATACTTAAAAGAAGTCAAGAACGAGTATATATTTTCTGTTATGAAAGCAATGTTTAATTGTGAACCATCACAACCTTTTTTTACCCAAGGTAGACTAAAGATTTGTTTTTTATAAGTTGTAAACCATCACAATGTTTAGTTGAAATAACACGATTCAAGTAAAATGTTTAATGGTTGATCATGTTGGTGTCAAAGCAGTAACTAAGTGAATTATTTTTTTTGTCAACAGAACCTTAGTTAATACTCATGGTTGCTTGTATCAACAATAACTTAATTACTGATTGTTGGTAGGTCATAAGAACTAACATAAGTGGTTAGTGATCGCATGGTTATTTTCATAAGAACTAACATAAGTGGTTAGTGATCGCATGGTTATTTTCATTATATGGTTAATTGATTGTTTCTATTACTAGACCATATTCAACTAATGTTGCTACCAACCATGCATGTAGATCCGATGCAATTTTCAAAGGATCTCTTCTAGCTTTGAGTTTTTGGCACTCTTCTCGCTTTGACCTTGCCATGTTGTTTTCTACTTTAGTGTATTCATTGATTCACTTCAAATAAATCAAATAAAAATATAATTAGTTCAAACATAAATGAACATGTGTTGAAGATTGAATTTTTCACCTTACTATGTTACATATTCCAATTAATATTCGAATATTAGAGTGTGGGTTGAACTCTTTCTAATTATTTAAATATATGAACATAATATACACATAAATGCCCAAATTTTCTAGCTTGTAACAATTATAAATCTATTTGCCTTCATCCAATATATGAAATTCCAGTTTAAGCTTCTTGAAGCTACAAAATCTCATACTCACATATGTAGTCCTTTTAGCCTTGTAGCTACACATATTTTTTTAGAAGAACTCCTATGAGGATAAACTTCAACCTAACTTGCTACATAGAATCAGATGATTTATCACATGTGTTTTCAAATTGAATATAGCTTCTAACACTATATTAGAATTAAATAGAGTATCTTTCCATAAGAGATTTAATTGGACTTTAACCCATCTTATCAGTCGACTTATACAAATCTCTAGCTAACTCATTGGATAAATGGCCAAGTATATATTTTTATGAATGAACAAGCTAGTTAACCGAAGTTATTCTATGCATAATGAGCTCACAAATCATGTTATGTTTAACACATAAGTATTTAGACTTGTCATTATACGTTTAATCATAAGCCTTTCCCAAAGTATGTAGTTGCACTATCACGATGAATAGCAATAGGTAATATATATGATTTAGGCCATTATGGAATCTCGTATATGCAGTTTCTTAGCCACTTAACCTTTTAACCGATCGACTACAACTAATGACACAAACTTAGACTACCTAGTTAAATTGGTAATGCAAGTTTGACTTTGAAGCACATCAGTTTTATATGTGGTCTTTGATATTAATATCAAGTGTTGAATAGTAAATAATCGTAGAAGAGTGTTGATTTTGATTGCTTTTCCAATTTTCTAACAATATATATGATCTTTTTATAACTATGACCATGAATTTTTATAAATTAAGTTATATACTTTTTCACATATATACATGTGAACAGTTTGTTTCATATTATAAAAAAAAAATACATGTGTAGTTTGCATACTTGTTGTATTAGACTATTAGGTACTCTGATTATAAAGTGAGATGAGCAGTATCATTATGTTGTTGAAACAGACCCTCTAATGTATAAGATATAAAATGTTTATTACTTGTAATATATTCAAGATTTTATGTATTAGTGGGACAATTTTTTTAAATCAAATTTACGCAAATGGTTGTTGATAAAAATTATTAAACTTTAAAATTCAACAGTGGTGGGGACAAAAAGAAATTGGCATTGTCATTCACCACGGTTCAACACCGAAATACGGGACAATATTGTTAATCATGAATTTAACCTATGTGTCCACCACTTCCCCTTTTTAGTTATTCACCACTCCTCTTACAACTATAAATAGACCTATGCATTTCGAAGGAGTCACCAAACAATAACCTAACCAAGATAACATGGGGAAGATGAGGGCATTGAGTTTGGCTAGTTTGCTATTACTTTCAACTTTGGTCATGGTGTGTGAGAGTCGTGTAGCAAGAAAGGACTTGGGTTTGGATTTGGGCGGGATTGGTATAGGTCTTGGGGTTGGGATCGGGGTTGGTGGAAGTGGTTCAGGATCCGGTGCAGGCGCAGGTTCCGGATCCAGTTCATCCTCTAGCTCCTCCAGCTCGAGTTCTAGCTCGAGTTCTGGAGGAGGGGGAGGGGAAGCTGGGTCAGAAGCTGGCTCGTATGCTGGTTCTCATGCTGGATCTGGCTCAGGTAGTCGGGGAAGAGGGGGTGGTGGCGGCGGAGGCGGTGGTGGTGGAGGAGGAGGTGGTGGTGGAGGACGTGGACGTGGATCCGGTGAGGGTTCGGGAGAAGGGAGCGGGTATGGGTCCGGACATGGAGGCGGTGGTGATCGCAAATAAACATTAATACTATGGTTTTGTTGAAAGATTTATGAATAAATTATGCATGCATGCATTTAGTGGTTATTTGTGTATTAGGTGTTTGATGAAAAGTGTCTTGTTGGAGTGATTTTTACTCAACACAAAGTGTTGTAAGGTTCGTGTTTCATGTTTGTATTATCACTGTAATATATGGTCTTCTTTTGCATGTAATATACTACTAGCTTTTGACCAAACTTTTATTATGTTTTATTAGCAAGTGATTGATCTAGCCATTTGACGTGTCTTAATGATTTGATCCTGGTGGATAAGATCAATCATTGGTTATGACAAGGAAATTAATCATCCTGGTAGGGCAAATGTTTTTCGGGGTATATAGCAAACTTTGAATTCAATGTCTTTTCATCCAAGTTTTTTGAAGTGTATATGAACTTGTGAACAAGTTTTCAATGATGAAGCATCAGTATTCTGCATATTTGAAAACGAAAATCTTCTTAATTAACAATCTAAAAACTAAGAATCACCAACAAAAAATTTATGAAGGTCAAGGATCATCGACGGAACCCACCAAATAATTTACTGAAAGAATAGAAAGAGAAAAATAATACATGGCGTCAGTAGTCCATTAGTGTGATTACCGAAGAACATCTAACCTAAAAAGTTGAGATGATTATTGACGGTCTACCGACAAACCATTGATATTGAGATATCAATAACTAGTCTTTCTTTGCGGGAAACTTTTTTCTGACGGGCTAACCATCAATAATACGTTGGGGATATAAAGGACGAGATTTTTTATAAGATCTCCACCAAAAACACTATATACAATAACATAATCTTGTTATACATAGTATCTTGCATATCTCTTACAAATTTATGAATGACAACCTCCCGGCTCTGGTATTCTTAGGAACACTATAAGGAAGAGAGCCTGTAACAATGAAAATATGTCACCTTGTACCGACAACATGTCATAAGTATAGCTTTTGTCCAGTCAAAAATGGGAAACCACCTGTACTGACGACATGTCGTCAGTCTAGTGTCTCCTATCTCGAAGACACCTGTCATCGGTCTAGGTCTCCTGTCGTCAGTATATCCTCCGTTGGCATAGGGTTGTTTTGTTGTAGTTAAAGATGTGGTTGATTACTATTAGAATGGGTGGACTGAAACTAAACATGCCCAATATGGGTTTGAATTGGCTCACATCATCTAGATTACGGTGTTGATGATAGTGTTCTTGGTTGTTAGATTTTTCATCTCATAATTAAAATCAAATATTTGGTTCTAGAATCATCATCTTCATGTCTGATGTGATATATTAGTGTTTACATCAAAGTTAGTTAGTCAATTAGTCATCAGTTGACTTATAGTTTTGGTGTAATGTGTTTACTTGTAATTGTTTGAGGACTAGTTTAGTATATGTTGTTTAGTTGAGGGTATGGTTGTGTTACTACTTTCTTGGTTGTTAAGAGGTAGTTAAGTACCCTCATATTTGTAATCTTCCGAGACGGAATTTTCTCAAGTAAATAATACAATCAATTTGTTTTCTCTGATCTTCAACATACTAGTGAGTTTTGTGTTCTTTGAATCGATTTCTTCTACAATTGGTATCAGAGCCTTGTGAGCTCGATCAACGGTGAAATCGGAGAAGAAACTCAATAGACAGGCGGAGATATGGTGTCGTCGACAAAGTTTGATCTGGAAAAGTTCGATGGCAAGAATGACTTCAGCCTGTGGAGGTTGAAGATGAGGGCCTTACTGGTACATGTCACACCCCAACCTTGACGGCGGAAACGTCGAGATGTGAGGGTTACGATTGTTCACAGCCACATAACGCTATTTATTAATCCCAAATATATTATTCATAAGTTTCATTAATAACATTACAAACAAATGTTTCAACAAAGAATACATCATATACAAATATTACAAATAACATGTTCATCCATTTTGTTACTAGGTCCAATCCTAGATGCAATAAGCTTCAAAGAGTAGAACATAAACTTGGGATATACCTGAAACATGTTAAAAAATAAAAGGTCAACATAAAAATGTTGGTGAGCATTCCATAGTTTCCAATACATAAGTATATAAAAGATGGCAATTAAGTCATAAATTAGTGAATAAAGTGATTAGGGATGTTATGAACAATGCAACAATCAAACCTCGACAATGTTTACAAGTCTCAAACGTTAAAAGTATATACGATCAGCTAAGTGTACTTGGATCAACCAAGCAGGCTTGTCTTACCCATAGATCTATGACTTCGCTGGGCTAGCAATAGTTAATGATTGTACATATAACGCCATAACATGGTAACCACAAAAGTTCAACTAACCACAACTTAACATGATGAATTGCCATAAAGTTTACAAGTCTCAAATAAGTTTACAAGTGCAAAGTATAAGTTAACATGTTTCACCCTAAAGTGTGAAAATAAGCAAAAAGGGGTATGGAAATACTCACTTGATATAAGATGATAATAAGAAATTAAATGTGGCTTCAACGATTCCTTTTTACAAGATACCTAACGTATATATACTCCAAGGTTAAGTTTAAAGGTAAGATTAGCGAATAAATGCGAACTAGGGTTTCAATTGGAAATTTGGGGATTTTTAATAAATAAATCAAGCAACAATAAAATAAAGCAATTGTTTATGTTTTGGGTTCTTAAAAATAAGAATTCAATGATTTAACTTATTGAATTATTAATGATTAAATACGATATGTGAAAAGAGATAAATAATTAATTATTTAGAATTTGTTAAAGGTAAATAATTGATATTTATTTTTAAATGACCTTAAAACTATCATTTTATAAGGTTTTTAAACGTTTTAAATGATCTTTGTAAAAGTCTTATAATATCAAAACTTTAAAACAATAATAAGGAAATAATAGAAAATTATATTGTTTTATAAGTTCCAAAAAGTTAAATAAAGTGTGAGAAATAACGTTATTAACTAATTATATATGACATGATTAAATAAGTAAATGAATAATTAATTATGTAAATAATTATTTAAGTAACTATTTGAATAATTGTACTTTTAACATATAGATTTATATTGTTTTAGAATAATCCACATTTGAACCATATTAGGTTTATAACATAAAATAAACACTAATGTTTCTATAACCTTTATTATGTTTTAGGAAATAATAGGTTTGAAAACTTAAAAAAGATAAATTTAATCATTTCAGAAATGATTTAGTTAATGAAATAATTTTTGATTTGATTTTATAATATGTTAATACTTTTCTAATTTATAAAATGTTAAAAAAAATACTTTAAAAACAAGGTTGATGGAGGCCCGGTTCGAACCCGGGACCTCCAGGATGAGATGTGTACCATGAACCAGTAAACCAAGGCTTCAGCCGCGGTTTAGTTCATGATTTAATGCTTAAAAACAATACTTCAAACAAACCCCCAAATTCCTATAAACCTTAGAAAGATATGAACCAAATTGCACAACGATTCGAGAGTTTCAACTCGATTAACATTAGGGCTTTTGATCCCTATGAGAAATCGAGTTGAATGGTTTATTATACTTACTTGATTAAGTTCGATTCGTAGTATTTAGGCTCGAATTGTGTCTCGGTTCGCTCATGTAGAACATGGAGCTTTAAATCGATGTTGGTGGTAGATTTATGAGAAATTGAGGGTTCCGAGAGTTGAAAAGGATTGAAAACACTATTTCCCCTCTGTTATATAGTTTCAATTTGGTCTGTTACGTCTCGAACAGATCTAGGATTGGAATCGGGGCTTTGAGATGTGTTTTGAATGATTTGAACGTTGCAGGTTCAAATTGCTGTGGTAATTATGTTAGACATGATTACAGAAACGTTTCTAGACCAAAGTTTTAATGAATTCGCGTTGTAACATTCGGATTTTCATTGATTAGCTTCGGTTTCAATTCGGGAGGATTAACACCCTCTTGATACGAATTAAAAGGGTCATATGTTCAAAACTGATTTCGTTCGCATTGAGGGACGGTTACTTGCGATTCAAAACGATTAATTTGAGTGTTTTAGTGCTGCCGGAAGATGGCCGGAGAAGAGCCGGAGGACAGGAAAGAAGCCGACGGGAAAGGGGTTTGGGTGGTTTGGGTTTAAAAACAAATTTACATAACCGGTCCCTGTGGTTTCATTACTTTAACATTTTAGTTTTAAAGTTTTGTTTTAGTTTGAATTAAATTACCATATAGACCCTGAAATTTGAAATGTTATTATTTTATGTAGAAAGCTAATTAAATACAAGTTTTAAAATAATGACACTTATATTGTTTCTATTTTTTAACAAGATTACTTTTAATATGATTATTATTATTAATCTTATTATTATGATTATTATTGTCATTAATATTAATAATAATATTGTTATTAGTGTCACTATTATAATAGTAATAAAGATTAGTCATTATTTTATTTAAGGTTATTAACACCTTAAATTTTATAATAATAAGTAAACATTATAACACTTTTAATGTTGTTATTTTTATATTAATTTGTTAATCACCAGATTAATTATTAAGCATAATAAATCCTCAAAGTTTCAAAATTGACATAAGAGGTCCTTTAAAAACTTAACAAAGTTTACTTTTAATTTTAACGAAATTAAGAGATGTCACAGTCTCCCCAACTTAAAAGAATTTCGTCCCGAAATTAAAAATGAACTTAAATGGAACAAAGGAATTGTAATGAAAGGTGAGTGTTCAACGAACAGTGTTTGACGTTTGATTACAGGTGGGACGCTTCACTTTATGGAATCTTACAAGATTCTTAACGTAATAAGCGCGAGTCGTTTTGAGATGAAACGTTGGAAAACGAGTTACCGTGGTACCTTAGATTTATAGGTCACAAATTCTAGAATATAATGATGTTTAGAAATCAATAAAAGACCAACAATTTATAAGGAAGGTTAACCGTCAGGATTTAAGAATCCCAAACGTCACCATATGAAACGATCCTAACGCATATCTTGAGAATATGTATCTCTCCTTTGACCAATCATCGGCCTAAGAATAATGTGAAGATTTTGGAATAAGTTCACAACGATGGTTAGGAACATTATTAAAAGCAGAAAATAAATTGATCATCCACATTAATGATCGATGTTTAACGACATACCACGGTATACGACTATTTGAGATGGATACAAGCCAATTTCTCGACCCGTTATCCCACATGAGTTGATATGCAACTAACCGATCGGTCTATAATGCACCAATTGTCATCATGACAGCTAAGATAAGAGGCACTTAGTGATGAAAAGTTAAACAGGAGATTCATAGGAACACGAATGTTAAACTTTGTCATAAGTGAAGGTAAGACACTTGGACACATACCAAGTTATGTCTTTTCTTTTATGCCAAACCCATGACTACAAATTACGAAATTTTATGAACACGTCACAATGTAAGTAATAACGAGTCTCGTTGATCGAAATCAAGATAGTGTTTTAATGATTTTCAATGGTTAAAGTTTAAAGACGATTAAAGAAATGACGCGAACAATAGGAAATGTACTTATATTTTGCAAGGTAGCAAATTTCCAAGTATAGGTTGCATACGCAGTTCATCATCCCGTAAGTACAGTTGAGAACATTCGTATGACTAGAAAGACATTACCACAAGTTGATAATGTCTTGATTTAGTAGAGAGATTGCTTAAGAAGACTACCATCACACAATCATGTGTTGATGATACCTCAAAATGAAAGTTGCTAAGTAGTGAATAAATGGTTCGATATAGCTAGATCAAATCAAAACATAAGGATAAAGGAAAAGAAATCAATTTAAGAATTTAAATGCTCCAAGCTCGAAATCAAAATCAACCTAGAGTGATCGGGTCTCCTTTCAAGTTCAGAAATCATGTTTTGGCTTGATAGGTCCAAACACTAACATTGGTTCACCCTTCAAGTTACTACATGTTCCTTGTCACTTGACTAAAACCTTGGTAAGTTGGAGATCAAGGAATGAGAATAGTCATCAAGATGTGGTTTTCACTCCTAACTTGATGGTGTATTCCCATGGTATGACCACTAACTCACCGATCAAAAAGTTCGGTCCCAACTCCTTGTTGAGGATCCACAGAAATAAGACAAGGTAACTCACCATTAAGGTAAGGGAAATCACTCCTATCTTAACGGTGAAGTTTTACAAAAACAAAATATAACAAGATGAACTTCTTCATCAAAATCCAGAATTCACTCCTACTTTGATGAAGTCGTCTCATTTGAACAAATACAATTCATAAAGATGATATTATCATCAAGGTATGGAATTCACGCCTATCTTGATGATTGAATTTCATAATAACAAGAAAACAATCGAAGATTGACATTTGTCACCAAAGTACGGGTTTCAATCCTATTTTGGTGAGATCATGTCATTTGTGAAATGTCATTCCAAAGAAAATAATTGAAGTCAATCCTCAAGATAAGGTAATCATCCCAATCCAGAGGATGAAATTTCATAAAACACACTATTGGAAACCATTTATCAAAACGAATGAAGAATCATCACCAAAGTAAGGGAATCATCCCTGTTTTGACGAGTTAGAATTATTTAGGAGATACGAGTGTTCTTAGTCATAGGTTGACTTGCAACTCTTGCATCTTCTACGGTGCACACGGTATGAAGTTCGACTTAACAACGAAAGGAAGGGAATATCTATTAGAAATTCAGAAAATTTCAAGTTACATCAATGTAACAAAAGGAAAAATCATGCTTACAAGCTTAAGATCAAAGTTCGAGATAGCAGAATTTGTTTTGATGGTGTTCAAATCTTGAATGGTTTCAATCGGGAAGACGAAATCAAGAGCAGGAAATTATTCAACACCACAATGAGATGTGAACATTCGATTCACAATCGAAAGGAATACATGAACTTCTCAAGATATGTGGTCAACCATAGCCTTATTGAAGACACGCGTACTTATAAGTGATCACTCATCTCAAGGGTTTCGAGTCAAGTAAATAGATTCAATGATCGAGTCAAATCACCATTTACACTTTGCCTAGACAAAGTATCCCGAGATGTAGAATTCCACCTACAGCATTTCATGTTCTTAGTTATGGGACACATCCTTAAGAAGACTTTAGAACCATACGTAACGGTTTAAAGTTTTTTTTGATGACCATTCGGTTTAGATTCCCAATATCTTTGGGTATATTAAGATCCATGTTCACGTTGGTCAAGATATAGAAATAGATACATGAAACGCTCAACGTGTAACGGTGTTTAAACGTAAGAGTTGAAATGTAGAATAGGTTCAATATCAACAGGAACATTATATATGATAAAAATGAAGAGATACCAGTTCAAGGAATCAAAGACTTTTTAAGATACAAAGAGGATGGTTCCATTTGGTAACGCATTACCATTTGGAATCGTTGACACGTCAAAGTAAATTGACCCATTTGCCATAGAGACTTGTGTATGTTGACCATAGTTTATCACTCATCCCAGAAATCCCCAGGTAAGCATAACTGGTCTCACAATGAGATTTATACGATATGCTTGCCTTAGCCCGAAGGCCTTTTGCCAGGAAATCCAGAATACAGGTGTCTATATGTCACACAAATTCCTTTGGTTTATGAAATCAAAACCTTGATGAGATTTTCATAGATTAGACATAGAGTCTAAGGAATTGAACCCAGATGATAAGTGTAGATTCCACATGTCGTTGAGAATAGGTTTAGGAAGTTCATTTGTCGGGGAGAATCAAAGAGTTAAAGTTAAGTTTAGGGAGACAAGTAACTAAGTTTAAGCATACATAAGGCAATCCTATGCTAAGGCATCAAGTTGCACAAAAGGCATAGCATTATGTAGCATGCAAACAATAAGTAAGCACAAAGTATAATGATCTTTCTATGAGGTTCATGCAACTATAGTCTAGGTCACTATTTCTAATAACCTAAATCCCTATAGTTATGGGCTCTGATACCAATCTGTCACACCCCAACCTTGACGGCGGAAACGTCGAGATGTGAGGGTTACGATTGTTCACAGCCACATAACGCTATTTATTAATCCCAAATATATTATTCATAAGTTTCATTAATAACATTACAAACAAATGTTTCAACAAAGAATACATCATATACAAATATTACAAATAACATGTTCATCCATTTTGTTACTAGGTCCAATCCTAGATGCAATAAGCTTCAAAGAGTAGAACATAAACTTGGGATATACCTGAAACATGTTAAAAAATAAAAGGTCAACATAAAAATGTTGGTGAGCATTCCATAGTTTCCAATACATAAGTATATAAAAGATGGCAATTCAAGTCATAAATTAGTGAATAAAGTGATTAGGGATGTTATGAACAATGCAACAATCAAACCTCGACAATGTTTTACAAGTCTCAAATGTTAAAAGTATATACGATCAGCTAAGTGTACTTGGATCAACCAAGCAGGCTTGTCTTACCCATAGATCTATGACTTCGCTGGGCTAGCAATAGTTAATGATTGTACATATAACGCCATAACATGGTAACCACAAAAGTTCAACTAACCACAACTTAACATGATGAATTGCCATAAAGTTTACAAGTCTCAAATAAGTTTACAAGTGCAAAGTATAAGTTAACATGTTTCACCCCAAAGTATGAAAATAAGCAAAAAGGGGTATGGAAATACTCACTTGATATAAGATGATAATAAGAAATTAAACGAGGCTTCAACGATTCCTTTTTACAAGATACCTAACGTATATATACTCCAAGGTTAAGTTTAAAGGTAAGATTAGCGAATAAATGCGAACTAGGGTTTCAATTGGAAATTTGGGGATTTTTAATAAATAAATCAAGCAACAATAAAATAAAGCAATTTTTTATGTTTTGGGTTCTTAAAAATAAGAATTCAATGATTTAACTTATTGAATTATTAATGATTAAATACGATATGTGAAAAGAGATAAATAATTAATTATTTAGAATTTGTTAAAGGTAATTAATTGATATTTATTTTTAAATGACCTTAAAACTATCATTTTATAAGGTTTTTAAACGTTTTAAATGATCTTTGTAAAAGTCTTATAATATCAAAACTTTAAAACAATAATAAGGAAATAATAGAAAATTATATTGTTTTATAAGTTCCAAAAAGTTAAATAAAGTGTGAGAAATAACGTTATTAACTAATTATATATGACATGATTAAATAAGTAAATGAATAATTAATTATGTAAATAATTATTTAAGTAACTATTTGAATAATTGTACTTTTAACATATAGATTTATATTGTTTTAGAATAATCCACATTTGAACCATATTAGATTTATAACATAAAATAAACACTAATGTTTCTATAACCTTTATTATGTTTTAGGAAATAATAGGTTTGAAAACTTAAAAAAAATAAATTTAATCATTTCAGAAATGATTTAGTTAATGAAATAATTTTTGATTTGATTTTATAATATGTTAATACTTTTCTAATTTATAAAATGTTTAAAAAAATACTTTAAAAACAAGGTTGATGGAGTCCCGGTTCGAACCCGGGACCTCCAGGATGAGATGTGTACCATGAACCAGTAAACCAAGGCTTCAGCCGCGGTTTAGTTCATGATTTAATGCTTAAAAACAATACTTCAAACAAACCCCCAAATTCCTATAAACCCTAGAAAGATATGAACCAAATTGAACAACGATTCGAGAGTTTCAACTCGATTAACATTAGGGCTTTTGATCCCTAAGAGAAATCGAGTTGAATGGTGTATTATACTTACTTGATTAAGTTCGATTCGTAGTATTTAGGCTCGAATTGTGTCTCGGTTCGCTCATGTTGAACAGGGAGCTTTAAATCGATGTTGGTGGTAGATTTATGAGAAATTGAGGGTTCCGAGAGTTGAAAAGGATTGAAAACACTATTTCCCCTCTGTTATATAGTTTCAATTTGGTCTGTTACGTCTCGAACAGATCTAGGATTGGAATCGGGGCTTTGAGATGTGTTTTGAATGATTTGAACGTTGCAGGTTCAAATTGCTGTGGTAATTATGTTAGACATGATTACAGAAACGTTTCTAGACCAAAGTTTTAATGAATTCGCGTTGTAACATTCGGATTTTCATTGATAGCTTCGGTTTCAATTCGGGAGGATTAACACCCTCTTGATACGAATTAAAAGGGTCATATGTTCAAAACTGATTTCGTTCGCATTGAGGGACGGTTACTTGCAATTCAAAACGATTAATTTGAGTGTTTTAGTGCTGCCGGAAGATGGCCGGAGAAGAGCCGGAGGACAGGAAAGAAGCCGACGGGAAAGGGGTTTGGGTGGTTTGGGTTTAAAAACAAATTTACATAACCGGTCCCTGTGGTTTCATTACTTTAACATTTTAGTTTTAAAGTTTTGTTTTAGTTTGAATTAAATTACCATATAGAACCTGAAATTTGAAATGTTATTATTTTATGTAGAAAGCTAATTAAATACAAGTTTTAAAATAATGACACTTATATTGTTTCTATTTTTTAACAAGATTACTTTTAATATGATTATTATTATTAATCTTATTATTATGATTATTATTGTCATTAATATTAATAATAATATTGTTATTAGTGTCACTATTATAATAGTAATAAAGATTAGTCATTATTTTATTTAAGGTTATTAACACCTTAAATTTTATAATAATAAGTAAACATTATAACACTTTTAATGTTGTTATTTTTATATTAATTTGTTAATCACCAGATTAATTATTAAGCATAATAAATCCTCAAAGTTTCAAAATTGACATAAGAGGTCCTTTAAAAACTTAACAAAGTTTACTTTTAATTTTAACGAAATTAAGAGATGTCACAGTACACCAAGGGCTGGTCGATGCATTAAAGGGTGAAACCGGAATGCCCGCCACGATGACTGAGAAAGACAAGAAAGATGTAATGGAGAAGGCACACTCGGTAATCATCTTGAGTCTTGGTGATAGGGTCCTCAGAGAAGTGTCAAAGGAGAGTACCGCTGCTGCTCTATGGCTGAAGCTTGAGTCCCTGTACATGACAAAGTCATTGGCGAACAAACTTTACCTCAAAAAGAGATTGTATACGTTTCAGTTGGAAAGTGGAAGGACATTGGAGGATCATACGGATGAGTTTAACAAACTTATCCTTGATTTAGAAAACATCGAAGTGGAGATCAAAGATGAAGATAAGGCGATTATCTTTCTCTCTTCTCTCCCTCAAACGTATGAGCATTTCGTTGATACTCTTATGTTTGGTAGGGATACACTGTCAATGGATGAAGTCCTCGCAGCAATGAACTCAAAGGAACTTAACAAGAAGAGGGATGTCAAAGAAGAGAGCTCTGAAGGTTTGACTGTACGAGGCAGACCGGAATTTAGAAGAAAGAAACCTTGTAATTCAAACCGTTCGAAATCTAAAGGGAAACGGAGATGCTTCGTATGTAACTCAGATAAACACTTCAAGAAGGATTGCTCCGAGTGGAAAAGAAAGAAGCAGGAATTCGTCAAAAAAAAGGGGTTCGGCAATGGCTCGCCAGAGAGTTCCATTGATGGATATGACATTTCAGACGTTCTAATGGTATCTAAGGTGACTGGTAATGATCAGTCCTGGATCATGGACTCTGGGTGTTCATATCACATGACTCCCAACAAACACTTCTTTAGTGAACTGACCTTAAAAGATTATGGCACAGTACAGTTAGGTGATGATCGGAAGTGTACCATCAAATGTCAGGGATCGGTGTCTTTGAAGTTAGATAATGGGACAGTTCTTAGTCTCAAGAATGTAAGGTACATTCCTAAACTAAAATGGAACCTCATATCTTTGGGCACCTTCGAGGATAAAGGATATCATGTTGTTCTAAGGAACGACAGGGCCAAGGTGGTTAAAGGCTCTATGGTTGTTCTAAGTGGGACCCGTAAAGGGAACAACCTATACTTGGTTGATGGAAATGTGATCACTGAGGATGTGTCTCTTGTAGAGAAGGATGAGGACTCTCATGCTATGATTTGGCATAAGAGAATGGGGCATATTAGCAGTCAAGGTCTTAAAGAATTGCACAAGCAGCAAGTGTTAGGTGACCTGAACAACCCTGATACTGGGTTTTGTGAGCATTGTGTGCTAGGAAAGGCCCATAGGGTGAGTTTCAACAGAAGCATGCATAAGTCGAAGGGTGTATTAGACTACATACATGCGGATCTATGGGGGCCTGCTAAAACATCATCCTTAGGAGGTGCAAGGTACTTTCTCTCACTAATAGATGATCATTCAAGGAGAGTATGGGTGTTTGTACTCCGGACTAAGGATGAAGCACTTCAGAAGTTCAAAGAATGGAAGGTATTAGTTGAGACACAGTCTGAGAGGAAGGTAAAGAAACTCAGGACTGACAATGGACTTGAATTCTGTAATAAATACTTTGATCAATATTGCAGGGATAATGGCATTGCCAGGCACCGAACTATTGTTGGTACTCCCCAACAGAATGGTTTGGTGGAAAGGATGAACCGGACTCTACTCAATAAGGTGAGATGCATGTTGATAAGTTCAGGACTGCCAAAACAATTTTGGGCTGAAGCCTTATCAACAGCTGCATATATAGTCAATAGATCTCCATCTAGTGCCATTGACATGAAGACTCCAATGGAGGTATGGTCTGGAGTCAAGCCTAGGTATGAGCATATGAGAGTGTTTGGGTCAGTAGTCTATTCTTATATTAATCAGGGTAAATTAGAACCCAGAGCACAAAAGTGTGTCTTCCTTGGATATCCGGAAAGGGTGAAGGGATATAGGTTGTGGAAACTGTCAGATGGGTCTCCTAAGGTCATCATTAGTAGGGATGTAACTTTTAGAGAAGATGTGATGTATAAAGATGTGGGAGCTGTGGATCAAAAGTTGTGCAGAACTAATCATCTTGGTGAAGAGAGTGTTCAAGTTGAGGTGGAGGTACCTAGTGAACTGGCAAAAGAAACCAGAGTTACTGATGATTTTGGAAGTGAATCAAGTAGGCAATCTGGTGACTATAGTATAGCCAAGGATAGGCCCAGGAGAAATGTTGTGCCACCTGCCAGGTTTAGAAGTTCTCAAGACCTTTCAGCTTTTGTGTTTTGTGCTGCTGAGCATGAGAGCTTGTATGAACCTCTATCTTATCATGATGCTGCCAGGTCAAAAGAAAAACAAAAATGGATGGCAGCTATGAAAGATGAGATGAATTCTCTACACAAGAATAAAACTTGGGAGTTAGTTGACAAGCTAAGTGATAAACGGCTAGTGGATTGCAAATGGCTGTTTAAAATCAAAGAGGGGTTGCCAGGAGAACCTTTAAGGTATAAAGCACGACTAGTTGCTAAAGGATTCACACAATCAGCTGGAATAGATTATAATGAGATCTTTTCACCTGTTATGAAGCATACTTCAATCAGAATTATCTTGGCTCTAACTGCAGTGATAGATTATGAGCTTGATCAGCTAGATGTCAAGACAGCTTTTTTGCATGGTAATCTAGAAGAGACCATCTACATGAAACAACCACCTGGTTTTGAGGTGAAGGGTCAAAAGGATAAGGTGTGCTTGTTGAGAAAATCATTATATGGGCTTAAGCAGTCTCCAAGACAATGGTATATGAGGTTTGATGAGTATGTTGTATCTCATGGTTTTC
>CM046039.1:17927004-17949504 GCA_025215565.1 Flaveria ramosissima | reverse complement strand
ACATATACGTATACATGTTTACGTATATACATATACGTACATGTATACGTATACATATACGTATACATGTATACATATATACATATACGTATATACATATACGTATACATGTATACGTATATACATATACGTATACATTTATACGTATATATATATATATACACGTATCCCAAATCTTAATTCTTGGCCAATAAAGTATAAAATGAAAAAAAAAAGTTTTGAATTTATAATAACGCTAGCAACAAAGTTGAATAGAAAGTTTTCTCGGTTAGCTATTACATTATGTCATTCTAAAACTATAATCTTGTTATGTTTATTGTTAAAATATATATTTTTAAACTACTTTATATAATTTAACTTTTAGGGCTTAAGATCTTTTTTTTCAGCTCGTACAAGACACTAAAATTCTTAACACCGGTTTTATGAATGGTTACTTGTAGACAGATATTTTTCTATTTTTATACTATACGACTCTAATTACGTTTGACATAAAACGTCATAATAACTCTATCATAATTTCAATTATATTTTCAAATTACGAAAGTTTTAGTAGTTATCATAAAATATTAAAAACAAAAATCTCGTAAACAGCAAAACAAAATAAAAAAATATCAAAGTCAAATGGAAAAATACAAAACCTTCAACAACGTGACAACCACAAGTTTCGAATATTATCAAAACACCCCCTCTAAACCCAACACCTCTCAAATTCAACCCAATAAATCTCCCCTTATCACCTTCCCTCCCCTATATAATCACACACTAATCCCTTCAAGATATTATTATTCCAACAAACTGCATTGAAGATAGCCACTGAATGCATTGTTCATGACAATCAACATAGACTATATGCATGTGATATATTATGAAAAATGGTTGCTGATAAGGTTTGCATTCGGAGCTTGATACCAATGAACACAGAGCGAAAATGTTATATAGCCATGTCGTTTGTGTTAGCTATGGCTTTACCTTGCTTGCTAACCTTTGTTTTAATCGAGCGAAGCTTTTATAGCGGTCTTAGAATTCATCATCTATCTCCTTTTGTAGCCTAGCAATATCCCCTTTGATCGTGGCTTGTAACTTGAGGTGAACAACATGATGGTAGCCTATTAGTCTTCTCTACGATATTTAAACTCAACGGAACAAGTTAGTAGTGCTTCAAGCCTCACCATCAGCTTGAATTCCTAACTCGATGACAGATGTTTCAACGTGACATATTCTTTTGTCTAAGGACCTAACCCAATCCTTAGATGTACCTCTACCTTTCTTTGTATCATGTCTAGTGTCTTCTGGTCATGACCTCTTCAAGATTCTCAACGTATGGTGTTACTTTCTTGCTTGTCTTGGTTGCCATATCCCAATGAATCGTGTTGCTTTGATACCATTTTTCATGAAGTGATTCTTTTCATCTCGCGTGTGACTCTTAGATGTGTTTTAAGATCAACCTCTTAACCAATGACATTGTGATTTTAAACGACTAGAAGGGTGCTCGCCAATGCGGCAGGGCGACATTTTACATCCAACACATGTTTCTAATTTTGTTATTCTTATAGTAATTTTACAGAAGTTTTTATATTTTTTCTAAGCTAAAATATTAATTACCAAATAAATTAGTTTTGCATGATGACTTGTATATTTACGTATTAACTTACTGTACCTAATAAAATATAGATCGGTTTAGCAAAAAATTTACACCAAAACGTTTAAAAAATACACAGTTTACGATTGTAGTCTCAAAAAGTTTTTAAAATTGATAGATTAAAAGATATAGCTGAAATCTTAAAACAAATTAAGTTTTTTTGGTTTATGGGTAGATAATGTAAAATTTTATGTAATTTACAGTAAGTGTAAAGTTATTATGTAATTAGTTATAATGGGTAATCTGTAAATAATGTTAAAAATACTATTTTACCTTTAAAAATAGTTTTACTTTATGTATTGAGATAAGTATGTGTTTTTAATTTTAGGGTATCTTAAAATACGCTTCTCATATTATATATAGTATAGATGAGAGTGTAAAACATAAGATAGGTAACTGATATGTTTGTATTGACTACAAGTGAATGATCGCAAAGAAAGATCATATAGTAATTTTACAATGTGTGTTTTATGTGTGCTTTGTGGGATGGATATATAGGCCATCCAAGTCCGTTTTATGTGTGTTTTATGAGCCTTTATAATTTTTCCATCCCTAGGCTTGATCGAGATTGGCGTGGAATGTTATAGAAACTTTCAAGTAGCTCTTTATTTGCCTAGATCAGTCTTTGACGGTTCAAGATTATGCTATAAGGTTTTACAGTCCAAGGCCAGAGATTTAAATCTAGGTGGGTCGTGACGCATAGCTTGTTAGAGTAAGCTTTGCATAAAGAAATGTTTAATCAGTATATTATCAGGGCCGGTCCCAAGAGTTTTCGTATAATTTTAGTCCCTGGGCGAGTAGAAAAAATGGGTCCTATAATATAATGTCAATAATTAATATGTAAATATCTATAACACGAAAATAATTGTTTTACTAATAAATAAAAGTATTGTAGCAAAATAATCTAATTTACATACTTAACCTAATCGTAAGACTCTCTTAGCGTTTTTGAATAGAGTTTAGATTGGATCGATTAAACTAATTAAAAAATTAACGGACTCTAAGTTTCAATAGATCAAGATAATTAAACTGCTATTGGGTTTGTTAAATATTTTGTTAATAATTTATAGTTGTTTTAAAGAGTGAAATTGTCATTTTCGTCCCTGTGGTTTGGTGAAAATTGCCACTTTCATCCAATAGTTTGTTTTTCGCATCTAGGTCCCTTTGGTTTACAAATCTTGTCATATTCATCTAGTCCGTTAACCCATCCAACAGTTCGTTAAATGAGGGGTATATTTGTCATTTATATATATGTTTATTTTTTATTTTTAAAACATGATTAATATAATCCCTTTAAACATTGTTATTTTATTCCCTGTGGTTTGGACATGTTGTTAATTCAGTTCAAAAGAACCACCACACCACCACTCATCACAAAAACCACCAAACCACCGCCACCACCCCATCACAAAGCCACCAACACCACACCAGAGCGCCCATCAGGGCCTCCTATGTATATATAATATTTTTTTTTATTGTGGAGTCCCTGATGAGATTGGGCCCTAGGTGGTCGCCCACCCCATCCACCCTCAGGGCCTCCTATGTATATTATGTGGACATAATTAATGTAGTTTAGTGTGTCTATAGTGTAAATAATCTCGGTTACTATATGTGGCAGTTATGTCAAACTACCAGTCGACATAACTGTCGACCATACCTGTTGGAGGGGTATATATACCCAGGTTTGTACATATTCGATGTTAATGAAAGCTACTTTGTATTTTCCCTTTGAATTCTCCCTCGCTTTCATTCACAAGTATCCAATTTACATTTGTGATTTATAACATAACATCATAGCCCCGATTCAAGACCCGTGGAGAATATGAATCACTATTGGAATTAGAAGACGCGTACATTCGTGGGAGTATAGATGGATGTGAAGATTTCCCTCTATATCCCTTATTGTTTTCAGATAACAGAGATATGAAAACCAGCATGGCAGATCGTGAAGATTAAGGAAAGAGTAAGGTAGATTCTTTATGTGTGAAAGTGAACAACTTTAGATGGTACCAATATGAGATGTATAAACAGCAAATGGTCATTAAACCAAGATTTTGTATAACATAGAAAAATAAATTACAGTTTGTTAATGAAGGTTTTAAGAGCCTTTATTTTTCAATTCGTACGGAACATTAAAATTTTTAGGACAAGTTTTATGAATAGTAACTCGTAGAAAAAATATTGTTTTATTTACATAACGTTTGACATAAAATATCACAATAACTATCATAATTTTATTATATTCTTCAAACATAACAAAAAGTCTTAATACTATCATAAAACTAGAATACAGCCCCCCGAATTGTAGCGGGGATGGAAAACCATACCATGTAGAATTGACACATCATGCTAGTGACACAAACACCAAAAAAACTCATTAAAAATATATAAAAAACGAAAAATTTAGACCGAAACGTAAGCAAGTTGATTTAGGACCAGGCGGAACATAAAACATATACAACAATAAGCAAGTTGATCTAGGACCAGCCCGTTGTGATGCGTCCGTCAAATGGGTGAAAATTAAGCGTAAAAATGTTGAACCATACATGCACACTACGACGTGTTAACTTATAAAATTTAGACCGAAACGTAAACCGGAAAATTTGTAAAGTATAAAAAGTATAGGGGACCAAATTTGAAAGTAAAAAAAATTAAGGCTAAATTATAAAATATGTAAAAGTATTTGATTAAAAAAAAAAATTAAAGATTAAAAAAAATTAAATACAACCAATAAAACATATGGTACAACCTTTAATGCATACAAATATTTATAATTAGTTTATATATAATATTTAAAAAAAAAAAAATCTGTAAAACAGTGAAACGAAATAAAAAAAAATCAAAATCAAGTTGATAAATAGAAAACATTCAACAAACGTGATAACCACAACTTTCAAATATTATCATAAACAACCCCCTCTAAACTTAAAACCTCTCAAATTCAGCCCAATAAAACCTCCCCCTTATACCAACCTCCCCTATATAATCACACGAGAATCCCTTGAAGATATTATTCCAACAAAACTACAAAAAACATGCCGCCATTGGAGGAAGATCTGTTTCCTTCAAACCCCAGGTAAAATCAAAATCGAACGCACCAAAAAACCACACCATGAACCGAACGTTCACCGCTGCTTCACCTCCACCACCACCATGTTCCTCTGGGCCCTATTATTATTGATCGCCCTAACCGCATCCTACATGAGCATCCAAAGTTTCCTCGATTCCGGACCTCGTTTCCACCACCATCCGGTCCCCGAGACCATATCGTCATCGGGGGACCGCACTGGGAGAAACAGGTCCGTTCCTCCGCACAGATACACCGCTCTCACGGTATATCTGTGCTGGTGACCGGTGCGGCTGGTTTTGTTGGGTCCCATGTCGCCCTCGCGCTGAAAAAGCGCGGGGACGGGGTCGTGGGACTTGATAATTTTAATAATTATTATGATCCGTCGTTGAAAAACGCGCGACGGGCGCTTTTGGATTCGCATAACGTTTTTATCGTTGAAGGGGATATTAACGATGATAGAGTTTTGTCGAAGCTTTTTGACGTTGTGGCGTTTACGCATGTTATGCATTTAGCAGCACAAGCCGGCGTACGGTACGCTATGGAGAATCCACATTCTTACGTTAACAGCAATATCGCGGGTTTAGTTACGCTTTTAGAGCAATGCAAGTCAGCCGACCCGCAACCCGCAGTCGTGTGGGCTAGCTCGAGCTCGGTTTACGGGTTAAATGATAAGGCCCCGTTTTCAGAATCGGATCGGACAGACCGGCCTGCTTCGCTTTACGCTGCTACAAAAAAAGCAGGTGAAGCGATTACACATACGTACAATCACATTTACGGGTTATCGATAACCGGGTTGAGATTCTTCACGGTTTATGGCCCGTGGGGCCGACCCGACATGGCTTATTTTTCATTCACTCAAGATATTCGGCATGGGAAACCGATAACTATTTTTCGGGGGAAGAATAGGGTAGACTTGGCTAGGGATTTTACGTATATTGATGATATTGTGAAAGGATGTGTGGCAGCATTGGATACGTCGGGTAAAAAGTACGGGGTCGGGTGGGAAGAAGAAGGGTGCGGCCCCGTACCGGATATATAATTTGGGGAATACGGCTCCAGTGACGGTCCCCACAATGGTGGGTTTGTTGGAGAAGTATTTGAATAAAAAGGCGAAGAAGCACGTTGTGACGATGCCTGGAAACGGTGATGTTCCATTTACAAACGCGAATATTAGTTTGGCTCAGAGGGAGCTCGGTATAAACCGACTACGGATTTACCAACGGGGTTGAAGAAGTTTGTTGATTGGTATGAATCCTATTACGTCGACGGTCACGGTAAACATGTAAACTATTAGCTTGTTTTATTAGATTTTTCTCATTTATTTTATTTTAGCTAGATATTTTTTCTGTAATTTTTATTTTAATTAGTACTTTTTAGTGTAAAGAACGAAATTTATCGAAGAACGGATTTTTTTTTTGATATAGGCCTATATAGGATATGGGATATTGGATCAGAAGAGTAGTAGAATAATTCTTATTCTTAGTTGGTTTCTTTTTTATGTTAGTGAAGAATGAAATTTTTGCAATTTGGTTTGGAAAACTTAAATCCAGTTTGTGATTGTATATTTAAAATTGGAAAAGTTATTGGAGTTGTGTGTATTTTCTGAGTTAATTAAATAAAAAACAAAAATAATTGCAATGAAAGTAAATAATAGATTAAAAACTATAATCATTTAAACAAATTTATTCAATAGCTATTGAGATTGAGATATATATAAAAAGTTAATTATATTGTCACGACTGGTTACATTGTTATAAATCTAAATACTTCCCGTGTCTCAAATTCTAATAGTCTAAGATATTTACATTACATTTCTAAAAGATGCACATATGAACAACAATGGTAACGCTATTTAATTAATATATAAATAAAAAAAGTTGTTCATGTGATTCTTTCAAAATAAAATGCAATTGTCAATTTATAGTTTAAAAGCAACTCATAATAGTAATTATCGTCATACAACAGCTAGCACTAGTTATGTACTACTTGGTTGGTTCATTATTAAAAACGACGTAGATTGATATGTGGAATTAGATGAACGTATTATTATGTTTTATATGAAAATTTGAATTAGTTCCTTGTGGGGACTTATTTTGTGTGAATGAGAAACATGAGGGGTTGGTGGTTACATTTATTAAAGTTAAAAAAGATGAATCGCGTAATTGGTGTCAACAGCTGGATCGTACGAATGTGGCTCACCCTGTTAAATTCTACATTTTGACTTTTCATATCTCGTAATTATCGTATAGATGATTAGGAGACATGATTAACAGGCTTTAAAGCTAATTAAATTTATCAAACATATGATTAAAGAGGGTTCGTACTAGAGGGGTTGGAAAAGAAAACAAATGATTAAAAAACACATATTTTTTTGAACAATAAATATAAAATCCTTACACTTATCTGTCTAGGTTCATACTCGCAATCTCTCGTAGGATACTTATAAATGAGAAAATCCTAGGTCTTAACCTAGAGTTTATTTACTTTAATTGAAACTTAAATCTAATATTTTTCTAATTTTTAATTGTTTTAAGTATCTTATTTTAACTAATAATCATAGGTTAAAAAAACACATATGATTTAATATTGTTAGTTTCATTATTTCTCTTCATTATATATATTGGTCGAGTTTTATGTCTACTATTTGTTTCCTTATCGTAGTATTTAATTTCGGGTACTAAAATAGTTTTCGTGAGGTCTTTTTATTGGTAATAACTCTAGTTTTATGGATATACAAAAGGGGGCGTTGTTTTGTTTGAGCGAACAATTCCATTTTGGAAAAAGTTCTCAAGTATGTGGTTCTTTTACCTTAAATGAACATGAAGTACATTACACAAGTTTAGGTTGTTTATATGACTTACTTACATACTATTTTAAGTTATTAATTCGAACTATTTTCTTCTAGAAAATAAATTTCTTTCTCTAAGTCACAAAACTCTCTTGTTTTAAAGACCTAGTCTAAAACAGTCGTAATTTATGTACAATTTTCTAAACAGTTATATCTCTTAGACCGAAGATTATTCATTTAAGAGTTGTTTGATAACCTCTTAATCAGGCTCTTAATGATTCAGATGCTGAATTGTGCAGCACTTAATAGTACAGACTGTTTGTTTCGCGAGCAATTGTTTAAATGGTTAAAGCATTTGCCTATAATGATTAAGCATTATACTAGTGCTGAATAGTTAAGAGGTCTAATGCTGAATGGTTAAGACGTCTTATCTGAATTGATCAGACATTTACATTTGAATAGTTAAATGATATACTAGCTCTTAATGATTCAGACCTTTTAATAGTTCAGCACTTAATGGTTCAGACCTCTTATTGGTTCAACATTTAATTCTTCAGAAGTTGTCAAACAGTCCCTTAGTTATGTGTCAACCTTTAACATACAAAATAAGATTGTTAATTACAATTTATTCATCAAAATCATTATGTTTTATTAATGAAACTAGATGATGATTTTAAAAATATAGCCTTCTATGATCATTTAAAGGTATAGACTTTTAAGCCTTGTAATAATATCTAGTATTAAGCTCTTCATGTTACGGTGTGGGGTGTAAATCCGTGCAAAGTAGCACAAATATTACACCACGTACTGTCAGCGACCACCAACACCGGAAAAACTCCTATTAAAAAAACAAAAAAGGAAAAATAAAACCGAACATAAATGAGACGTAAGAACGTTAAACCAAACATGTGAAACATAAACCATAAACAATAACTAATTGTCGATATAGTACTCACGCGTAGCGACAAAGTTGTTAACGAGAAAAATAGGCGTAAAAAGTTGAACCACACGCGTATGTTGCGTCTTGTTAACTCACAAAATTTAGACCGAAATATAAAATATAAAATTTTTAAAAGATATAAAGAAACATGTGGTAGTGAAATTATAAAATGTGAAAAGGTATTGGTTTTAAAAGTAAAAAATAGTAAAATAAAAAAACCCCAAACATGTATAACCCATCAAAGGTAAAGCTACAATTCATAGTGCATAAAATGTTAGTAATATATACAAGAATTAGAATCAAATATAAATAATTTTAAAGCTAAAAATATGTAAAAAGTCATATCAATCATCGAGCTCATTAATCAATGATACATATCAACTTTTAGGAAAATTTTTATTAAATGAGTATTTTAGTAATAACTATTTTTGTTAACTTATTTGTAGTTTCCTTCATTTTTTAAAACGTTTATAACTTTTATATACAATGTTATTTTTTATAAATAATCACACTATTAAAAAGGAACATTTTTTATCTTTAAAATAAGTACAGAATTGTCATATAAAGAGATTTATAAGTTTCGTGTTTAAGCTTATATTTCGTCATTTTGTATTTAGTGCATGCCATTTTATATTTTTGTTATTTTATGTGTTAATCTGAATACCATTGTGTTTTTCTAAAATGATAAATTTAAAAAATATAATGATGGAATAACATTGTTGTATATTTCTAATATGTAAGATACAATAATAAATTAACAACTCATTGATCTAATACATTAAAAATAATAACAAAATAAGACAATGTGTAAATGTATTTTGATCGTCATTGTGTTATTTTGAACAATATGAGTTTTAGAAAATAGATTGGTGAAATAACATAATTGTGTACTTTTAATGACAAACACAATAATTAATAACAAGTTTATATAATCTACTAAAAATAATGATAAAAACAACATATTGTGTTATCAAAGACTATGAGTTTTGAACAATACATCTGTGAAAGTATATCATTGTGTCTTCTAGTTGTAAAACATTATGATAGATAAGAAGTTTATAATTTATAAAAGCAATTATAAAACTAATAGAAAATAATCTAAAATGTAAAACACAATTATTAATACACATAACATATGATGTAAAAATATATGATACACGTACTTAACTAATATTTAATACAATAAAAGTATAAAACACAATAAACTGATATATTTGACACAATGACTAAACTGTTATACTTTTTAAAACAATTAAAAAACACCTGTCAAACACACAAAAATATTTAGACTTTTTGAATTAATCATCCTTTTTACTATAATTTTACCTTATATATAATATAGTAATATTAAATAATAAATTGATTATTTATGACATTTAACTCATACAATGTGTTGTGTACATCAGTTTACTTTTTGATAATTATCGTTATATATATTAATATGATTTGATGTAAAAGTAAATATATACTTCAAGAAGTTAACACATACCAAACACATCCACGATCGAATTTGACATGTTATCTTAACTGCTTTCCTTTGATGTCTCTTTGTAAGGATAAATAAGAATATATTAGATGGATCATATATTTTTTTAAATTTCAAATAAATTTTAAATCTTTGTTAACAAAATATTTATCGTACTTACTTTCAACTAAACCAAGAGTTACGCATAAATATATCATATTACCAATAAAATAACTTATAGTGGTTCGGGCGTATATTCACTACATCTTACATCCATTCTTTGATTCTGATATATTTTTTGTTGTTGTCTTTTTAAAACATTAAAGATGATTAGTTGCAAAACTTCTCTAATGTGATCATCAATTTCTCTTTAAATACATTTTGATGGTTAACATTATACATTATAATTTTTTTCCAACCAACAAATCTACTTTACTTGTAAATTAACCAATTATCATGTCTAGATTTAAACACAAAACCTCCGATCTTAGACACACAACAAATCTCTAATGCTTGTTGTTCAAGTTTTCAAACAACAGGTGGCAATTTTGTGAATAAAACTTGCTTCAAGTTTTCAAACAACATGTTGTTCAAGTTTTCAAAGCAAGCCCCTTTACTTCCCATAAAACTTGCTTCTTGTCATTGCTCGTGTTATGATCAATATAAAACATAAGTATCTATCGTATTCTAGTATTCGTATATATTTTATTAGACTTTTATAAATTTACAATTGACATCAATTATCAAGTGTTAATCTTTTATATTTGAAGTAACCTTATTCACTTAAAGATTCCAACTTCAACCTAAAAGGAACACAAAAGTGCATTTAGTTTAATGGTTAAAACACCTAACTTATGTTGAAGCGGTTGTAAGTTGGGACTATTTTATCTTTTTAATCGGTGTAAGAAAATAAACATATATATTTTCGTAAGGTCACAAATGAAAACATTATTTGGGATAGTGGATAGATTAATCTAAACTCTATGAGGTAATAATGTTAGTTTCGCTCATGTTTTTTTTTTCTTATTTGCAACTATATTTTTAATCATTCTTGGTAATTATGTAACTAAAGCTATAAACACTTCATGTCCAAGAACTGCAGCGACGTTCTTCCACGAATATATTCCCAATTTCATGGTAGCTATTCTTGACGATGGATATTACTATTGTCTCCTTTGTATTTATGATTAATTGTTGGTCTAAGACTTGGGGGACCTTATTCACCTTAAGTTAGATCAAGGAAATATATACATATACATATATTATATATATATATATATATATATATATATATAGATATATATATAGAATATATAGAGAGGAGATAGAGGGATATCGAGAGGAAGAGGGTATAAGAGGTAGGGGGATAGATAGAGATAGATAGATAGGGAGAGAGAGATCTAGATAGAGAGAGAGAGAATAGAGAGAGATATAGAGAGAGAGAGAAGATCTCTCTCTCTCTAGGTATCTCTATTCTATATGTCTATCTATATCTCTGTCTATCTTCTATAGAGATATATCTCTAGATATCTAGATCTATATATATATAGTATTATATCTCTATCTATATCTCTATCTCTATCTATATATATATATATATCTCTATATATATAATATATATATATATATATCTTCCTACTCTAATAAAAGGGTAAATCGTGTGCCACGTGTCAGCACCACAATCACTGGTATGACACGTGTCAGCACCACAATCATCTTTATCAAAATTTTCCCGCCTCTCTCTCCTATTATTAATTACCTTAATTACTAATAATTTATTTTAATACTTTTTAATAATTAATAAATAACAAAGAAATCTTTTATTAAGATTATATCTAAATAAATTACTATTTTTAAATTATCAAATTTGGGAGTTGTAATAAGAAAACTTTTGAAAATGACATTTTTAATACGGTTTGTTTTGAAACAAAATATTTATTTTCAATAAAAGAAATTTAAAAACAAAATTTTAAAAAGTTGATATTATCGTTTTTTATTTCAGTTATATCATATCTTAGAATATCATTGTTTAATTAATAAATTTATTATATTAATATTTTATTTATTTAAACCGTGTAATACACGGGTTTACTAAAGCTAGTATATATATATATATGTAAGGTTAGGATCATTGCAGAATTAGGTTTATTTTCAGAACTCGTAGAACCAATATTAACCATTGATGGTTTAGATCAATGGTTTAGATTAAACAAGGACAAATGTGTAAATTAAAATCTCATTTAATGAAATAAGCTTGAAAGAAAGGGTATAATGGTAAAATTACCATTAAAATTAATTAAATCAAATTTAAATTAGGAAAGAATCCCATAAGCCTCGCATACCTTCCTAATATCATTATAATAAGGATAAAATTCAAAAATTAAAGATTTAAATGGTTGTGGTTTCAGGAAATCGATTGAATACAAAAAAATAACAGGAGAACGGTGCTTTTTCCAAGAAAGTGAACGTGATTTTGTGTTTTTAGTACCTATTTTGAAACATACGCATGTGTAAATACGCATATGATGTACATAGGGTAAATTAGAAAATCGGTAATGTGATTCAAGTTGATATTCATATGTGTCAATTTTCAATCCTTCTTTATGTTTTATGATTTTTCATGTTTAAATCAAGGTTCTTTACTCGTGAGTACACACACAAAGTGATTTTAAACAGAAGAAATAAAGGGCTATAATTACAAATTTAGTTTTATAAACATAAAAAAATTATTTGGTTTTTTAATGTCAAATTATAAGGATCACTGGTTAATGGTTATGTTGCTTGTTTCAAATAGGTAAAACATTTAAGTGGATTTGTTTGTTGTTTATTTGTAATCCATATTAGATAAATTAATTGATTATTATATTGTCAAGGTAGTGTTTGTTTGAATTTACATATATGTTATATTGTTGTACATAAAGTTAATTATTATTGCTATTTGTTAAACTGTTTTACATATATGTTAAACTGACTTACATATATATTAAATTATTTTATATATGGCTAATGTTTGATTGTTTCTGTTTGCTTATGTGATATTGTTTTCCTTAAAACTATTATATATACGTTAAATAGTTTTGCAAATTATTTCTGGTGCTTAAACTTTTTAATCTGCTTTACATATGATTTACGTATTGTTTATGTTGCTTATAGACTATTTAATTAATTAATTTGGACACTTTTTCATTTCATAACCACATTTTAATGTATCACACATAGACCGTTCTTACATATCTGTAAAACAACATAAAAATATTAAATTAGAAATGCACATACTATACGATATATTAATAAAAATTAGGTTCACTAGATGTATACTGCATTTACATAACTTAAAATTATTATATAAACAAATATAAAACATGGAAAATTTCCAGCAACATGAAAACTCTAACAAATTAACAATAAAAAAACTTCAAAAAATTCTTATTGATGCATATGAAATATACCTTCATGCAACATCATCATTTCTGAATTTAATATGAGAATGATTGAGGTATGATGAACATTTTATGACAATCCATTATCTACAAGGTTATTTGAATTATCAAGATTGCATATTAAAATCCGTTACATCAGTACAATTATTTAAGGAAGACATTGGTAAAAAATGAATATGATATGAATTTACATATATGTTATATTTGATTATCTGTTGCATCAATAAACATAATATGATATATAAACTTGAATAGTTGAAAGAACAATACATAAGCAACGTTGAATCTTGAATCTAATGTTGAATGCTTAAATCATATACGTATTTTTTAATATAAACAAATTACGATTACTAATTAACTAAGGATATAACTTATAAAAAATCTAATCACTGCCTAAATTGGAGTAATTCATTTTTTTAAATCAAACCATGTTCACTGAAAATGCACGCAAATTGAAAACGATGAATGAACCTGTTAACGATAGAAACTTGGATTGCTTCACAGATGTTTAAAGAAGAAGAAGATTAATTCATTAGTATTTGACTCGATTTTAAAAAATTGAAATAAGATAGAACAGTCGATCGAGGTTTGTGAAACAAGAGTGATGAATTACCTTTAACGATCGAGGTTTGATTATTGAAGAGATTGCTTGAAGCATGCGTAAAGTTTGAGACAAGATTTGAATCAAAATGTTACTACTTGAGTGTCAATTTTTTTCTTGAATACGTTCTTAGAATCAACAGTTTCCTAATACGAAAGAGAATAATCAGGAAATACCATTTATATAAATAGTGAATTTACCAACTTAACCTTTTATATAAATTAACTATAAATTAAAATATATACAGATCAAAGGTTGATATTGGTTCTTGCAGTTCTGATAATCTTAGTAGTTCTGTAATGATCCTATCCCTATATATATATATATATATATATATATATATATAAGCAATAAGAGAGACATTTTTCAATCAGAAATTTAGTACAACTTGTTTTATGTTACACCAATCTGATGCTTTAAAAAGTAAAAACCTCAAAACTGAAAAAACCCTTCATGATTATCACCATAAACTTTTTGTAAAACAAAGTTAACTTTTCTTCTAAAAGTATTCTTGAACGGCTATTTTTACTGCGTTATTTTCTGATGAACACAAATATTGTTAACTTCTATTACAAACATGTAAAACAAAGCAACTTGTAACTAAAACATGAAGAAATTAATTGCAATACACTATCAAATATTAATTCCTCCCTATTGCAACATAATTAAATTAGCAATTAAGGGACCGTGCATCCTGATGTAAACCCAACTTTAAACACCAAGTAATCAAAATAACACGTACATTAGCATACCTTGTAAGATAATGACGGCATAAAAAATTATATATTAAACATACCAAGAATCTTTAAACATTTAAAAGAAGAAATATTGTGATCATTAGAAGCTAGGGACGGTGGTGTTATATAGATCATACAACTGTTGTACGTACCCCAATGGCAATGTTATGCATGTTGATCAAGCTTAAGATAACGAACATATAGCATCATCGAAAACACAGTCCCTACAAAGAGGACACGAAATCCTTTTCATCAGCCACTTCTTGATGCATTCAACATGATAAGCGTGGTTGCATGCCAACGTGGTGACCATATCTCGGGCTTTATATTCTTCATGACAAACCGCACAAATACTGTCTTCATATTCTTTCTCGTCGTCCATTAATCTATTTATCTTGAGTACTGCATCTTCAAAGGCCTCTTCAAACACCATCTCACAAGCTAATGCAAGGTTCGCCATCCCCCTAGCTGTCTCACATCCCAAGAGTGGATTGGTTGTATGATGACGTCTAGCGGTGACTAATTTCCAGTCATTCGTTCGGAATATAAGCCGAAAAACTTCATGATCAGGAGACAACAGCGTTTTGTAGATGCCATTGTAGTAATGCTGCATGGTTACAATATTATCCTTAAAGTCGACTTCAAATACTAAATCCACGCGATCGTCAGGTCTCCTGCGTTTAAGAGTATCAAATTCCCTGATGCTTTGTCTATGATAGCATTAGAAGAAGGCATGTTTAGAATTAGACTGTACGTACCTTCAAGATCGATCAACTCGTTTCTTCAAATTCTATTCCAACCACGGAAGATTAATTAATCATACTTCCTTCCTTCGTAATATAATAATAACTTTATATATATATAGGTTAATGCATTGGCGGTTGATTCAAGTCGGTTAATCCCTTATCCTATCTTTTCTCCATTTAAATTCAGTATTATTAATATTTTTCAGTTCTTATCCTCATTGCCAAAAATTGTTGTTTATAAACTTACGGTGATTAATTAAATCCTTATTTGAATATACCTATTACAAATTATGTTTATCTAATTATCTTCCAACTCATGATTATCTTAACAACTTGCATAAAACTAGTTATTCCATGTGCCTTTTATCCATAAAGTTGTGTAAGCAAGATGGGTCTGGAGATCATTTAAAGTCACGCACAACAAGTAAAAATGAATCCTCATCGTTAGAAAATTATATATGGTAAAACCAGAAGGAGGAAGATCAATACCACTGGGACTCGTTGACCGATGGCGAACGCTAATTCATCACCCACATTCTCCCCATCTTCGCCGCCTCCGATGACATCGTGCTCGAAAATCTCTCCTGAAGGTTCATCAAAGAGGTGCAGATCGCTAAAACCTGAAAAAGATACAGTAAAAAACAAAACTAAAAACAAAGAACAAACATAACATCAAAGACCACTAAGATGTATAAAGCCTGTAAGTTACATTCGACTGGAATACTACTAAAGAAAAGCATTAAATAAAATGCAAATTAACATCTCCCAAAACTAAAGACCCGGTTAAAGTATTCCAACATTAATGCTTGCAAAAAGAGTGAGTCAGTTATTAACACCAATGTCATTTACATGTAAATCAATCCGCATAACGTCACTATCTCCATGTACATATGTAATGGAGGACAAGATTGACAATGGTATACACACGGGATGAGTATAAGCTAAAACATATGTCCACGTTTTCATTATCTAATTTCCACAGAAGCCTTTACAAACAAACATATGAGCTTCATCTCATAAGTATAAAAATTCATATATTACATGAAACTTCAGAATATTAAAATCATCAGCATTTGTTGATACTTTGTATGTTTTAATGATGTATTATTATATTTTTGATATCTAATTATTTAGTTTACTTATTTATAATCATTTACATTTAATAGTAGAGAGTAACGGAGTTAAAAATAAACATCAGCGAAAGTTGTCACGTGGCTATAACAACTTTTTTATTTAGTATAGATATAGATTAGCATAACCACCGGTGTGTTACACGAGTTGAAAAAGTTAAATATAAAATATAGTAATTGTATGGTCCTTATGTTATTTAAAATTTTGGATTTGATCCCTAACGTTTAAAAGTTCTAAATATGATCCCTTATTTCTTCTTTTTTATCCACTAGTACAAAAGTTATATAAGTTGCGGATCTAATTTTTGAAGGGGCCGGTGGCTCAAAAACCCACCCCTAATAGCCTTCACAAAATTTAAATGAGTACAAATTGGGCGAAACTAACCTTTATGTTACCGTAAGGTGCGGGTATTATGACAACCCCTAATAATACCTTTAGAAGAGGTTTTGGACCGTTCCTAATACATTTAAATAAATACAAATTGGGCAAAACCACCCTTTATCTTACTTTAAAGGTGCGAGTATTATGACCCGCGCATTATGTTACCTCAAAATGTTCAAATCAACCCGCTCTCTCATTCACTTACTTCTTATAAAAATCATCATCTCTCATAATCATCATTCATCCCATACACCCTAATCCCAAAGTCCACCATTTTTTGCAACAATGACTTCAATTCTGCATGTTCCCAATCCAATACCCCCAGAGGGAAATGTATAAGAAAGCCAAAGCCTCTTTCTAGACCACTAAAGAGGTTGACTTATCACAATATCAATACCACTGGGACTCGTTGACCGATGGCGAACGCTATTTCATCACCCACATCTCCTCATCTTCGCCGCCTCCAATGACATCATGCTCGAAAATCTCACCTGAAGGTCATCAAAAAGAGGTGTAAATCGCTAAAGCTCGTGCATTTTATGGCTTCTCGATCACGTTTGACAACATTCACTATGAGATGTACAGTTTGTTCCTGGAATCATATATCAACCGAGCATTCACGACGAGTATTTTGATTTATCGACAATGTGGCGAAAAATTAGATTCATCATTCCACTCGACGCGATTCAAGAGAACCAGCTAATACCATCTTTAGGTATCTCAATTAAAATCCACATAAATAGTTAGAAGAATTGGTTGTTTTGAGTGATTGAAACAATCTCGTGCGTCAAGAAAAGGCCAATTGGGCGCTCTCAGTGAATGACAAATGATTAACGTTCTCTAACAAATTGGTTCACGAGATGAATTGATTATATTATGATTTTTCTTGTTGTTGTATGGGTTGTTTATAGCCATAAGGGGTGTTGTTGATACATCATTTCCTAGTTATGTTCTTACATATAAAAGTCTTTCATTTTTACACAGTGTAATGTGATTATGTAAGAAATATGATATGCATCTTGATGTTTAATTGTCTTTGATTAGGTGTTGTACACTGTTCTAAGTCAATAATGATTGAGAAATGTGTTCAACTTAGTCAGGTGGTTATTCATGCTAATGGACCATACTTATGGACCATACGCATGAATGAATCATACTTATGGATCAGTCGCTCTCAGTCGTATGATTGAGACATAAGATGATTCAGTCGCATGATTGAACTGTCACACCCTGACCGACGGCTGAATCATCGAGGCGGACGAATGTGTGAAACGATTGTTCATAGCACATGGAACTAAATAAGTTGAAATATTATTAAATATCATTTTCATTGATCATTACTGTAACACCCCGAATTTTCTATTAAAACAAAAGGAAAGAAAAGTAAACAAAAGAATAGAAATTGTGCACAGTGGAAGGGGAAGGAAAAAAGTGTACAAAGTACAAACCTTATTACTTTAAGGTTTAAAGGGGGCATGGTTGCTCATTTCTTCTTCATCTTCTTCAATCGGCTGAAAAGAAGAAAGAAGAGAGAGAGCGCCTCGGTTGTAGAGAGAGAAAGTGGAAGAAGCAGCTTCAAAAGGTAAGTCTTCTCTTATATGAGCTCAGATTCAGCTGGGTTTCGAGTTCTTGACCGAAGTTCTGGTTGTTTAGAGTTTGTTTTCGGGATTCAAGAGCCGAATCGAAGGTGGGTCTTGAACGGGAAGAGTGTTGCCCAAAGGCTGCTCAAGGTGAGTTTCTAGAACCCTCTTTTACTGATTTTCAACTCGTTTGGGGGCTATTATGCATACTAAGTAAATATTTTGAAAATAACCGTGGGTTTACAACCTTATGTTTGAAATGATGTATGTATGTATGTATGTATGTATGTATGTATGTATGTTTTAGTGCTAATTATGGATTAATATTGATGGTTTAGTATGTTTAGGTGCCCTTAGTATGTTAGATTTATGCTTGGGTATGATTAGAATGATAGTCGGGTGAATTTGATAATATAAAGAACATTTCAGAATGTTCGGACGAACATGAACAGTGGTCCATGCGCCCAGCATGTTGGCCATGCGTCCAAGGGGTGGCCCATGCGCCCAAGGGGTGGCCCATGTGCCCAAAGGATGGCCCATGCGCCCAAAGGTGGCTCATGCGCCTAAAATGAGGCCCATGCGCCCAGCATAATTGGCCCTGTGTCCAAGTGATTGGCCATGCGCCCAGAGTTGGCCCATGCGCCCAAGGTGTTGGAAATTTCTAAGTGTTGATGCGCCTGCATAGTTGCAAAGCACCTAAACAGGGCAGAAGCGCCCAAATAATGCCCATGCACCCAGATTAATTTATAATTAGAATTTTCAGGCTCATGCTCCTGAAAGGTCCCATGCGCCCAAGTTGGACCTAAGGTTTTTCTGAGTGGATTTTAAGGGGTAAAATGGGGAGATAGGCCTGGTTATGATGTGATGGCTTATGTTTGATGTGTGTTATGCATGTATGATGTTGCTTGTATGGTGATGGTGTATGTTTATGATTAAGTATATGTTCCTTATTATGTATGTATGTGTGTCTTCCCTTGGCTTTGCGTTGAACGTTAATGAACGTAATGAAGTATTATGTAACGTAAAGTGGAAGATAATGAAAGTGGAAGGTTAATGAATGAATGCATGTATTAATGAATGAACGTAAGTAAGAGGCTTGCAAGCAAGTACAGTGAAGTGCACGGCTCTAAATGCCTTAAGCTCAACCGTATGAGGTTCAGCTAATCCTAAAGTGTGCATGCAAGGGTTCCAGTCTTTATGACTGACCTTCAGTGTTGTTACCCATTTCAGTGGGGGTGTTGTTACCCATTTCGATGGGGGTGTTGTTACCCATTTTGATGGGGGTGTTGTTACCTATTTTTGATGGGGGTGTGTTGTTACCCATAATGTTGGGGGTGAAATATATGATGGTTACCCGAGTTACGTATAACTTCGGGGGTATGGCATAAAGCCAAGCATATGTATGAGGTGAGCGACTTTGTGTTTCAACAGACTCGGATAGAGTTCAATCCCTGTGATTGACTCATAAGGGATCTTTGTCGCGTATCCCGGTGCTATGTCAGTCTTCGGACATGAGTCGGGGGCTTGTGAGCAGGTCCCGGCACAGTATCAGCTTTGGAGTATGAGTTGGGGATATTGCATGAGACAAGATTCGAGTAAATAAGAGTAATGAACGTTAATGAATTATCGTAATAACGTACTGAACAGGATCTTGGTCATTCGACCTCAGTAATCGTGGCTGAGTGCCACGAAGAGGGTAAAGTCTGACCGGATCTAGGAAGAGAAGTGAACGATAATGTAATATGTTAAATGAGCGAAGTTAATGAACGTAATGACGAAGATAATAATGATATTATCTGTATGTACGTACGATGTATGATCACGAACGGTTGTAAAGTATAGTATGATTTGAAATAAATGTTGATACATATGTACCTAGATCCTGATATGAATGTAATATGTCTTGTTTGTCTTACACTTATGTAATGGTTGGGATATTAATGAAATGAGAATGTTTGATTGTGATTTATAATGTTTAATATTTCATTAATGAGTTGATATTGAATTGGTTATATAGGTTTGTGATTGTTTGAATTGATACACATAATGTTATATTAATGAATACATTCAAACTTAGCAATATGAAGTTCTCATGCGAATGGCCCATGCGAATGGACCATACGCATGAACAACTTCAAGCGAATGACTCAGTCGCACGACTGAACCAGGAGACTGGATCAGTCGTATGATTGTAACATGAGATTGGCTCAGTCGCACGACTGAACACTCAGTCGTGCGAATGGATCAACCGCATGGCTCAATCGCACGACTGAACCATACTAATGGTTCAGTCGCCCGAATGAGCAACCCTAACCTATAAATACCACCTAATTCGTGAAAAACGTAAGCATTCATTCCAATTCGACTCCAGACGTACCCTAGCCGTCCAGAAACCTCCAAGTTCATACTCCAAGTTCATAGAACGTTGTAGATTGATTCCTAATCGATTCTTGACGTTAGATTCAATACCTTATTGTTTCTACGTGCGTTCTCACTGATTGGATCGCCAATCAAATAGGATTCCGCACTATTTGGTTTGGTTAACACGTTAATCAGTTGGTGTTTTGTTCAAATACCAGATCCTAACAAGTGGTATCAGAGCTTTGGCTCTTGATTACGTGTGATTCAATCAATTTTGATACAAAGGTTGTGTTTTTCCACTAAAAACGCAATCTTTTTGTGTCAAACGTTGTCTAGGACGTCCCCTGCTCATCAAGTTTTGGTTTCTCCGGCATAAGGCGATTAGGGTTGGTGAAAATTCGGGTTTTTACGGGCAAAACACGTTAAACCTAGAAATTTTCGAAATACAGCAGCTTCAGTCGCACGATTGACCCAATCGCACGAATGAACTTCATTCGCATCCCCCAGACGTACGATTGGACTCAGTCGCATCTTCATTCGTACGACTAAGCAAACCGTTCGCATTGTTCATCCGCATCAGTTTCATTCGCACGACTGGACCAATCGCTTAGTTCAGCCGCACGATTGAACCAGTCGCATAGTTCATTCGCACGGGTAGCCCATTCGCACCACTCCATTCGCACCAGTTAAACAGATTGTTTAAGAGACCTGAAGTTAATCGAGATGGAGGATCAGTTTTCAGCGTTTACAGCCGGGAAGGACTCACGGATTCAGAACTTACTGCTACTGGAGAGTGAGGTGGGGAATCACAATAAACCCCCGAAGCTTATAACGTTAGATGAGTTTCCCCACTGGAAACAACGTTTTGAGATCTACCTAAATGGAGTGGATCCAAATATGTGGGAAGCTATTGAGACGGGTACAGTATGCCGGTGGGAGCTGATGGGGTGAAACTTACTTTAGGAGGAATGACTGATGCACAGAAAGTTAAATATAATGCTGAAAAGAGAGTATATGCATTGCTAACACAGTCTATCCCTAAGGATATTTTTCACCAATTCTCTGAGAATAAGCAAGCCAAGAAGTTATGGGATGAGCTGGAGAAAAGATATGACGGGAATGCTTCGTTGAAGGCCATTAAAGCTAAGGAGTTGAAGAAAGAATTTGACAACTTCTCATCGATGGGAAATGAGAGTTTAGACGATGTCATTGATAGATTCTACCATTTGATGAGCGAGCTGCACACACATGGTGTCACAACTACCATGGAAGATAAAGTGTCAAATTTTGCAGACGGATTGCCAGAAAAATGGGCTTCTTTTGTGTCAAATCTGAGACAGAATGGAATGTTAGCAAAGTTGAACATCAATGATTTCATTCTAAAGCTGCGAGAAGAAGCATTAAGGATGAAGTACCGAGCTCAGAAGTCTTCATATACTCAGAATCCAGCTTTGTACAATGCAACTCCACAAGTTAAAACGTCTGGAGCACCTCTTCAGACTGCCTTTGTGTCAAGCTCATCTGGTCCTTCACAAGCCTCTCCTTCAGGATCAGAAACGTCAGGGTCTTCTAGTACCCAATACATTGGATCTGAAGCAAATGCTACAAGACTGAAGACCGA
>CM046039.1:17553742-17926804 GCA_025215565.1 Flaveria ramosissima | reverse complement strand
TTACGAAGTTGGTTTACTTGGGTTGGCCCTCGTGTTTTGCTGAATTATGCATTTTTTTATACTTTGGGTTTGTTTTGATTACTAAACGCTTCCTCATGTTTTTCAAGTGTTGAATCCTATTGGTTTTGTTTAGAATGTGGCATATAGTGTCGTTCTGAGTAACTAGTGACTGTGATCCTAGTTTGTTCACACGCCTCGCGGTTAACATACCACACTAGATCATCATACACTAATGCAAATCTTAAACAACCAACATGCTAGACATCAATAAAAACACATCACAATAAATAGTTCATATGTGAATCTAATCATGCACCACATGCCATGTGAAGCCACCCACGACTTCACATCCAAAACCCTGCCAATCCTACTAAGTAGGGGCCTCTGATTCGCACGTGTGTATGACAATCATAATCTCATCACCAACATACATAGTGACAATCAATTCCAATCCCCATCATGATCTCCTAATCACTAACTATCATTCAACATCATGTATGATCACCAAAACCTACATTCGTTACATGATCAACTAAGCATCCATACAACACAATTATCACATTCCATCATATAAAACATAATAGTGTTTTATATCTATGTTGTAGAATTTGAAATTGTGTCATACTAACATCATACGGTTCTTCTACGTACGTAATCATGTTAATGTCACTATCGCAACGTGCATAACGAGTTTCACAGATAACTGATTAAACCAAATTGTCTTTCAACATTTTGACGTTATTTTGTAACGCTTTTGTACTACATGTGAGTTTACGATAGATTTTGTTTTTCAATACATGGCGAAAACGTTTAGTGTTCACCGTTGATTCACCACCTCAACGAGGTAAGTTTACGTAAAGATTTTTGTTCTTTTATATAGATAATCAAAAACACTGATATTTTTTCATGATTTGAAGATTTGTAACACATGAGTTCGTAATAAGAATTCTATAAAAAAACATAATGTTTCACTTTATTAATGTTTGGTAACACAGATCAAATATAAAATTTTTTTACATTTAAATTACGTATACTATCAACGCTCCCTTCAACGTGTGAGCTTGCTCCACGTTTCAACATTAGTTTTTTGTACGAGTTATGCCTTCGTTGCAACGCGCGGGTCATATAAACTCGTTTATTCCTAATTTACTAAAAAAATAGCAAAATCCTTTGTGCTTTTAAATCATACCATTTCACCTTTGTTTTTCCGTGTTAAACTAATGGGTATATGGGGCTTTTAACCATTGTTTTTCCGTGTTAAACTATGGGAAAAGTGAATGTGGGACTTTTAACGGCTATGTAGTCAATCATGCACACCTATAATTAGTAAGAAAATCAAACTTCTTTTTATCGCATTATTGACCTCCTAAACATATCCGATCTCCGCAAACAAACTTCTTCGTTCCGGTTTATCATATATAATTTTCTAACGGTGAGGATCTGTTTTTACTTGTTGTGCGTGACTTTAAAAAATCTACAGACCCTCTTGCTTACACAACTTTATGGATAAAAGTCACATGGAATAACTACTTTTCTGCAAGTTGTTAGATAATCGTAATCGTGAGTTGGAAGATAATTAGATAAACATAAGTTGTAATACTTTATTCAAATACGGATTTAATTAAACACTGTAAAGCAAACCAAATAAACCTCTAGCTTCTAATGATCAAATATTTCTTCTTTTAAATGTTTAAAGATTCTTGGTATGTTTAATATATATTTTTTATACCCATCATTATCCAACAACGCAGGTATGCTAATGGACGTACGTGTTATGTTGATTACTTGGTGTTTAAAGTTGGGTTTACATCATCATCTCTTACTTTTCTGTTGTTATTATAATGTGTTACCTTGGAAAAGGGAGGACTTGATATTTGATAGTTGTAGTGCTTTAAATTTCTTCATGTTTTAGTTACACGTTGCTTTGTTTTAAATGTTTAAAAACAAAGTTAACATTTTTGTTCATAAGAAAATAACGCGAGGAATTTGTCTTTAGTAGAAGGAAAGTAACTCTGTTTTACAAAATGTTTTATGATCATAAACATAGGTTTTTTCAGTTTTGAGGTTTAAAGGATCATATTGGTGTTAAATAAAACATCTCTGCAAGTTCTACTAATTTAGTAGAAGATATTCTCTCATTGCTCAACTATTTCCTTGATCCACCTAAAGGTAAGGTCCTCCAATTCTTAGACCAACAAATATAACTACAAAGAAAGCCGGTAAAATATAAAGTTACAAAATCATAAGCGCGTTTTGCAACCATATATCACCAATTATAACTAGCATATTCATATTTCTATAAACAAAGTAAAGATACAAATAGTTAACATAGCATCAATATGTTATATTTTATCACTGTATATTAACTAAGATAATGCCATATAAAAACCTCCATAACATTCACCAAGTTGTAAATAAGAAACAATCTACTACATTTTTCTCATGTATGAGAAATTCAAACAATCAATCCAATGAACTAAATCGATCTCCCGATTTCAAAATAATAAATAATCATTTTGAATGTTTTTTCCAATCATAACATAATAATTCTCTGACTTTAATCTATTGTTGATTCAAGAAGAATGTATAAAGAAATTAGAAGTTTCACATGAGAAATGTTTTGAAACACAACCAATTGATGATATTGATGCAAATTTGTATTTATTCATCAGCAACGACGGTTTAGATGTTGATATATAAAAATAAATGAGATATACGCAAATCTAATGGACAAGTTTTCAATACTCTGATGATGCATATGGTTTCTATAATTGTTATGTGCTATTATATGGATTTGGAATATAAATTTATATGATTTTTAAAAATAAGGCGACAAATGAGCCCTATTGGAAAAAGTGTTTGCAACAAAGAGGGTTTTAAGGATTTTAAGTGTCGTAGCGGTGGGGATGACAAAAAACATCATTGGGATTTAAGAATCGGATGTGAAGCCTTTCAACTATAACAGAAGTAATAAAGCACCAGTCCAATGGGAGTTTTCATCGTTCATTGACTTGTGAAGCTCTAATGTTGAAACTTGGTCAATCCATGTTGAAACCATGTCAAATAAAGAAGGTTGTAAATACCATGACGAGTAATACCCATGCATAATATAATTTCAAATGGTTATTTCAAATTTTCTTAACATGCCTGTTCGACAGGCATCCATTTGCAATAATTACTAATCAAGATAAAACTAATGATAGTGTAATAAAAAAAAATTTCGAAAAAGTCGTCGTTATTGTTCTTGGCATAAGAAAAGACATGATATCAAACATCTTCGACCTCTTAAATTTCATTATAGTGACTTTAAAAGTTATACAATAGTGGGAAAAGAGTAATATCCATGAAGAATATACATTGGACATTCTTATATGGTAAATATAAATTTGAAAATGGATATTGGATTTCAATAATGTATAACCAATGTCATTACTAAGCAAAAGCTTTTCTGATATATTGTTTTTAGTTGGTATAACATGAAGTAGATCAAAGACGATGTTAAATGAGTTTGTAATACAATATGATAAAGTTGTTAAGGCTTGAAAGGATGCTAAAAAATATGAGACTTCACGATCATGAACTCCAAGCGAGTTCTTTCTTCTATTAATTTGATAGAGGCGAAGCAAGTTCATATTACACTAAAAAGCTATTTGATGTATTTAAGTGGGAATGGCTTGAAGATACAATCATGTTAACTTATAAGACAATCGGTAAGAGTTCATAAGATATCTTATACAAGGTTGGACAATTGAATATTGATAAATATATAAGAGAATTGTTAATTTTCGTCTCATAAGATAGATGTCACATGTTCATGTGTAAAATTTGAAACGCATAGGATGTTATGCAAGCATATCTTATATGTCTTGAAAAAGAGACATGTTGAAACCCTTTCCAATCATTTTATTTTATCTAGTTGCACACTTGATGCAAGGTATAATTTGGATAATTGCTCTATTGGGTTCAAAGACACACATAGTGTAAGGTCCCATTCCCTGGACGCTCACAGCTGGTCAATTATCGCACAAAACATACATTTAACTTTAATATTATTAAAACATTAGCAGAATACTCTAAACCATTTCATATTATTTTAATAATCGCTGTTACAAAATAATACAACATTCATTACAAAATATCGTTCGTTCACGTTACAATGCAAATACATTATCGCAACATAAAATGAATGTCATCCAAAATAAGTCGAGTACCCACCCCGTGCCATTCTCAGCAACAACCACTTGACAACTATAAAATGCATAAAAGTTAGCGTTGCTGAGCGAGTTCTAGTTTTAAAAAAACATTATATTACCTTCCATTCGTTAAAACATTTTCTTTACAATCGCACATGATCATACATCGTACGTACATCACGGTAATAATTATTATCTTCTATCATCGTTCGTTTTGTACATATCGCACGTTTCACACATTTCGTACTTATCGCACTTTTCGTACATTTATTTTCTTTCACTTCAATCTAGGTCCCGCCGTATGCTTAACCCCCTCTTGAGCACAAAGCTATATCATCTAGGTAAGGGATAAGGACTCCATATCGCACATATCGCACGTATGTAGTAGTCACTAAGACTGACTCCCCTGTGTGTGTGAACTCTTATGGGTTTAGCTAAAATCACACGCTACATAGCACACAGTTAATACCATATCACACGTATTGGAGCAGTCACCAAGACTAACACCTACTGTGTGTATGAACCCTTATGAGTAGCCAAAATCCCACACTGTAAACATACAGTTGAGCTAACAACTCTCAATGAGTTGTGAACCTCCTTTCATTTGCTTGCAAGACTTTTTCATTCATTCATTATGTTCCACTTTCGTTATCTTAAATCTTTTGCTTTGTTAAGATAGTACTTAATGTTCATTAGCATAATCACACCACGTAAAGTCGCATCATAATACGTAATAAGAAACATAAGAAAACCCATCATACATAACATACATAATCATGCATCATCATGCATAAGCATAGTATCAATTACACATCATCATACATGCCACATCATACATCTTCCTTCACATCATCTATGACATCATAAAGTCAACTTACATTACCCTCGGGAACCTCCCAGTCAAAGCCTACAATAACATTTCCCCAAAATTCAGAAAAATATTCTAAGTCTTAGGTGCATGGGTACTATGCAGGCACATGAGTGCCTAGGTGCATGGGCTTTCTGGGCGTATGGAACACTTAGCCAAATCCAGCCTCTTCCAGGCGCATGGCCACTATTTGGGCGTATGAACTTTTGGACGCATGGAAACTTAGGCAGTTTAGACCGTTGGGCGCATAGGCTTAATTCAAGCGCATGGTGTATCACCCCCGGTTTTTTAAAAAGACAAGATATAAAGGGTAAAAGAAAGAAAGGCAATTAAGTCCAATTGGAGGGACAAAAAGTGTAAAAAGGACAAAAATCTTTGAAAGTTGGTGTAAAGGTGGGCATGGCCGCCCACCCTCATTTCACAACACCATCTTCTTCGTTTTTAGAGAGAGAGAGCAGGAGAAAACTCTCGGCTTGTAGAAGAAGAAGAAGAAGTGAACGAATTCAAGGTAAGAATTCAGGATTTTAAGGGTTTATGACGGGTTTTATCCCGGTTACATGTTTATGTGCTTATGTGTTTGTGTATGTGCTCGGGTGTGTGTGTTTGGTGTGTTGTTCTAGGTGTTCGAACTCATTTGCATTCGGTTAGAAGGAAGATACACCCAAAGTTGCACCAGGTGAGTTCTAGACCCCGGTTTTACTTGTTTTTAAACTCTCTTGGGGCTGAAAATGTATTAAAAAAATTTTTTACAAAGTTTGTGTAAGTTTACCCGTATGTATTATGCATGATAAATGTTGATTCTTGAATGCTTATAGGCTGTTCACGTTTAGAATAGCCATGTTAAGCTTAGAACAAATGGGTTTGATGAATTGGGGTTGAAAACATATTAGGAACATAATATGCAGAAGGTTCATACGCCTGAAAATGCCATAGAATAATTAAGTGTAACCTATGCGCCTGAACAGTAGCCCATGCGTCTGAAATTGCCTTAGAATTTTCTAAGTATAGCCCATGCGCCTAAAGTGGCCCATGCGCCTAAGGTGGCTCATGCGCCCAAGTGGCCCATGCGCCTAAGTGTTTCCATGCGCCTGAATTGTCATGCGCCTAAGAGTAAAAATGGTTAAGTGTTGGCTAATGCGCCTATATAGTGATGAAACGCCCAAACAGGGCTCATGCGCCTAAATAAGGCCCATGCGCCGAAACCCTTAGAATTTATTACAGAATGTTTTGGGAGTCGTGTCCTTAGGGTTTTGACCAAGGTTGACTAGGGTTTATATTAATGATGGGTTCATGCATGATATGATGTTGATTATGATGTCTTATAGTTGTTCCTTATTATAATTATTGCTATTATTATTATTACTTAATGTGACTTTACGTGGTATGTTATTATTCGTAACGTAAAGTATAAAAGAATAATCAATAAAGAAAGAAAAGAAAGAATAGGAACATTAATAAAAATGTTAACAAGTCTTGCAAGCTTATAGGAGGTACACGAACGTGTTGTCGTTAGCTCAACTGTGCGGGTTAGCTACCCTATTATGCACACAAGGCCAGTCTTGGAGATTGGCAGGACCCTTGTAGCGTATCCTGGGTGATTGGGTCGGCCTTGTATACAATCGAGGGATATAGTTTACCCTTTCTGGAGATATAGATGGCCCATCACCTGTTTTCCATCGCGCATATAGTTGGGGTATTGCTCATTGGTCCATACAGACAGTGAAAGATAAAGATAAAAGAAACAAAGTAAACAAGGCATACAGTAAAGAGATCGGACAATATTTGTTCATATAGTTAATGCGTGCTCGCATATACAGTAAAGAGTTATATTTTAAAAGAAAAGAGTATTTTCTTATACAACATACAGAAAGTATTGAATTACTTATAAAACTAGAACTCACTCAGCAACGCTGACTTTTATGCATTTTCAGTTGGCAGGTAATATTGCTGAGGATGGCACGAGGGTGAAGCTACTCGGCGGGGAAAGACTGACATCCATTCATAACTATTATTTCTGTTGTTATGTAATGCAATTATACAGTTCTTTTGTATTCGATCAAACTATAGTGTATTGCTTAACAACAGGGTTTAATGAAATGAAATGAATGGTTTTTGTTAAAATGATTCCGCTACTTAAGTTTGCAAATTTATAATGTTTAATGTATCTAATGCTGTGAATGACCAACTGTGAGGTCTCCGGGATCGGGGCCTTACAAGTTGGTATCAGAGTCATAGTTTAAGAGAATTGGGTTAAATAAATTTTTAAAACCTAAACTTAAACTGAAAATGGGACAAATACTGGGATGTCAGCCCGAGTAGCTACGTGCCATCAGGTATGTCTTTTCTTAATGTTAACCGGTATTATGTGTGCATGCTATTTGATTTATGTGCTCTTAGTAGATTTAGATACTGATTAGGTCAGGATAGGAAATGCTTGGGGTATGAAGAGTAAAGTAAGTGGCTAATCACAACTTGCCACTGTAATTAGGGACTTATATACTTAACATAAACTGAGCTATTACCTTGAATGATCGTGTTAGTGTTTGAATCTTATAGTGTGCTTTAGAGGATGGCTGGCGGTAGATATTCCAAGGCCTCTCGTGGTGGAGGTAACGGTGCTGCTCCGCGCCCTAAGAGAGGGAGACCCAGAGCCGAGAAGGTGGTTCATGAGGGACTAGAGACCCCTCTTCTGGAGGGTGGCGACGAGAGCACCAATCTGAGAGCCTTAGTAAAGGAGGCTGTGGTGGAAGAGGTTCATCAGGTCATGCAGACGATCCTACTTTCTGTGATGACCGAAGTGATCAAGGCATTAAAGGAAGGGGAAAGAAACAGGTCCTCGGGAGGACGGGAGCAACTGGAGCCGGAAACGGTTCTCCCTGGTGATGATGAGGAGGAAGAAGAAGAGCCTGCGCCGGAGGCGGCCCGAGGCTGCAACTACGGGGCGTTTATGAGATGCAAGCCCCCTACCTTCGACGGAAATGGCACTGCGGCTACTGCCCACCGTGGGTGAGAGAAATGGAGGTCGTCCTCGATCAGCGAGTGTCGGGAGGATCAGAAGGTGAAATTTGCTACCCACTCCTTTGTAGACTCGGCTTTGTGCTGGTGGGACAACATTGTCCAAGCCGAGGGTAGCAGGGCCATTGGGAGAAAGCGATGGCCTGAACTGAAGAAGTTAGTGATTAAAGAATTCTGTCCTCATAAAGAGATGGACAAGGTAGAAAGAGAGTTCCTGTAGCTGGAGGCGGGAACGATGACACACCAGCAGTACACCATAAAATTTAACGAAATGGCGCGACTGGTGCCCGATCAAGTTGTAACAGTTCGTACTTTTTGTTAAATTAAAAGTTAACGCCGTTATATTTGTAAGGATCATTGTTGTCTAAAATGAAACTCATGGGTTACCTAGGCTTATTGTTTTGATTTACCTTTTAATCTTTTAACTTGAAGGGTTATAATAATAACTAGTATATAATAAATAATAATAATTAGAATAATAATAACAGAAAAAATGATTAATAAAAGTTAATTAAGTAATAAGTTGTAAATGTATTAAAACTTAAAGATAAATAAAGTACAAGGGTTTATTTGCCATATTATAAACTTTAAAAGTAAACTATTTATATAAAATAATAACAACTTAAAGTTGATTAAATTTAAGGGGCCATTCTGTTAATTTAAAAACTCTAATACTAAAGTTTGAAATAACAGGGACCATTTGTGTAAATAAATTAAACAAAACCAACCCCCCTCCCCAAACCCGTATTTCCGGCCACCTCCCCGGCAGGGCTCCGGCGACGCCCAAGATCGCCAAGTTTCGGCCGGTTATGAAACCCAAATCGTTGTAACTGTCCTCATGAGTTGTTTCGAACTTAAACGTTCCAAATTAATGGGGTTAATCACCGGTTACAAACCCAACGTTGCATAACCGAAATCACTGTTTAATTCACAGCCGTTCGAAGCATTAAACCCTAACTACAATCAAATTAAACGAACATACACAATCATAGAACTATTCCTAAGTGATTTTTGATTCTAATTTCACATGAAACAACGTGAATCTCATCTTTGATTCCTTTTGTAAGGCCCCGTTCCCGGGTCGCTTACAGTTGGTCATTCATCGCACGTAAAACATATAATTACATTTGTCTCATAAAAACATTGCAGCGGAAACATTTACAAACGACATCTCATTTCATTATAAACACTTTTGCCCAATAATACATCATTATCCGATTACAAATACATGTTTGCATTATACACAAAAGCTTTATAAATGGATGCCATCCCAAAGAGCTGAGTAGCCACCTCGTGCCATCCTCAGCAACCATTACCTGCCAACTGGAAAACATATAAAAAGTCAGCGTTGCTGAGTGAGTTCTAGTTTTATTATAAAACTTACTTTACTTTCATATAAACCCATTCGTTACTTTAACATGATCACACATCATACGTACGCATAGATAATATCATTATTATCTTCTTCATTCATTCATTCGTTCATTCATTCTGCTTAACTTTACTTGCGCATCGGACATCATCCGTACCAATACCATATGCTACACCCCAGTTAGTCTCAGCTACCGGGCCGAAGTCAATAAATGAACAGCTAAACGTATGCCACGGTACTAGGGGTAACCGATCAGTCTTAGCTACTGGGCCGAAGTCAATAAATGAACAGCTAAACGTATGCCACAGTACTAAGGATAACCGATCAGTCATAGCCACTGGGCCGAAGTCAATAAATGAACAGCTAAACGTATGCCACAGTACTAAGGGTAAGCGGTAGAGGTTTAACATTAATGGTCAATCACAAAGAATGACCCGTTATCCGATGCATGCAAGACGTGTCATTTCTTTCCACTTTACGTTACATAATACTTCATTTCATTCATCATAATACGTAAAGCCATAGGAAAGATAATCATACATCATATTAAGGAACATATCATACACATTCATCATCATCATACAGGGCAACATCATACATACATAACATGCATAATCATGCAACATCATCCTCATCATCATGCCCTACATGCTCTCTAAGGCCATAACAGTCACCTTACATGCTTTTAGTAGAAACTTTACGTCAAAACTTACACCTGCACTTTCCCCCGAAAGCCAGAAGTCTAACTACACTTTCCTTCGGGTGCACAGCTCTATTCGTGCGTATGGACACCCTTCAGTCGCATGGCCTCATGCGACTGAACATCATGCGATGGGACTCATGCGGATGAATATCTATGCGAATGAACATCCAGTCGTGCGTATGGACCTTATGCGGATGGGACTAATGCGAATGAGCACCTACGCGACTAATCTAATGCGAATGTACTCATGCGACTAAGCACTTATGCGACTGAACCCTCAGTCGTATGACTCCTCATGCGACTGGACTCTCAGTCGTGCGACTGAAGCCTTAGTCGTGCGATTGAACCCTCAATCGTGTGAATGAATCCCCATCGTGCGAATGACCCTCAATCGCCTCTCATTCGGCCGTATGGCCTCCATTCGGTCGCCTAACCCTAGCTGATGCAGAATGGAGGTCATCCCGAACCCAATCTGCCATTTTCGGCCTCCAAGCTCATCCAAACCCATTCTAAGCCTAAATTAACCCTCCTGGACCTTAGGAATGCATACCATAACACCATACAAGCACACACAAGCCCGGAAACATACACGAAACACATCACACACATCAGACCCAATGGGTCAAACACACACACATACAAAAACGGGTTTTCAATGCTTTCCAGCCCTAAAATCGATTGAAAACAAGTAAAAGTGGGGTCCTAGAACTCACACAAACGAGCACAACGTCAAGGGCTTCGATTTAGCTTGCCACTCGACGAGTTTGGACACCCGAATCACCCGAAACACCTCTTTTTCTCTTTTTCTTCTCCTTTCTCTCTTCCTCTCTCTAGGTTAGCTGAAATTTGGGGGAAATGGGGAGAGTTGCCTGCCCTCTCCCCACTAATATCACCTCATTTCCCGCTTTCTTCGTTGGCGAGTTTGGTCCCTCGACTTTGAACTTTATTTTCTTTTCTTTCTTTCTTCGCCGGCTTCAAAATAAGAAATATCCGGGTGTTACAAGTCCACCCCCCTTAAATATGTTTCGTCCCCGAAACCTGTTATTCTTCGAACAAACGTGGATAATGCTGTCTCATTTCTTTCTCATTCTCCCACGTTGACTCGGATCCCTTCCGTGCTTCCCACTGTACACGCACAAGAGGAACCACTTTATTCCTTAGCCTTTTCTCCTTTCGGTCAATGATTGCCACTGGTTGCTCCACATAATTGAGCCGTTCGTCTACCTCGATATCCTCCAGTGGAACAATCATATCTTCATCAGGTAGGCACTTCCTTAGATGAGATACATGGAATGTCGGGTGAATTCCACTTAACTCATCCGGTAACTCCAGTCTATAGGCCACCTCTCCTACCCGAGCAATGATTCGGAAAGGACCTATATACCTGGGGCTCAACTTGCCCCGCTTTCAGAAGCGAATGATACCCTTCCAAGGTGAGACCTTCAACATAACCCGGTCACCCGCCCGGAACTCAATCGGCCTGCGTCGTTTATCAGCATACGACTTCTGTCTATCCTTGGCTGCCTTCATGAAGGCTTTGATCTTCTCAAGCTTCTCCGCGTAGCCTCGATTACCTCGACGCTTCCTAATTCCTTTTGACCGATATCACCCCAAACAAACGGGTGTTCTACTACATCTCCTACCGTATAGCATCTCATATGGAGGCATGCCAATGCTGGCGTGATAGCTGTTGTTATATGAGAATTTGGCTAACGGTAGGTGGTCATCCCAACTTTCACCAAAATCAATCACACATGCCCGAAGCATGTCTTCCAGTGTCTGAATAGTCCTTTCTGACTGACCATCAGTCTGGGGATGATAAGCCATGCTAATATGTAACCTCGTCCCCATAGCGTCGTGGAACTTCTTCCAAAATTTAGATGTAAACTGGGTGTCGCGATCCGAAACAATAGACACCGGCACACCGTGATGAGTTACAATTTCCTTGATTAACAGTTCCGCCAACCTCTCTGATGAATATGTCTCGCGAATCGGTAGAAGTGAGCACTCTTCGTCAAGCGATCAACTATCACCCATATGGCATCGTACCCTTCGGGGTACGCGGCAGCTTCGTAATGAAATCCATGGTGATGTGCTCCCACTTCCATTCCGGTATATCCAAAGGTTGTATCTTCCCATACGGCTTTTGATGCTCGGCCTTCACCTGTAAGCAAGTAAGGCACTTACTCACATACTCCACCACATCGCGCTTCATACCTACCGCCCACCAATAGTCTTTCTTCACATCATGGTACATCTTCGTGGCACCAGGATGAATGGAGTACCGAGTCTTGTGGGCTTCATCCATGATCTTCATCCGTAGATCCCCAAAACGAGGAATCCACACGCGACCGAATCAGGTTCTAACACCGAGTGTGGTTTTCACCCAATTCCCCAACCAAACCTCTCATTCTTTCAGAGTTAAGATGATCTTCTTTCAATGCCTCATCTTGAAACTCTTTAACTTGCTTCATCACATCGGAGGTCATGATCAGTTGATATGCCTTCACCCGAATCGGCTCGGGCCTCTCCTTCCGGCTAAGAGCATTAGCCACCACGTTGGCCTTGCCGGGTGGTAGTGGATCTCACAATCATAATCCTTTATAAGTTCCAACCACCGTCTCTGCCTCATGTTCAGATCCTTTTGCTCGAAAAAGTACTTCAGAGTCTTGTGGTCAGTGAATATGGTACACTTCGTCCCATAAGAGTGCCTCCAAATCTTTAATGTAAAGACCACGGCTGCCAGCTCCAAGTCATGAGTAGGATAATTGACCTCATGAACCTTCAACTGTCGGGATGCTTAGGCTATAACATTCCTCTCTCTTCATTAACACACACCCCAACCCCGAGTAAGAAGCATCGGAATAAACCACCAGATCTTCATTTCCATCGGGTAATGACAGAACAGGAGCTTGAGTCAATCTCACCTTCAGTTCTTCAAACGCCTTCTCTTGAGCTTGACCCATACGAACTTCACATCTTTTCGGGTCAACTTAGTCAGTGGAGAAGCAATCTTAGAGAAGTCTTGAATAAACCTTCTATAGTACCCGCCAAACCCAAGAAACTACGAATCTCGGATGGCGTCTTTGGTACTTCCATGCATAACCACCACCGCCTCCACTTTCGCGGGTTCCCACCATAATCCCTTCGGGATTCACCACATGACCCAAAACTGAACTTCGCGCAACCAGAACGCGCACTTGGAGAATTAGCATACATACAACTTCTCCCTTCTCAAAGTCTCCAGAACCTCCCGAATGTGACCGGCGTGCTCTGCTTCGCTCCTCGAGTAAATCAGGATATCATCAATAAACACAATCACTGATTTATCCAACATAGGCCGACACACACGGTTCATCAAATCCATAAAAGCAGCTGGCGTGTTGGTCAAGCTAAAAGACATGACAAGAAACTCGTAGTGACCATAGCGCGTTCGGAAAGCTGTTTTAGGAATATCTTGCTCCTTCACCTTCAACTGATGATAACCATATCGAAGATCTATTCTCGAAAACCAACTGGCACCCTGAAGCTGATCGAACAAATCATCTATCCTTGGTAAGGGGTATCGGTTCTTCACTGTCAACTTGTTCAGCTCGCGGTAGTCGATGCACATCCTCATACTACCGTCCTTCTTCTTTACGAACAGGTGCGGAGCACCCCAAGGAGAGATACTCGGTCTAATGAACCCCTTATCAAGCAACTCTTGCAACTGCTCCATCAACTCTTTCATCTCGGTCGGAGCCAACCGATACGGTGCCTTCGCAACAGGTTGGGCACCCGGTATCAGATCAATTTGAAACTCGATCTCCCTGTCAGGTGGCACTCCTGATAAGTCTTCTGGAAACACCTCTGGAAAGTCACACACACCGGTACAGGTCGGCTAGTTGTGTGTTGGCGTATCCACATCCTTTACATAGGCCAAGTAGGCACTACATCCACGCCTCACACACTTCCCTGCCACTGCCATCGAGATCACCTTCGGAATCATAGTAACCCGATCACCATGCACCGTCACTGAACTACCTTCAGGCGCCAACAACAGAATCATCTTCTTGCGAGACATAATGTTCGCCTCGAAGTCTGCTAACCAATCCATCCCAAGAACCAAATCAAAACCACCTAAGGCCATCACGAACGGTCTAACAGGAAACTTATGACCCTCGAGTTCCACATCACAATTCTCTATCATCTCAGATATCCTAGTAGACTTACCTATGGCAGTTTCTACATCAAAGGGCGCATCAACACGTCTACTACTAACAGGCAGCTTAGCACAGAAAGCAGCAGAAATAGAAACTCTTACTAGCACCAGAATCAAATAACACAGAATCTAAAGTTTGGTTCACCAGAAACGTACCGCACACGACATCAGGGTCCGTTCTAGCTTCCTCCTGTGTCATGGTGAATGCCCTGGTGCTCGCCCTCGGTCCATCACCTCCCGTCCTCTTTGCCCCTGAACTCTCAGCCCTCGGCTTCTTACAATCCCTGCTCATATGACCAATTTCCCCCACAGTTAAAACATTTGCCCGACAGGCAATCCTTCGCCATATGCCCTGTCTTCCCACACTTGAAGCACACGTTCAAACCCAGCCTACATTCTCCCGCATGCTCCTTTCCACACTTACCACACCTCCTTGAACCCGCTTCCAATGTGGCCACACGGCGGTCATCCACCCGTGCCTTTTTGTTACCTGTCGAGGCATCACCCCGACCAAACCTCTTCCCGTTCTAGTTTCGGTCACCACCACCCTTCCTATTCGCTTCAACCACCACCACTCCCCTCTCATCATAAAGTCTTCCGGCCAAATCGACCGCCGCCCTAAACGTACTTGGTCGGGCGGCGATCATATGCCGGCGAACATCCACCGGTAAACCCTGAATGTACCTCTTGATCTTCCGAGAAAGAGGCGTCACCTGATCCGGCACCAACCGTGCCATGTCATTGAACTTGGTAGTGTATTGCTGGTGTGTCATGGATCCCGCCTCCAGCTGCAGGAACTCCCTTTCAATCTTATCCATCTCCCTATGAGGACAGAACTCCTCAATCACCATCTTTTTCAGTTCAGGCCACCTCATTCTCCCGGTTGCCCGATTACCCTCCGCTTGGACAATGTTGTCCCACCAGCATAGTGCCGAGTCCACAAATGAATGGGTGGCAAACTTTACTTTTTGATCTTCCCGGCACTTACTGATGTCGAGAACAGCCTCCATTTCTCTCACCCATCGGTGAGCAGCAGCAGCATTGCCATTACCGTCAAAACTAGGGGGCTTGCATCTCATAAACACCCCGTAGTTACAGCCTCGTGCCACTTCTCGCACAGGCTCCTCTTCCTCTTCCTCCTCATTGTCGGAGAAAATTTTTCAGGCTTCGGTTGCTCCCTCGAGGCCCTATTTCTTTCCTTCCTTCTCCCTCCTTTACAGCTTTGATGACTTCGGTCACCACAGACGGTAAGATTGTCTGCATGACCTGATGTACTTCCTCAACAACAGCCTCCTTTACCGAGGCCCTCAAGTTTGCACTCTCATCCCCAGCTTCTGGATGAGGAGTCTCAGGTTCTGCAGGAACCTCTTTCTCAGCTCTAGGCCTTCCTCTTTTAGGGCGTGGTTCAGCATCAGGGCCACCACGGCCTCCACCCCTAGAATCTCTAAAAGATCTACCACCAGCCATTCTCTATCACACTGAAAGATTCAAATACCAACACGGTCATTCAAGGAAATAACTCAGTTTATGTCAAGTATAGTAAGTCCCTAATTACAGTGGCCAGTTGTGATTAGCCACTTACTTTACTCTTCATACCCCAAGCATTACCTGTCCTGACTACATCAGTATTCAAATCTACATACAACACATAACCACATACCATGCGCACATAAAACCGGTTAACTTTAAGAAAATACCTGATGGCACGCAGCTACTCAGTTTGGCATCCCATTCCCCTTTCGTCCCATTTTCAGTTTAAGTTAAGGTTTATTTTGAAATTTTACCCATTTCACTTAAACTTTGGCTCTGATACCAACTTGTAAGGCCCCGTTCCCGGTCGCTTACAGTTGGTCATTCATCGCACGTAAAACATATAATTACATTTGTCTCATAAAAAACATTGCAGCGGAAACATTTAAAACGACATCTCATTTCATTATCTACACTTTTGCCCAATAATACATCATTATCCGATTACAAAATACATGTTTGCATTATAACACAAAAGCTTCATAAATGGATGCCATCCCAAAAGAGCTGTGTAACCACCTCGTGCCATCCTCAGCAACCATTACCTCCCAACTGGAAAACATATAAAAAGTCAGCGTTGCTGAGTGAGTTCTAGTTTTATTATAAAACTTACTTTACTTTCATATAAAACCATTCGTTACTTTAACATGATCACACATCATACGTACGCATAGATAATATCATTATTATCTTCTTCATTCATTCATTCGTTCATTCGTTCTGCTTAACTTTACTTGCGCATCGGACATCATCCGTACCAATACCATATGCTACACCCCAATTAGTCTCAGCTACCGGGCCGAAGTCAATAAATGAACAGCCAAACGTATGCCACGGTACTAGGGGTAACCGATCAGTCTTAGCTACTGGGCCGAAGTCAATAAATGAACAGCTAAACGTATGCCACAGTACTAAGGATAACCGATCAGTCATAGCCACTGGGCCGAAGTCAATAATGAACAGCTAAACGTATGCCACAGTACTAAGGGTAAGCGGTAGAGGTTTAACATTAATGGTCAATCACAAAGAAGGACCCGTTATCCGATGCATGCAAGACGTGTCATTTCTTTCCACTTTACGTTACATAATACTTCATTTCATTCATCATAATACGTAAAGCCATAGGAAAGATAATCATATATCATATTAAGGAACATATCATACACATTCATCATCATCATACAGGGCAACATCATACATACATAACATGCATAATCATGCAACATCATCCTCATCATCATGCCCTACATGCTCTCTAAGGCCATAACAGTCACCTTACATGCTTTTACGAGAAACTTTACGTCAAAACTTACACCTGCACTTTCCCCCGAAAGCGAGAAGTCTAACTACACTTTCCTTCGGGTGCAACAGCTCTATTCGTGCGTATGGACACCCTTCAGTCGCATGGCCTTCATGCGACTGAACATCATGCGATTGGACTCATGTGGATGAACATCTATGCGAATGAACATCCAGTCGTGCGTATGAACCTTATGCGGATGGGACTAATGCGAATGAGCACCTATGCGACTATTATCTAATGTGAATGTACTCATGCGACTAAGCACTTATGCGACTGAACCCTCAGTCGTATGACTCCTCATGCGACTGGACTCTCAGTCGTGCGACTGAAGCCTTAGTCGTGCGATTGAACCCTCAATCGTGCGAATGAATCCCAATCGTGCGAATGACCCTCAATCGCCTCTCATTCGGCCGTATGGCCTCCATTCGGTCGCCTAGCCCTAGCTGATGCAGAATGGAGTTCATCCCGAACCCAATCTGCCATTTTCGGCCTCCAAGCTCATCCAAACCCATTCTAAGCCTAAATTAACCCTCCTGGACCTTAGGAATGCATACCATAACACCATACAAGCACACACAAGCCCGGAAACATACACGAAACACATCACACCCAAATGGGTTAAACACACACACATACAAAAACGGTTTTTCAATGCTTTCTAGCCCCAAAATCGGTTGAAAACAAGTAAAAGTGGGGTCCTAGAACTCACACAAACGAGCACAACGTCAAGGGCTTCGATTTGAGTTGCCACTTGACGAGTTTGGACACCCGAAACACCTCTTTTTCTCTTTTCTTTTCCTTTCTCTCTTCCTCTCTCTAGGTTGGCTGAAATTTGGGGGAAATGGGGAGAGTTGGCAGCCTCTCCCCACTAATATCACCTCATTTCCCGACTTTTCTTCGTTGGCGAGTTTGGTCCCTCGACTTTGAACTTTATTTTCTTTTCTTTCTTCGCCGGCTTCAAAATAAGAAATATCCGGGTGTTACACCTTTCACTGGCCGTGACTTGCAGCAAGTCGAACACCACTCTCCGAGTCTCCAATAAAAAGCTTCCCATGAAATTAATTGAATTATCATACACGAATACCCATCGTTCGCTCACTGTTCGGCCGCGGGTTGTTCTTCGAAGTGGGTATCTCCAATCGATCATCAAACGGGTAATTGTGTACATATACATGATCGTTTAACCATGGGGAGAAAAAGCCCCATGGTTGATTGGGTCAACAACAACAAATAGATGCTCGATTTGTATCAAGAACGAACTAGGGTTCTTGGGGAAATTGGGAATCATATGAAACTTGTGTTTTTAAGAATTAAAATCCATTTCTTGGCAGGCTTAGGCGCCCTTGCCTACTGGTTAACAATGCATGCTCACATCCTTGAGGTCCCGGGTTCGAACCCGGGCACCCTCAATCATTTTTTAGGCCTTTCCTTAAATAAATAAATTACAGAAAATTTATAAATATTTTAGAAAAATCATTTGATAACTAATATTATTTTTAAAGACACCAAAGTATTTTCTGCAAATTTTTTTTAATTTAAATATTTATATACTCTTTTTAATTTAAATATTTATTTACTCTTTAAATATTATTTTTAAATATTTTCTGAAAATTTATAGAACAATATTTATATTTATATACTCTTTTATTGGGCAATACATTACTTAAAATTATTGTTTAATCATATTTATTTTAAATAATCATAGAAATTTTCTTACACTTTATATTTAATTTTACTAATTATTACGAATGATTTAATTTCGTTAGATTACCTAAATGGTATAATATTTTTCATAGAATTAAAATATAAGTGATTCCATTATTAAATTGTATTTATATATATCAAAAACCTCCTAGTTCACGTTTAATCGTTAATATTACCTTTGAACTTAACTTTGAAATATATACGTTAAGTATCTTGTAAAAGAAATTGTTGGAGACTCGTTTAATCTCTTATCATCATTCTTGTACTTATTTTCCATGTGAGTATTTCTATACCCCTTTTTATATTTTTACACTTTTGGGGTGAAACATGTTACATTAGAAACTTTGCACTTGTAAACATATTTGATTCTTGTAAACTTATGGCATTTCACCTGTTTGTTGTGGTTAGTTGAACTTTGTAGCTACCATGTAATGTCGAATATATGTATAATTATTAACTATTGCTAGCCTAGCGAAGTCATAGATCTATGGGCCAGACAAGCCTGCTTGGTTGATCCAAGTACACTTAGCTAATCGTATATACTTTTAAACGTTTGAGACTTGTAAAACTTTGTCGAGGTTTGATTGTGCATTCTGTCTTACATCCCTAGTTTACTTTTTTCTCTAACTTACAACATGAATTGCCATCTTTTATATACTTATGTATCAAAAACTATGGAAATCTCATCAACATTATGTTGACCTTTTATTTTTAACATGTTTCAGGAAATACTCAAGCTTGATCGCCACTTTTGAAGTTGTTCACACCTAGGAATGGACCTAGTTAATTAAATGAATGAGCTTGTAATATTTCTTATTAAGTCTTCTTTATTTGAGACTTATGTTTGTAATGTACCTTTGAAACTTATGTATAATACATTTGGATATAATAATAGCGTTATGTGGCTGTGAACGATCTTAACTCTCACTTCTCGACGTTTCCGCCGTCAAGGTTGGGGTGTGACAGATTGTTTTCAGAGCCCATAACTATAGGGATTTAGGTTATTAGAAATGGTGACCTAGACTATAGTTGCATGAACCACATAGAAAGAACCTTATAAACTTGTGTTTACTTATTGTTGCATGTCACATGATGCTATTTACTTAGGGATGCGTTTTGTGCAATATGATGCCCTTAGATAGGTGTGCCTTATAATTAATTACCTTGGTTACTTGTCTCCCTAAACTTAACTTTAACTCTTTGATTCTTCCCGACAAATGAACTTCCTAAACCTATTCTCAACGACATGTGGATTCTACACTTATCATCGTGGGTTCAATTCCTTAGACTCTATGTCTAATTTATGAAAATCTCATCAAGGTTTTGATTCTATTAACCAAAGAAATTTGTGTGACACAAAGACACCTGTATTCTGGATTTCCTGGCAAAAGGCCTTCGGGCTAAGGCAAGCATATCGTATAAATCTTATTGCGAGACTAGTTATGCTTACCTGGGGATTTCTGGGATGAGTGATAAACTATGGTCAACATACACAAGTCTCTAAGGAAAATGGGTCAATTTACCTTGACGTGTCAACGATTCCAAATGGGAATGCGTTACCAAATGGGACCATCCTCTTGTATCTTAAAAATCCTTGATTCCATGAACTGGTTTATCACCAAAGCTTTAATATCTTCTCATTCTTATCATACAGAATGTTCCTGTTGATATTGAACCCATCTTACATTTCAACTCCTACGTTTAAACATCGTTACACGTTGGGCGTTTTATGTAACTATTTCTATACCTTGACCAACGTGTACATGACTTTTAATATATCCAAAGATATTGGGAATCTGAACCGAATAGTCTTCAAAACTCTAAATCGATAATTATGGATTTCAGATCTTCTTAAAAATGTGTCCCATAATTGAAGTCATGCAATGCTTTAAGGTGGAATTCCTACATCTCGGGATACTATGTCTAGGCAAGGTGAAAATAGTAAACTGATTCGACCGTTGGATCCGTTTATTTGACTTGAAACCCTTGATCTGGGTGACCGCTTATAGGTAAGCGTGCCTTCAATAAGGTTATGGTTTACCTCATATCTTGAGAAGTCCACGTATTTCCTTTCGATTGCAAATTGAATGTTCACATCTCATTGTGGTGTTGAATCATTCTTGTCATTTATTTCGTCTTCCTGATTTAAACTACTCAAGATTTGAATATCATCATACCTAATTTTGTTATCTCGAACTTTGACCTTAAATCTTGTAAGTATGATTTTCCCTTTTGTTACATTGATGTAACTTGAAATTTTCCGAATTTCTAATTGATATTCTTTTCCTTTAGTTGTTAAGTCAAACTTTGTACCGTTTGTACCGTGGGAGATGCAAGAGTTTGCAAGTCAACCTATGACTAAGGACACTCGTATCTCCTAAATGATTCTATCTCATCAAAACAGGGGTGATTCCCTTACTTGATGATAATTCTTCATTCGTTTCGATAAATGGTTTCCAATTGTGTGTTATGAAATTTCATCCTCTTGATCGGGGTGATTTCCTTATCTTGAGAACTGACTTCAATTATTTTATTGGAACTTGCATTTCACGAGTGACATGATCTCACCAAAATAGAATTGAAACCCGTACTTTGGTGACAAATGTCAATCCTCGATTGTTTTCTTGTTATTATGAAGCTCAATCATCAAGATAGGCGTGAATTCCATACCTTGATGATAATTTCATTTTTATAGAATGTATTTTCTCAAATGAAACGACCTCATCAAAGTAGGAGTGAATTCTGGATTTTGATGAAGAATTTCATTTTGCTATATTTTGTTTTTGTAAAACTTCACCATTAAGATAGAAGTGATTTCCCTTACCTTAATGGTGAGTTACCTCGTCTTGTTTCCGTGGATCCTCAACAATAAGTTAGGATCGAACTTTTTGATTTGGTAAGTTAGGAGTCATGCTTTGGGAAATACACCATCAAGCTAGGAGTGAAAACCACACCTTGGTGGCTATTCTCATTCTTGATCTCAAACTTACCAAAGTTTTAATCACTTGACAAGAAACATGTAGTAATAACTTGAAGGGAGAATCAATGTTAGTGTTTCGATCTATCAAGCCAAAGCATGATTTCTGAACTTGAAAGGAGACCCAATCGCTCTGGTTAATTTTGATTCTGAGCTTGGAGCATTTAAATTCTTAAATTGATTTCATTCCCTTTATCCTTTTGATTTGATCTAGCTATATGGAACCATTTATTCCTTACTTATCGACTTTCATTTTGAGTTATCATCAAAACCTGATTGCGCGATGGTAGCCTTCTTAAACAATCTTTCTGCTAAATAAAGACATTATCAACTTGTGTTCATGTCTTTCTAGACACACAAATGTTCTCAGCTGTGCTTATGGGTTTGTTGAACTGCATATGCAAACTGTACTTGGAAATTTGCTACCTTGCAAAACATGGTTACAAATGCATTTCTTATTGTTTGCGTCACTTCTTGAATCGCTTTTGAATCCTTAACCTTGGAAATCTTTAAAACTCTATCTTGATTTCGATCTACGAGACTCGTTATTGTGACGCGGATATAGAGATTCATAAATTTTCGTAATTTGTAGTCATGGGTTTGGCATAAAAGAAAAGACATAACTTGGTATATGTCCAAGTGTCTCACCTCCATATATGACAAAGCCTAACACCCGTGTTCCTGAGAATTTCCGTTAAATTTTTCATTCACCAAAATGCCTCTTATATTAGATGTCATGATGACATTTGGTGCATTATATACCGATTGGCTAATTGCATATTAACTCATGTGGGTCGAGAAATTGACTTGTATCTATCTCAAATAGTCGTATACCGTGGTATGTCATTAAATATCGATCGTTAATTTTGTTGATGCATGTATGTCCCTAGATCATGAGCTGTAATGTAATGAATCTTGTCTGTCTGATTATGATGTAATTGTATTCATTAATGAAATGATATGAATTGGTTGTTACTTGTGATGTTTAATATTTCATTAATAAGTTGTGATTGAATTGATTGGGTTTATGAATGTTTGAATGATTGCACATTTATATTAATTAAAACATTCAAACTTAACTTAATAAAGTTCTCATGCGGATGGCCCATGCGAATGGACCACACGCATGAATAACTTCATACGATTGACTCAATCGCACGATTGAAACAGGAGACTGGATCAGTCGTATGATTGACACATAAGATTGACTCAATCGCACGACTGAACCATACTTATGGCCCAGTCGCACGATTGAACAATATTAACCTATAAATAGACCCAATTCGTGGGAAAACGTAAGCATTCATCCCATTACGATTCCAGACGTACCCTAGCCGTCCAGAAGCCTCCCAAATCGTTCTCCAAGTTCACAGAACACATCAGATCGGTTCCTAATCGATTTCTAACGTTGATTTCAATTCTTGATTGATTCATCGTGTGTTCTCACTGATTGGATCGCCAATCAAATAGGATTCCGCACTATTTGAGTTGGTTTAACACGCAATCACTAGGTATTTCGTTCAAATACCAGGTCCTAACAAGTGGTATCAGAGCTTTGGCTCTTGACTTCATGTTGATTCAATCAAGATTGCATAAAAGTTTGTGTTTTTGCACGAAAAACGCAATCTTTGGCATCAAAAGTGATCTTGGACGTTCCCTGCTCATCGAAGTTCAGTTTCTACGGACTTAGGCGATTTGGACTTGCAAAATTTCGAATTTTTACGGCTGAAACCCGTCAAACCTAGAAATTTTCGCAAAACAGCAGCTTCAGTCGCACGAGTGACCCATTCGAACGACTGGACTCCATTCGCATTGCTCATTCGCACGATTGGACCTAGTCGCACCTTCATTCGGCCGACTAAACCGTTCGTTCGCATAGCTCATACGCACCAGATTCATTCGCACGACTAAACCATTCGCCCTGTTCAGTCGCACGGTTGAACCAATCGCAGAGTTCATACGCACGATAAGACCATTCGCATCCTTCAGTCGCATCAGTTAAAGTTTATTTGATCAGATACTAAGTTTATTAGCCATGGAAGATCAGATGTCAGCCTTTACTGCTGGGAAGGACTCAAGAATTCAGACCTGCTGTTGCTTGAGAGTGAGGTGGGTAATCACAATAAACCACCAAAGCTCTTGACTTTAGATGAGTTTCCCCACTGGAAACAACGTTTTGAGATCTACCTCAATGGAGTAGATCCTAATCCTTGGGAAGCTATAGAGGTCGGTTATAGTACACCGGTGGGAGCAGATGGAGTTAAGTTAACGTTAAGTGGGATGACCGACGCACAGAAAGTAAAGTACAATGCAGAGAAAAGGGTGTATGCATTGATCACTCAGTCTATCCCCAAAGACATATTCCACCAGTACTCAGAGAACAAGCAGTCCAAGAAACTGTGGGATGAGCTAGAGAAGAGATATGATGGGAATGCATCATTGAAGGCAATCAAAGCAAAGGAGTTAAAGAAAGATTCGATAACTTCTCATCGATTGGTAACGAGAGTTTAGATGAAGTCATAGACAGATTCTACCACTTGATGAGCGAGTTGCATACACATGGAGTGGAAACGACTATGGAAGAGAAAGTAAGCAACTTCGCAGACGGATTGCCTGATAAGTGGGCTTCATTCGTGTCTAATCTTAGACAGAATGGAATGCTTGTAAAGCTGGATATAAATGACTTCATTCTCAAGCTGCGTGAAGAAGCACTAAGGATGAAGTATAGAGCACAGAAGTCTTCAATACACAAAACCCAGCTTTATACAACGCCACGCCTCAAGCTAAGACATCTGGAGCACCTCTCCAGACAGCATTTGTGTCTAGCTCGTCAGGTCCTTCACATGCTTCTCCTTCTGGATCAGACACGTCAGGGTCATCTTGTACCCACTATATTGGATCAGAAGCAAGTGCTGCCAAATTGAAGACCGAGAACCTCGGTAATGTGACCGTAGAAGTAGCACGAGAGCATATGGATCTTCTAGCTGCAGTAGTTCATTCATATGATGGACTTGTTGGTGGGAAGATTGGAAACTGCCATCTGGCAGATGAAGACTACGAGCAGGTAGATGAAATGGAGCTTGAAAGAATGGATATAATGTGGGCCTTAGCTAGCGCTGTCCGAAGGGCGAAGAAGTTTGTTAAGAAGACAGGACAGAATTTGATAGCTACTAAGGACACCACATTTGGCTTTGACAAGAGCAAAGTGACCTGCTTCAACTGTGGAGAGAAAGGACACTTCAAGAGGGAATGCGTCAAGCCAAAGAAGACTGGTAATGGGAACCCGTTCTCATCCTTTACTCGCCAAGACAAACAAGCTTCCACTTCTACTTCATCAAACAAGGACCCAAAAGCCTTGACTGCTCATGATGATGAAGGACAGGATTGGAGTTTTCGGTTTGTCTCACCAGAATCTAACATTGCCAGTGTTGAAGATATTGATGATGATTCTGCGAGTGAAGGTGATCTAGCAGTTGAGATAGCAATGTCACACAGTGAAGAAACAACTGCATCGGAGGTCAGTTACAAGCCAAAGGAGGAGACTTCCACGTCAGAAACAGAAAAGTCAGAACCACAAGAACCAGAGACGTCTGATGCTGCGTTGATGGCTAACTCTTCTGAAACAACACAGGTAAGTACAACTGACCAATTGTTTAATAATCATGCTTGCTCTAACTGTGATATGTTTAGGAATAGCATCGATGAAAAATTTGCTAGGTTATTAGATCACAATGATAACTTAGTAAAAGATTTACAACTATGCACTGAGGCCAATAGAGTATTAAAACAAAATGAGCATAGTTATAAAGAAAAGATAGACCTATTGACAAAACAGCTTAGGGAAACCGAAGTAGTTGCCTTTAACCAAGCAAATGACATTAGGTACTATCTAAACTCCCTAGAGGACACTAAGAAGCAAAAGGCAGTTCTAGAAGTAGAAGTTAACTCCTTAAAACAGAAACTGCATAGTTGGACTAGTTCTTCACACATAGTTCAACACTTAGTGAGAGAAAGGAATAACGGGGAGGGATTAGGCTACAAAGTGGTTCCACCACCACCTGAGACCTTGATGAACACCAAGTCTAAACCAGTAAACAACAACCCCATCAAGAATCATGTGGTGACCACTCCTCTTGTTACTGATCCAGACACATCATGTTCATCTACTGAATCTGGACAGAAACAAAAGGAGGCCACTTCAAAGGCAAAGGGTAAATTGCCTTGTGTTAATCTGGAAAATGAATTTGAAAAAATTAACTTAAAGTCAGGGTCAAACAGAGTCAAATCAGAACCTAAAAAGACTTCAAACGTTAATTTTTCACATGCTACAAGTCAAAAACCAGTTAACCAAAAAGTGGAACAAGTTAAACAGGTTAAAACAGTTAAATTTGTTAAACCAGAGAAAACATCAAACATGCAAGAGTCAAAACCTAAAGTGATTGATGTTCCTAAAGTGTCACGCATTTCTCCACAAAGAAGGCTACTCATAAAGTTGATAGCAGATTATGCTACAACTGTGGAGAATGTGGACACATTGCTTCCTATTGTCCTTTCTATCAGACACCTAGGAAGAAGATTGATCTTCAGGACTCTAGACCTAGGTCTTCTAAGAGGAGTTCTCTAACTCCACCTAGAAGATCTAGTGAACCTAAAGTCCAACCTGTAAGCCAGACGACTGTTTATCATAAACAGGCATTGCACAAATCTGGCTTATGGAAAGAGAAGTCATCCTGTGTGTCTGATACTGATGACAAGAAGGAATCTGAGCTACCCTCACCCTCTAAGGGTCAATGGGTAATTTATGATGTGTGATGCCTCTGGGAAACCCAAGACAGTAAAGGCTTGGGTTCCTAACCTAAACTGATACATTTACTCGATATGTGCAGGGTGTTCGGTATAGCGCTGAGACTAACACGTGGATTATAGACAGCGGAGCATCCAGGCACATGACAGGAAATAGAGCCCTTTTATCAAACGTCAAACAATAAAGGAGGGCATGTTTCCTTTGCAGGAAACAAGGGAGGATACATCACAGCACAGGGAGAAGTGGGAAATCAGAAAGTTAAGTTTGATAAGGTGAACTACGTTCAACAACTTCAGAATAACTTACTTTCTGTTTCCCAAATCTGCGATAAAGGATTTAAAGTCATCTTCGACAACAAGAAGTGTTACGTGCTGAAGAAAGACTATATGATCCCAGAGGACCAAGTTCTGATGACTGCTTCAAGATATAAGGACCTTTATGTCTTGGATCTGTCAACAGCTGCTCCAACGGATCATGAGGTGCAGTGCTTTCTATCTAAAGCTACTGAGAAGGACTCAATCTCCTGGCATAGGAGAATGGGACACATTAGTCAAAGGAAGATGAATCACTTGATTCAGAAGGATTTTGTGAGAGGAGTAAATGTCAAGAACTTCCAACTTCCTGACTTTTGTGTAGCTTGCAAGAAAGGCAAACAGACAAAGAAGTCTCATAAGGAAAAGAAAGTTCATTCAATAGAACTTCCTCTTGAACTTCTTCACATGGATCTGTTTGGTCCAGTCAGTACAAGGAGCATTGCAGCGACTTGTACTGTTTTGTGGTCACTGATGACTACTCAAGGTTCACTTGGTAATGTTTCTGAAATCCAAATCAAAACATTTGAGTCATTCAAGGAATTAGTCACCACTCTGGAATCTCTCTACCAGCTAAAAGTTAGACAAGTACGCTCAGACAACGGACAGAATTCAAGAATCAATGGATGGAGGCATACTGCAAGGAAAAGGGAATTGTTCATCAATTCACTTCAGCCTACACGCCTTAGATGAATGGTGTTGCTGAGAGGAAAAATAGAAGCTTGATAGAGACTGCACGGACTATGCTGGCTGACTCGAAATGCCTATCCAATTCTGGAATGAGGCAGTAGTAGCAGTAATGCAATTGAATACACTGAATCGAGTCCTAATAGTCAAGCGCCACGGAAAGACAGGTTATGAGCTACTACAAAGACGTAAACCGAATTTGGAGTATCTTGAACCTTTTGGCCGCCGTGTACACTTCTGAAGAAGACACAAGAAGGAAAATTCAGCGAGAAGGCAGATGAAGGAATCTTTAGGATACAACATACCGAATAGCGAGTGTACAATAACTCAACGGGTCTGTAGAAGAAGTGTGGTGTAATGTCGACGTTCAGAGATATACCACGCCACCTACAGGAAAAGGACCTGCCTACTTCTTCGATTATGATGGATTCTTCAAATCCTTCAACATACCTCTCTCTCCTCAGATGATGAGTTAGCTACTAGGATGATGTATGATATTTGAATACACCATCTAGCACAAGGAGAATCATCTACTCAGTCAGGGGGAGTAGTCGACGACAGTGACTCCTCCTCTGAAGATGAACTGAAGCAGATAACCAGAACAGTCAGGAGGAACAGGCTCCAGTTCCTGAAAGTCCACAAGCATCTAGAGTGATGCACCTTCGACTTCGGAAACCTCAAACTCCAACTACCTCAGATGCAGAACAAAATGTTCATAATCTCGGTTCTGAGGTGGCTGTTCCTACTACTCCAGGATCACGACTAAACGTCTATCATCCCCTTGACAATGTTATTGGGGATGTCAGATCAGGAGTACAAACCCGAAATCAGTTATACTCAGCTGTACGCCTCGGTTATGGAGAAAGGATACATTCATGATGGTGCTTATCGATGCTTGTCTCGCAGGTTGAGAAAAATATGTCAGTGAGGCACTAAATGATGACGCGTGGGTGAGTGCCATGCAAGAAGAACTTCTGCAGTTTAAGAAGTTAGGTGTATGGACTCTAGTTGATAGACCTAAAGGTGCTAAGTCATTGGCACTAAATGGGTACTAAAATGCAAGAAGGATGACCAAGGGGTCATTATCAGGAACAAAGCTCGACTGGTGGTTCAAGGTTTTCGCCAAGTCGAGGGAATTGACTACAATGAGGTGTTTGCACCCGTGGCAAGGATGGAAGCTATTCGTATCTTCCTTGCCTATGCATCGTACATGAAGATCAAAGTCTACCAATTAGATGTAAAGAGTGCATTCCTTCATGGAGGGAAGAGATAGAAACAGTCTAGTAAGTCACCCGAGGGTTTTGAAGATCCTACCATCGGGATAGAGTTTACAAGCTCGACAAAGCTTTATATGGGCTTCATCAAGCTCCTCGAGCTTGGTATGAGAAACTCTCAACTCATCTTGTGAAACACGGCTTTCGTAGGGGAGTAGTCCTTGACTGTACACTGTTTATTAAAGAAAAGGATGGCGACCTACTGCTGTACAGATATATGTTGATGACATAATCTTCGGGTCAAAGAACGAAGAGTTATGTAAAGAGTTTGATAGCCGATGACGAAAGAGTTTGAGATGAGTGCTCTGGGGGAGATGAAGTTCTTTCTCGGGTTACAGGTGGATCAAACACCAAATGGATCTTTCTACATCAGACCAAGTATGTAGGAGACATTCTCAGTCGCTTGACATGAGAATGCTTTCTGCTGCTGGGACTCCACTTGCTACGAATCATGATATAGCACCTGATGAGAATGGAGATCTAGTAGATGCCACTATGTACCGAGGAATGATCGGATCCCTCATGTATCTCACTGCCTCAAGACCTGATATTATGTATGCTACATGTCTATGTTCAAGATATCAGGCTAAACCAAAGGTCAACCATCTGATCGGGGTCAAGAGGATTTTTCGTTATCTGAAGGGTACACCCACACTTGGATTGTGGTACCCTCATGATGATGACTTTGAGCTTACCGCGTATAGTGACTCGGATTACGGGGGCTGCAAGATGAACTACAAGTCTACATCAGCGGGGTGTCAATTCTTTGGGAGAAGATTAGTTACCTGGCAGTGTAAGAAGCAGACATCGGTTGCATTGTCAACCTGTGAAGCCGAATATATTTTGCTGCTGCAAGTTGCTGTTCACAAATCATCTGGATTCAACAGCAAATGCGGGATTACGGTTTAAAATTCTCATCTACTCCTATTTTTGTTGATAACTCTGCTGCAATTGCAGTAACTAAAAATCCGGTCCAACATCCTAAGACCAAACACATCGGTATTAAATACCACTTCATAAGAGATTGTTTTGAAAGAACTTAATTGATGTGGTTAAAATTAATACTGATTTTCAACGCGCTGACCTCTATACTAAAGCCTTTGATAAACCACGTTTTCAATATTTATTAGAGGTCAACGGCGTTAAAAAGAAAAGTGAGGTAATTCCTGATGATGACAATGTGTAGTCCGATGTAGTTTAGTTAAATTTATTTTAGTTATTATTTGATTTGTCTTTGATTTTATTTTTTTAAACTCATGTTATTTTGCTGTTAATTAAAATCCTAAAATAATTAAACCAGAAATGATTTTAGGATTTTAGGGGGAGAATATGTCAGCAAGTTAACAAAAAAAAAAAAAAAAAAATTGAGGGAGAAGGAGTAGCTAGCTGAAATAAGGTCGATTTGTGTCTGTGATACCGATTCGTACCTTTGGAAAATGATAGTACACAGGAACAAATCAAGAGGGACTTTAAAATTTAAGTTTTAGAAAGATGCAAAAGTTCAAAGTATAAATCTGTGTAGTCTAAGCAATACAAAAAGGAAAGATGATAGAAAACTGGCAACTCCTAAGGTGACACAAAGAAAGTAGACTTAGAGGCTGCTAGACCATATATGATATGTTGGTAGATTCAACACAATAGACAAATAGACCTGATTGGTGATCTCAAGATAAACTAAGTTGTTCAACTGACTGTGGGCTTCCATCTTATCACTGGTTAACACATCAACAATATTCCAATAAGGGGTAATGAGCAATTAAACGCCACAAATGTGTGCGGATGACCATAATTAGAGCAAAGCAAGAAAAAATTGAAAGACAAATGCAATAAAGCTAATGACTTATGTTGTTGGTGCATTTTGTGCAAAATAAAATAATCTGCTCTAACAAGGAGATAGGTTGTGTGCCTCTCTGCTGTGCGATGGCACTGACCTGAGGATAAGCATAACCTAGATATTCTAGAATTCATTGTTGTTTGCCGCCTCTCTGCTGTGCGATGGCACTGACCTGAGGACAGGCTTCTCTTTGAAAGCTCTAAGAATAGTCTCTTCTTGTAATAATACCCGTAGACCGCTCAAAAGCTCCTGAGGAATGTTGATTACCATATAAGTGTGGGATCCACAAATGTTAGTTGAAATAATTAAACCTAAATAGTCACCAGTCTGTGTCAAAAGTCTGTGTATGGATTTAAGTGGACAAACATACTGACAATCATTGTGGCTACATTCTCAAAGGTTCAAATCAATGTGAAAATCTAAGAGTTTCAGTATGATTTCCTTATGTTGCTAACGACTATGGATGAACACCGAGAACTTGAGCATCAAAAGGTTCAATAACTAGTCCCAAATGATTTGAATTGCCTGTATGATTCCAAAAATTGAATTGGTCCAGATATGATAAATCTAAGTTGAAGCTATCTATTCCCGAACCAAATCCCGCAGATATCAATCTCTGGATTTATCTCTCACAAAAGCCAAAATATGTCTGTTTATGTAATTAGTTTTAAAGTCTTAAATTAGTTAGTCGTTTAAGTTTTAATTTGAGTCAAGTGTCGGGCTACATCAGGAAAATCAGAAGGAATCAACTCACTAAAAGGGTCATGTCTGAGATGACCATATGTGCTTTGAAAGGTTAAATTAGTCACGTCTGAGGTGACAAAGTGTTTAAAAGGGTCACGTCTGAGGTGACCAAAGTGGTTAAAAAGATCACGTCTGAGGTGATCAAGGTGTTTTCATGATAAAAGGATCATGTATGAGATGATCAAAGGCTCATAATGTTAATTTAATTAATCAAAAAGAGTTTAAATGTAAATTGGTAAAAATGGCAGAAAATTAACTAAGTATTACCCATTCGCACGAATGGACCATACGTATGGGCTAACCATACGAATGAAGTCCATTCGCACGAATGAACTATGAGTATGGACCATCCAACCGAATGGACCATACGATTAGTCCACTCGGAGGATTAAGTACGAACGAGTGAGTCAGTCGCACGACTGAACTTCAGTCGGACGACTGGAGAAGGGCGACTGACCCAATCGCACGACTGAGTCCCACTCGCACGACTGAAAGGTGCGTATGAACTCAGTCGCACGATTGGATCTAGGGTTGATATAAATAGAGGTGGAGTAGGTCGCAGAGACTCATCACCCTCAAATCGCCCCTAAATCGCACACCCTACCGTTACTCTGCCAAAATTTGATTTGCCTTAGTTTTCTTGTTGATTGTGTGTTACTGACGTTCGCTAATCATCATACAGGTATTTTGAAGTCTTCTTCCATCAAAAACAGAAAGATTGGGACCCTAATTGGGATTGTTCGACTGTGAAAAGTGGACCGAGACAAGCAAACCCTAATAACCTATTAAATCAAGCAAAATGTTAAAATTAAATAAAATAGGTTATTAGTAAAGAGAATGCGATACTAAAGAACCGGTTAATTGAGTTATAAGACTTAGTTTGTGTAGATTCGAACGATTGACGACTGAACACCTGAGACAGACGACTGGTCGTCCGGATGAACTTCAGTCGCACGACTGAAGGGAGCGATTCACCTAACCGCACGACTGAACCATGCGAATGAAACTCAGTCGCACGACTGAGGTAACCGCATAAGAGTACATGCGCATGAGTCCAGTCGCACACTCAGTCGTGCGCATGAGGTAATTCGCACGTCTGAAGTTCAATCGCACGGTTCAGACGCACGACTGTCTTCAGTCGTACAACCTCAATCGCATGACAGATAGTTTTCATTCAAAGTCTAAGTGTTGCATTATACTCTTAGCCAACGAAACTAACGTTTATATTATTTGTGTTACAGATGGCGAGTCGATGGAACATGAGCACCAAGCACAACATATGTGCTCACCTGGATTTGACATCCAGGAACGCAGCTGACTTCACAGGCATTATTACATTTCTGCTGAGATCCAGGATCGCTCATGCTATATCTACTCCATGCACACCATACAGATCAGTACAGCAGGCCTTCTGGGAAGGCGCGTCGGTTGATAGATCCACTGAGCCTCATTGCATCAGAAGTTCGATTTTGGTGAGGCTATCACTATATCTGAGGAGGATCTGAGGATTGTTCTACAGCTTGGGAACGATGCTGATTGTCCCACTCGTCTACACCCCCTCACTGTTAGAGGATGTTTCATGAGAGCCAAGTACTCTGGGGACATCAATGCTGGGGTACTCAACAAGAGTAACCTCTGTCCCCAGTTTAAGTACCTTGCGCACGTGCTGCTGAAGTGTATAGCATCCAGGAGGGAGGGAGGTTTTGACGAGCTTCCGACCAGATCCAGAAAGCGTATGCTGCGTTGGTGCTGAACCACCCGTTCAGCTTCTCCAAGATGATATTCACCTACCTGGTGGAGAACATCGAGGGGAAAGGGAAGGAAGGCTTCTGTATGTACCCCAGATTTCTACAGATGATCATTGACCAGAAGCTTCCCTCCCTGCCGAAGGAGAAGGAGGATGCTGTTGTTCTTGAGGTTATGGACGACACTACACTCGGCCGGATGAAGGTATACAGGGGAAGCAGGTGAAGCCCCCTGTCAGGAGGTTGTTTGGGCATCTGGCCCGTGCTAATTATGTGGCGCCAGCCAAGAGAAAGTGGCGCCACGAGGACAGTGATTCGGATGTTGAGCATATTGCCATACCAGATACCGACTCTGATGATGATGATAGCGGCGACGCCGGGGATGATATGCCTGCCCCATCTAGAGGCACTGATTCAGACATTATTCCCCCGGGGTCAGCCACTGCCGGAGAGGTCGCTGAGATGGCCGGTTTCCATCAAGAGTTTGTGGCTGGTGATATAGAGGAGGAGGAGTCAGATGAGGAGCCCCTCACCAGGACTGTGGGAAGTAAAGTTGTTCCCACAGACCACGGGCTTAGGGTGGTTGGTGAACACCCTCGGGACTCCTCAGAGAGAGACACTGACCCGAACTATGTTCTGGGTTCAGTAAGCAGAGCTGCAGGGGAGCATCCACTTCCACCGGGACTAGGAGGAAGCGGATGGCTCAACCCCATGGATTGAAGAAGAAGAAGCGTCGCTTGACCTTCGTTACTACTACTTCCAGCACCACAGCTACCACTACCACCATTACTGACATACCACCCATCACCACAGCCACCACAGCCACTACTCCCACTACCACATCCACCACCTTACCTACCACCACCGTATCCTTCCCATCCACCACCAGACCATTCACACCTACTTCACCAGCATCAGCCCACCGACCCATATTCACCACTGCCACTGCCACCACCACCACACATCATGCTGGACCTTCAGCCCAGCCTTCACATGCTTATGGATTCACTCTACCTCACATCGGGGTAGAGGAGCAGCTCTCAGCGCTAAACCGTATGGTGATGCGTCTGCTTGCTGCAGATGAGGAGAAGGCGGCGCAGATCCGCCAGCTGACCGACCTGACTGCTGCCCAGTCTCAGCAACTGGCAGAGCAGGCTCGGGTGATCGACCAGCAGAGAGTCGAGGTGTCCCAACTCCAGGACATGCAGGCTCAGTCCGTCAAACGTATAGAGGAGTTGGAGACGACCAACAAGACTATTATGCTGAGGCTAAAGGGGTCGAAGGATGAGCCCCTGAAGCTAAAGGAAGGTGACAGGGATGATGGAGATGATGATGATAGAGATGATGATGATGAAGATGATGATGATGAGGAGGAAGATGATGATGATGAGAAGACTGAGGAAGACAGGACAGAAGGACATGATGATGATGACGAGGCAGAAGGAGGGGATGCGGCTGCATCGGCCTCTGCTTCAGGTCAAGAGCGGAGATCTAAACATCGACAGGACCAGTCATCCACTACTTCTGCTCCTCCGAGCGACACGCCCAGATTCAAGACAAAAGTACTGATTAGATGTCTTATGTTTATTTATTTTGTACTTGAATCATGTAATGAAAAACAAGTGTGTTTAATGTTTATATATTAAGTTAATATAAGTCTGTTTGATTGATTACTAATGGTTTATGTGTTGAATGTTTATATCAAACAGATCCAAACTTTCAAAGGGATGAGTTTGACTTTGCTCCCCTTCAAATGGTCAAGACTCAATTAACCATGATTCTTGACCTACAAGGGATAGTGAGACGGTCTGTGAGTTATACCCCTGAAGAAGGGGAAATAATTCATGACCTGTCTGATGAGCAACTGGCAGAGATGTTCAGACTCAATCCCGATGAAATAGTCAAGGACGCTCCAACAGTTGATTCAACCAGTGATGAGGAACTTAATGATATTGATGAAGTTGAGGTTGAAGACATTACTGCAGAAGAGTACCCTCAGTATGCTGACGCCGAGGGAAATGTGGTCCCCAATCTGGGTGAATCCCTAGTCAGTGATACTTTTGAGGTACTAGACAAGATGGAGCAGGAAACGGAAAAGACTGAAGGAACAGCCCAAGCCTCTAATGCAGACGTAGATATTCGCAAGGCTGAGTGGGCTGCCTGTTTTGAAGAAGTAAGAGCCCAGCGTGCTGCACCAAAGAGAGATGCCTACACCAAGCTCTACAGAGTCAAGAAACACCATAAGTGTCAGGCAGGATTATCTCATGGGCTTATTTTGAAGACCTTAACGCTTATGCAGTTAAGAGGGAGCAGGGCATAGAGTACTTCAGGTTCCCACATGATTAGAAGACTCTACCTGGTTTTGAGCTCAACCAGCTGGCTAAGCTAAAGCTGCTGTATGCTGAACCAAGAAAGATGTCAGGCTGGTTTGAGGCTGCCCTGAAGAAAGAGTACCACACCAGGTGGGTCAACTTCAAACCTCAACAACCTACGAGGTATATCAGACGTTCTGAAGTTGATCCCATAACTGGTAAGCCCAAGATAGTGCTGAAGTGGAGTCCCCAAGAACAATGTCGAATCCCTCTCAGGGAAATGCCTCAGGACTTCACTCCACACTTCAAATGGTGGTACTATGATTGGAGAACCGCTGAAGCTGTCATAGTTCTGAATAAAGAGGGCCAAATGGTACTATCAGGGTATTCGACCCAATGTGGCTAACCAACTTGTCTGCTAATGATGTCTACACATTATACAGTGGCCACTGTTCTATGACACACAAGACATTGTACAAGCCCTCCAGTTCCAAAATGTTATACGACTTTGCTTTGCGTTCGAAATACACGCAGGAGTCACTAAAGAGGAGAAGTACAAAAAGTATAAGGAGGTGATGCAGAAGACAAGAGATTAGATAGATCTAGGTCCAAGGGGGAGTTTGTTGATGCATGTATGTCCCTAGATCATGAGCTGTAATGTAATGAATCTTGTCTGTCTGATTATGATGTAATTGTATTCATTAATGAAATGATATGAATTGGTTGTTACTTGTGATGTTTAATATTTCATTAATAAGTTGTGATTGAATTGATTGGGTTTATGAATGTTTGAATGATTGCACATTATGTTATATTAATTAAAACATTCAAACTTAACTTAATAAAGTTCTCATGCGGATGGCCCATGCGAATGGACCACACGCATGAATAACTTCATACGATTGACTCAATCGCACGATTGAAACAGGAGACTAGATCAGTCGTATGATTGACACATAAGATTGACTCAATCGCACGACTGAACACTCAGTCGTGCGGATGAATCAACCGCATGGTTCAATCGCACGACTGAACCATACTTATGGCCCAGTCGCACGATTGAACAATACTAACCTATAAATAGACCCAATTCGTGGGAAAACGTAAGCATTCATCCCATTACGATTCCAGACGTACCCTAGCCGTCCAGAAGCCTCCCAAATCGTTCTCCAAGTTCACAGAACACATCAGATCGGTTCCTAATCGATTTCTGACGTTGATTTCAATTCTTGATTGATTCATCGTGTGTTCTCACTGATTGGATCGCCAATCAAATAGGATTCCGCACTATTTGAGTTGGTTTAACACGCAATCACTAGGTATTTCGTTCAAATACCAGGTCCTAACAAATTTTAATGATCGATTCATTTCCTGCTATTAGCAATGTTTCTAGTCATTGTTGTGAACCATTCCAAAATCTTCGCATATCGTTTATTCTTAGACCGACGGTTTGGTCAAAGGAGCAATATAATTCACAGGATATGCGTTAAGATCGTTTCAGTGACGTTTGGGATCCTTAAATTCCGACGGTTAACTTTTCTTACAATTGATGGTCTTTCATTGATTTCAAGCCATCACTTTATTATGTAAATACGTTCTAGATGTTGTCTAATATACCCCAGTACTCATTATCGTTTTCCAACGTTCATGTGTCAAATCTCAAAGAGTTGTTTGTCAATGATAATTCGCATCCACTGGAAGAGTTCAAATTTGGATGCATTGTGTAAATTTCCATAATTCGCAAAGTGAAAATCTCCCCGTAATCAAACGCCAACCGCGGTCCGTTTGTACACTTATCTTCCATCATAAGTCTCCAATTCGTTTAGTTTATTCTTAATTTCGGGACGAAATTCTTTTAAGTTTGGGAGACTGTAACAGTTCGTACTTTTCGTTAAATTAAAAGTTAACGCCGTTATATTTGTAAGGACATTGTTGTCTAAAATGAAACTCATGGGTTACCTAGGCTTATTGTTTTGATTTACCTTTTATCTTTAATTGAAGGGTTTATAATAATAACTAGATATAATAAATAATAATAATTAGAATAATAATAACAGAAATAATGATTAATAAAAGTTAATTAAGTAATAAGTTGTAAATGTATTAAAACTTAAAGATAATTAAAGTACAAGGTTTTATTTGTCATATTATAAACTTTAAAAGTAAACTATTTATATAAAATAATAACAACTTAAATTTTGATTAAATTTAAGGGGTCATTCTGTTAATTTAGAAACTCTAATACTAAAGTTTAGGCATAAAATAATAAGTTTTGAAATAACAGGGACCATTAAACAAAACCAAACCCCCCTCCCCAAACTCGTATTTCCGGCCACCTCCCCGGCAGGGCTCCGGCGACGCCCAAGACCGCCAAGTTTCTGCCGGTTATGAAACCCAAATCGTTGTAACTGTCCTCATGAGCTGTTTCGAACTTAAACGTTCCAAATTAATGGGGTTAATCACCGGTTACAAACCCAACGTTGCATAACCGAAATCACTGTTTAATTCACAGCCGTTCGAAGCATTAAACACTAACTACAAGCAAATTAAACTAACATACACAATCATAGAACTATTCCTAAGTGATTTTTGATTCTAATTTCACATGAAACAAACGTGAATCTCATCTTCGATTCCTTTCACTGGCCGCGACTTGCAGCAAGTCGAACACCACTCTCCGAGTCTCCAATCTTGAATTTGATTGAGGGCTTTGATTTGTGGGTGTCTGAAAAAGCTTCCCATGAATTTATTGAATTATCATACACGAATACCCATCGTTCGCTCACTGTTCGGCCGCGGGTTGTTCTTCGAAGTGGGTATCTCCAATCGATCATCAAACGGGTAATTGTTTACATATACATGATCGTTTAACCATGGGGAGAAAAAGCCCCATGGTTGATTGGGTCAACAACAACAAATTGATGCTCGATTTGTATCAAGAACGAACTAGGGTTCTTGGGGAAATTGGGAATCATATGAAACTTGTGTTTTTAAGAATTAAAATCCATTTCGTGGCAGGCTTAGGCGCCCTTGCCTACTGGTTAACAATGCATGCTCACATCCTTGAGGTCCCGGGTTCGAACCCGGGCACCCTCAATCATTTTTTTAGGCCTTTCCTTAAATAAATAAATTACAGAAAATTTATAAATATTTTAGAAAAATCATTTGATAACTAATATTATTTTTAAAGACACCAAAGTATTTTCTGCAAATTTTTTTAATTTAAATATTTATTTACCCTTTAAATATTATTTTTAATATTTTCTGAAAATTTATAGAACAATATTTATATTTATATACTCTTTTATTGGGCAATACATTACTTAAAATTATTGTTTAATCATATTTATTTTAAATAATCATAGAAATTTTCTTACACTTTATATTTAATTTTACTAACTATTACGAATGATTTAATTTCGTTAGATTACCTAAATGGTATAATACTTTTCATAGAATTAAAATATAAGTGATTCCATTATTAAATTGTATTTATATATATCAAAAACCTCCAAATCTCTATTGAAATCCTAGTTCACGTTTAATCGTTAATATTACCTTTAAACTTAACTTTGAAATATATACGTTAGGTATCTTGTAAAAGAAATCGTTGGAGACTCGGTTAATCTCTTATCATCATTCTTGTACTTATTTTCCATGTGAGTATTTCTATACCCCTTTTTATATTTTTACACTTTTGGGGTGAAACATGTTACATTATAAACTTTGCACTTGTAAACACGTTTGATTCTTGTAAACTTATGGAATTTCACCTGTTTGTTGTGGTTAGTTGAACTTTATAGCTACCATGTAATGTCGAATATATGTACAATCATTAACTATTGCTAGCCTAGCGAAGTCATAGATCTATGGGCCAGACAAGCCTGCTTGGTTGATCCAAGTTCACTTAGCTAATTGTATATACTTTTAAACGTTTGAGACTTGTAAAACTTTATCGAGGTTTGATTGTGCATTCTGTCTTACATCACTAGTTTACTTTGTTCTCTAACTTACAACATGAATTGCCATGTTTTATATACTTATGTATCAAAAACTATGGAAATCTCTCCAACATTATGTTGACCCTTTAATTTTAACATGTTTCAGGAAATACTCAAGCTTGATCGCCACTTTTGAAGTTGTTCACACCTAGGAATGGACCTAGTTAATTAAATGAATGAGCTTGTTATATTTCTTATTTAGTCTTCTTTATTTGAGACTTATGTTTGTAATGTACCTTTGAAACTTATGTATAATATATTTGGATATAATAATAGCGTTATGTGGCTGTGAACGATCTTAATCTCACTCCTCGACGTTTCCGTCGTCAAGGTTAGGGTGTGACACAAGTGACACCACTGTCACGAAAGATTAAGAGATACATCCAGGGGCTGCCGGTGGATATCCGTAGGCATATGATTGACGCCCGGCCTAGCACCTTTAGATCGGCAGTTGATTTGGCTGGCAGATTGTATGATGAGCGCGAGGTGGTGGTGGCTGAGGTGAACAAGAAGGGCGGAGGTGACCGTAACTGGAATGGGAAACGGTTTGGACGTGGAAGAGCCGCTCCAAACAATAAGGTAGCGAAGGTGGGTGACCGACGTGTGGTCACAACTGGTGCAGAACGGTAGAAGTGTGGCAAATGTGGAAGTGAGCATACTGGTGAGTGCAGGATGGGGATGAACGTATGCTTCAGGTGTGGCCAGCCTGGCCACATCGCTAGAGACTGCACTACTGAGAAAGATGTTCTAGGGATCAGTTTTGAGACTCTGAAGAAGTTCAACAAGATGAAGATCAACTACAAGTATGATGATCAGAAGACTGTTGTGTCTTACTTCTATAACAAAATCATTGCCAGAGTCAAGGAACTTTTAGTTTTGAAGAACTAATTGCAAGTATCTAAGCCTAAGGGGGAGTATTGTTAGGTCTAGGATCAGTAGATCTAGTTCATTATGTATAGGCTTAGTACTTGAATTAATATCTGTAATGAATATTTGTAATTCATTATTATGTATGCATTAAATATATAGGTTAACCCATTTATGTGGTGTTAGTTTATGTATGGTTGCAGGTACAAACATATAATTGGTCAATTTATGAAATTGACCAAGTGTAAGAAACATCTACGGGTGAACATTTTGTTCTTCCGTAGATATATTTCTTACAAGTAACTTTACATCCGAAGATCTCTGCGGGATGAACAACAACCAGAAGTGAAGAACAAGTTTCCTTGAAGAACAAGACTCCTTCGGAAAGAACAAATCATCTACGGAAGAACAAATTCCTACTGAAGATACTATTCCTGCGGAGTCCAACCACTTGTATAATATAAGTGTTACAAGTCAACAAGGCAGTTATGCGAATCCCGAGAAATCCGATGATTCATTAACTAAAACAAATCAAATCCCAAGAGATCTGGTGTTTCCTATAACTGAAACATCATTGTCTATATATATGGTTCCTAGTTCCGATTCAAACAGGATGTGTTAGCCGATTGATTGATCGACAACAGCAATAGCAATACGACAATCACTTCAAAGTCTCTCAATCAAACCCTAGCAGCCGTCACATCATAGCATACTTTGATATCATTCATTCATTATATATGTAATCATTAACATGTTCTAATGAAATACTGATTAATCATTAGTTGTGTTTGTTACGTGTTCTTGAACATTGATATTGTAAAGTTATTTAAAACAATTAAACCAAATCAACGTTGATTCCGCAAACGTTGAATTGCCATCAACCGACACTGATAATTCCTGTTGACGATCCTTGGATTCACAGAGGCTATGACTGAGAAGCTTGAAAAGATCAAAGCCTTCATGAAGGCAGCCAAAGATAGACAGAAGTCGTATGCTGATAAACGACGCAGGCCGATTGAGTTCCAGGTGGGTGACCGGGTTATGTTGAAGGTCTCATCTTGGAAGGATATCATTCATTTCCGAAAGCGGGGCAAGTTGAGCCCAAGGTATATAGGCCCTTTCCGAATCATCGCTCGAGTAGGAGAGGTGGCCTATAGTTGGAGTACCGGATGAGTTAAGTGGAATTCACCCGACATTCCACGTATCTCATCTGAGGAAATTCTTGGCAGATGAAGATATGATTGTTCCATTGGAAGATATCGAAGTAGACGAACGGCTCAATTATATGGAGCAACCAGTGGCAATCATTGATCGAAAGGAAAAGAGGCTGAGAAATAAAGTGGTTTCCTCTTGTGCGCGTACAGTGGAAGCACAGGAAGAGATCCGAGTCAACGTGGGAGACTGAGGAAGAAATGAGACATCATTACCCACGTTTGTTCGAAGAATAACAGGTTTCGGGGACGAAACCTATTTAAGGGGGGTGGACTTGTAACACCCGGTTATTTATTTATTTTGAAGCTGGCGAATGAAGAAAAAGAAATAAAGTTCAAAGTCGAGGGACCAAACTTGCCAACGAAGGAAGGAAAGTTAAAATATGTGTGATATAGTAGGGAGAGGGCAGCCATACTCTCCCCACACACTCACAATTCAGCCAAAAAAAAAGAGAGGGAAGAGAGAAAGGAAGAAAAGAGAAGAAGTGTTGGTTCAGGGTGGTTCGAGTGGCCAAAATCGTTGAGGAGCGAGTCAAATCGAAGCCCTTATCGTTGTGCTCGTTTGTGTGAGTTCTAGGACCCACTTTACTTGTTTTCAAACGATTTTAGGGCTGGAAAGCATGAAAAACCCGTTTTTGAATGTGTGTGTTTATGACCTATTGGGGTGTGTGTGTGTGTGATGCGCTTAGAGTTTGTTTCCGGGCTTGTGTGTGCTTGTATGGTGTTGTGGTATGCATTCCTAAGGTCTAAGATGGTTGATTTAGGCTTAGAATGGGTTTGGATGAGCTTGGAGGCCAGAAATGGCAGATTGGGTTCGGGATGAACTCCTTTCTGCATCAGTTAGGGCTAGGCGACCGACTGGAGGCCATACGGCCGACTGAGAGGCGATTGAGGTTCATTCGCACGACTAAGGTTCATTCGCACGATTGAAGGTTCATTCGCACGAACGATTGGGGTCTAGTCGCATGGGGAGTCATGTGACTGAGGTCCCAGTAGCATAAGTGTTCATCTGCATGAGTCCAATCGCATGATGTTCAGTCGCCTGGAGGCCATGCGACTGAAGGGTGTCCATACGCCCGAATAGGGCTGTTGCACCCGAGGAGAAGCTTAGTTCAACTTCTAACTTTCGGGGGAAAGTGCAGATGTAAGCATTGACATAGAAGTTCCCGTAAGTTTATGTACAATGACTATAGAGGCCTTAGAGGTTATGTTGGGCATGACGATGATGTTGCATGTTTATGCATGATGTTATGTATGTATGATGTTGCCCTATGTGATGTTGATGTCTGAATATGATATGTTCCTTAATATGATGTATTGTTATCTTTCTTGTGGCTTTACGTGTCGTGTTAATGAATGAATGAAGTATTATGTAACGTAAAGTGAAAGATAATGAAAGAAGAACATGACATGAAGTAAGAATGCATGCATTAATGAATGATTGAACGAAGGAAAGGCTTGCGAGCACATATATGAGGTGAGCAACATTGTTGTTGCAAGAGACTCGGATAGCGTGCTATCGTTGAGATTGCCATGAGGTGAGCAACCCTGTTGTTGCAAGAGACTCGAATAGCGTGCTATCGTTGAGATTGGAAATGAGGTGAGCACCCTATGGTTGCAAAAGAGCGTGCAATCGTTGGGATTGCTAATGAGGTGAACAACCCTGTTGTCGCAACAGACTCGGAAGAACAAACGTATAAAATGAACGAAAGTTAACGAATGTAATGGAAGATAATAACAATATTATCTGTGTATACGTATGATGTATGATCGCATGAGAAAATGAAAGGTTCTAATGAAAGTAAAGTATGTTTTATTATAAAAGTAGAACTCACTCAGCAACGCTGACTTTTTATGTGTTTCCAGTTGGCAGGTAATGTTGCTGAGGATGGCGCTGCGAGGCTACTCAGCTCTTTTTGATGGCATCCATTTATAGGGCTTTTGTGATGTAATGCAACAATATATTTTGTAACTGATTAACGATTGTATTATTTTGCAAAGATGCTTTTTATAACGAAATGAGATGTCTATTTTGATAATTCCGCTGCAATATTTTCATGAGGCAAATGTAATTATATGTTTTATGTGCGATGAATGACCAACTGTAGGCGTCCCGGGAACGGGGCCTTACATACTTGTAGTTAATTTGGTTATATGATTCGGTAAGCAATGAAATCATGTTGAGCAATTATTTATGTTCTCCTTTTGTATTCCTTATTGTTAATCGAATCCATTCCTGATGTACATACTCAATATACACACCTTTTTTTCTCTATTTCCCATTAAGTAATGTTCTTGAGATAGTAAGCAATAAGTATTATTCTTACATATATAAGGTATACACACCTGTAAAAAGGTGATATATTATCTAAATATATATCATCTAATTTAAAATTTTTTGCAACAACAAATCCAGAACAATAAATAGAGTAAATTACTCTTTTAGTCCCTGTGGTTTATTGGTTATAACCATTTTCATCCAATAGTTTAAAAACGTCCGATTTTACCACCATAGTTTGAGATTTGTGGGACAAACACATCCAAACTATTAACTCTATCCAATAAATACTTTAATAAAGTTGATAATACCCTTGGATTAAAATAATTACTTCTATTTAATATCCAAAAATATTTTATATAAATTTAAAACTAATCATCATACCATACCATCACACACCACTCCCTTCCCCTTCCCCTCCCCTCCCCCCTCTCCATGTCTGCCCCCATGACCCCAATAACCCCACCACCATATACATACATGAATACACATAAGTGACACAATTTTGTTGCAAAATTTGATGCCTAAAGAATCATGGCTTCTTGAATCCTACCACTTCTATATCAATACAACCCAAAGTTCCTTCCTTTTTCTTGTTTACCAAGAGATATTCTTCCTATAAAGCTTCCATCTTCTTCCTTCAATCATCATCACCCATATTCCCACTTCAATTTCACCTTTTTCACCTGCAAAAACCCTCAACATGCTGATTAGAATCCAAAGCAGAGACGGATTAGAGCGATTACATATCGATAATCCTAACACGTTGGGTTGAGATTTGTCACAATCACATCGGTTTAGATCTGAGAGTACTCTCCAAAAAACCACCGCTAACTTCCGCCTAAGCAACAACGACGTCCGAAACACCACCACTTACTTCACCCTCCCTATTTCGCACCCTCTCTGTATCTCATTTGTACTCTCAAAGCTAAGCCTACAATGGAGGTGGTTCAAATCCGTAGCAGTCTCACGTGGTCACACGGTATAGATGTGAATCGACGATAGCCAGTGGTGCGGTGGCTTTATGGGTGAGGGTGGTGTTATTATGGTGGTTGTACTGGTGGTGGTATAGGGCTATTGACGATTTGGATGAGTGATGGTGCCGATGGTGGTGGTAGTCGTGGTGGTTTGGCAGTGGGTGTAGGTGTAGTGTGGCGGTGAGTACGGTGGTTGTCCGTTTATGTCTGTGTGGAGGTGATAGTAAGGTGGTCGACAATGGTTGTTGATGTTTTAGAGATAGAGAAAAAAAAGAGATAGAGAGAGTGAGATTGTATGTGTTTATGTATATATTAATAATAAAGTAACAATTTAAATCTAAGGGTATTTTGTCTTTTTACTTACACTTACGGAATAAATGGATGGGGGTTAGTGTTTTCCGGACCTAATTGTGATAAATCTCAAACCATAGTGGTTAAATCGAGCGTTTTTAAACTATTGGATGAGAATGGTTATAATTACCAAACCACAGAGACTAAAAGCATAATTTACTCCAATAAATATAACTTGCAAACAAAAAGATAGTAGATTCACACTTAGATATGGTTTTAGATGTTATTTCTTTAACACCCTAATCACCTTCTTGTAAAAATATATAACCTACTTTATCAAATTTACCAAAAAGTAGATAAATGAACACCAAATTAAACAGGTAAAAGTTTATCAAAGCAATTACTTGTAAGAAGATAAGAAAAAAGTAGTTCATAATTTAGAATTTTAAATTTTTTCTAGGGATGGAAGAAAGCTTGCTTTTAGGTAGGGAGGATAATGAAAGTTGAAGAAGTTTTCATCTTGAAAGCTTTATGTAACGAACTGAAGTGTTCAGCTCACACGCGCCACTTAGATCCATTCTAAATCAGCCTTCTTGATATCGAATGGGTGGTTTATGTAGCAGAAGTCTTTGTAAGGTAATGTTAGATTTGTAGTACGCAAGTAAGGTGCTTGTGGTGTGTGATTACAACACAAGTTGATTGCTTGTATTACTAAAACACAAGTACAATGCTTTGAGTTACAAGAATTTTGGGTGTGTTCCAAAATATGGATTACATCGCCTATTTATACTTGTAATCCATGATCTAGAGTTATACAATGGGTTATTATTGTGATTACAACACAAGTTGATTCCTTTCCATATCTCGGCATTCATCGATTATCTTCTCTTTGATTTTGGTTATTATTGTGGGGTCTTGCTCCATACCTTTTTCATTGTTATCCTCCACAACGATGGGTTTTGTGATCGCCTTTCATTATGATCAATCAGGCTTTCAGCAACAACGATGGCTAAGGACAAGTCTTGAACGTTTCTTCGTTCAAGTTCGGTTCTTGCCCATGTTTGTAAGCCATCGGTGAAGTATATGAAAGAGTCCTATGGTGACAAGTTCGGAATTTCTAGCACAAGGGTAGTGAAATCTTTGACGTAGTCCTTGATTTATCAATATCCATGTGCTTTCATCGCCACCATAAAGTTGCGGTCTCCTTTATGTAAAGAGTCACCGTCTTGATCTTCTTGGCGTCATCGACTATATCGATGGCCTTAAAGTATTACTCCGTCTCCCAAAGAAAGTCATCCACAACCCTCGCCTCTCGTTTGCCAACGAATAATGATGGTTTGGGGATGTCCACCTTTGTAGAGGCATGGATTATGTTGTCACCTTCGTGTGACATTTGGTAATTATCCGTTACCAAACTCCGTTAGTTCTGTTAGGTATTGCATACACGTGTCGTGAAAACACACTAGTTGTCGTTGAACGTTGGTGACTTACTAAAACTAATCTATGATAAACAATAATAATCTAATTAATAATGTTGATTATTAGTTGTGATTATGTGAGTCATGAATGTATTGAATTTTAAATAGTTATTTTGTAAATTCTACGCGATAAAGTGATAACGTGTTGTATATATATTTCAAGTGTTGTGTGACTTGTTGTAAATTTTATGATTATTATTGTTGGTTAATAATACTTATAAATTGTAGTTGAAATTATTTAAAAGGGTTAAAAACGTTAGTTTTATAAAATAAAACTAAAAGGGTTATTTTGTAATTACTTTTTAATCAAATATTACCAAAATTAACCCAACCCTAGCCCCCCAAACCCCATTTTCGGCCGCAACCTTCACCCAAACCCCCACCCTTGCGATTTTGATCAAGATTACACACATACAATTCGATTTTGGTTGGTTCCAAGAGTTACAAGGTGTTTTACAAGTCCAATTATTGATTTCTACACATCTAAAGGTTAGGTTTGTTTGGTTTTTCATAGTTTTGATCTTGATGAACCCTAGATTTGAAATTGGTGTTGAAAACATGAAATTGATGATTGTTAGATGTTGATATGATGTTAGTTAGGTTGTATGAATGCTATATTATGTTGATTATGCAAGAAAATCTATGGATTGATTATGTAGTTCATACGTTACCATATGAGAAAACTTTTTGTTCTTGGAATTCATGATTTGATGATGTTATGATGTTAGATACATTGCTTGGATGTTAGTTTAATTGAATTGTGCAAGAAAATCCATGAATTTGAGGTGTTGATCATGTCTTACTAAAAGTAGAAACTTTTGTGAATGATGTTTGGAAATTTGGATGATTTGGTGATGATTAGTATGTCAAAATGAATGTTATGAACTTGATTAGGTATAAAATTTATGAAATTATAATTGAATTGGATGCTAGATCACTTTTGGATGTTACTTTCTTAAAAGGGAAATTTTATTTTTGTAGAACACTGGATGTGATGAATTGGGCATGCTTGTGATGTTAGGATCATGTTAGAATGATTTTTGATGATGTTTGATGTGATAGAATGTGTTAATTGAGTTGTATGGATGTTTGGTTGATCATGAAAGGAGTATAGGTTGTGGTGATCATACATGATGATGAATTATGGTTAGTAATTAGGAGATCATGTTTGGGATTGGATTGATTGTCACTATGAATGTTGGTTGGAATAAACTAAGTGAATGAATGTAATTATGATTGTCATACACGCGTGCGAATCCGAGGCCCCTACTTAGTAGGATTGGCAGGGTTTAGGATGTGCAGTCGTGGGTGGCTTCACATGGCATGTAGTGCATGATTAGACTTCACGTATGAATGATTTGTTGTGATGTATTTATATTTGTGTTGAGCATGTTGGTTGTTTGAGATTTGCATGAGTGTATGATGATCTAATGTGGTATGATGTCCTAGGTAGAACTTGGGTTGATAATGTGATACACGTGGATAACTTGTATGATATTCATGTATGATAGGTTGATATGCATGGTTAAACAATATTTCAATTAATATGTCACCAACGGGTCAAACGGGTCAACTAGGTTAACCTAGGATTATTAAGTTTTTCTGTGTACACATACTTATGTACTTGTGTGTTCTAGGTAACCTTTGAAGGGTTGTCTTTGCACCTATCACCAGTCTCTTTATTCATTTTCTTTGCACACCAGGTGAGTTTATGCCCCTCTATTTTATAAACTTTCTTCTTGGGGAGGTAGCATACTTGTACTTAAACGCTATTTTATTATTATAAGTTGTGTATGTTTTAACATAGTGCTTAATACCTTGAAAGTCCTCACACTTTCGGATTGTTAATAATGGTAACTAGCGGGAAATCTTGGGTAGTACTACTGGGTCTGACGAGCCCCACCTGTGCAACTCGAAGTCAAACGGGTGCAATTTTGTCCTAAACACAAACATCGTCACGACCTGGTAAGTCGTGACGGGAGGCAACAAACGAAACACAGTCAGCTTTGATCGCGAAATCACTATTGTTATTACTTGTGAATATAGACTAGCTATCTATTTCAATGCACTTCTTATGTTATACAAATGTTATTGATTATATTAAACGCAAACTCTTGAACTCACCAACCATTGTGTTGACATTTTAGTATGCTATTCTCAGGTCATTAACTCAGCTTGCCATTAGGAGCACAACACGGGTCCAACATGCATTCTAAAAGTCTAGTTAAAAGACATTATTGTTGGTTATTATTTATGGATTTTAATTTGTTGGGTTGGCTCGTGTTTTGCTGAATTATGCATTTTTTTATACTTTGGGTTTGTTTTGATTACTAAACGCTTCCGCATGGTTTTCAAGTGTTGAATCCTATTTGGTTTTGTTTAGAATGTGGCATATAGTGTCGTTCTGAGTAACTAGTGACTGTGATCCTAGTTTGTTCACACGCTCGCGGTTAACATACCACACTAGATCATCATACACTAATGCAAATCTTAAACAACCAACATGCTAGACATCAATAAAAACACATCACAATAAATAGTTCATATGTGAATCTAATCATGCACCACATGCCATGTGAAGCCACCCACGACTTCACATCCAAAACCCTGCCAATCCTACTAAGTAGGGGCCTCAGATTCGCACGTGTGTATGACAATCATAATCTCATCACCAACATACATAGTGACAATCAATTCCAATCCCCATCATGATCTCCTAATCACTAACTATCATTCAACATCATGTATGATCACCAAAACCTACATTCGTTACATGATCAACTAAGCATCCATACAACACAATTATCACATTCCATCATATAAAACATAATAGTGTTTTATATCTATGTTGTAGAATTTGAAATTGTGTCATACTAACATCATACGGTTCTTCTACGTACGTAATCATGTTAATGTCACTATCGCAACGTGCATAACGAGTTTCACAGATAAACTGATTAAACCAAATTGTCTTTCAACATTTTGACGTTATTTTGTAACGCTTTTGTACTACATGTGAGTTTACGATAGATTTTGTTTTTCAATACATGGCGAAAACGTTTAGTGTTCACCGTTGATTTCACCTCAACGAGGTAAGTTTACGTAAAGATTTTTGTTCTTTTATATAGATAATCAAAAACACTGATATTTTTTCATGATTTGAAGATTTGTAACACATGAGTTCGTAATAAGAATTCTATAAAAAAACATAATGTTTCACTTTATTAATGTTTGGTAACACAGATCAAATATAAATTTTTTTTCATTTAAATTACGTATACTATCAACGCTCCCTTCAACGTGTGAGCTTGCTCCAACGTTTCAACATTAGTTTTTTGTACGAGTTATGCCTTCGTTGCAACGCGCGGGTCATATAAACTCGTTTATTCCTAATTTACTAAAAAAATAGCAAAATCCTTTGTGCTTTTAAATCATACCATTTCACCTTTGTTTTTCCGTGTTAAACTAATGGGTATATGGGGCTTTTAACCATTGTTTTTCCGTATTAAACTATGGGAAAAGTGAATGTGGGACTTTTAACGGCTATGTAGTCAATCATGCACCCTATAATTAGTAAGAAAATCAAACTTCTTTTTATCGCATTATTGACCTCCTAAACATATCCGATCTCCGCAAACAAACTTCTTCGTTCCGGTTTATCATATATAATTTTCTAACGGTGAGGATCTGTTTTTACTTGTTGTGCGTGACTTTAAAAAATCTACAGACCCTCTTGCTTACACAACTTTATGGATAAAAGTCACATGGAATAACTACTTTTCTGCAAGTTGTTAAGATAATCGTGAGTTGGAAGATAATTAGATAAACATAAGCTGTAATACTTTATTCAAATACGGATTTAATTAATCACTGTAAAGCAAACCAAATAAGCCAACTTCGTAAATTTATAAACAGTTTTGGGCAATGAGGATAAGCACCGAAAAATAATAATACTGAATTTAAAACAGATTAAATTGATATGCTATAAATTAGATATATCAGGTGAAAAGAGATAAAATATAAGGGATTAACCGACTTGAATCAACCTATATATAAAGCATTGACCTATATATATATATAAAGCTATTATTATATTACGAAGGAAGGAAGTATGATTAATTAATCATCCGTGGTTGGAATAGAATTTGAAGAAACGAGTTGATCGATCTTGAAGGTACGTACAGTCTAATTCTAAACATGCCTTCTTCTTACGCTATCATAGACAAAGCATCAGGGAATTTGATACTCTTAAACGCAGGACCTGACGATCGCGTGGATTTAGTATTTGAAGTCGACTTTAAGGATAATATTGTAACCATGCAGCATTACTACAATGGCATCTACAAAACGCTGTTGTCTCCTGATCATGAAGTTTTTCGGCTGATATTCCGAACGAATGACTGGAAATTAGTCACCGCTAGACGTCATCATACAACCAATCCACTCTTGGGATGTGAGACAGCTAGGGGGATGGGCGAACCTTGCATTAGCTTGTGAGATGGTGTTTCAAGAGGCCTTTGAAGATGCAGTACTCAAGATAAATAGATTAATAGACGACGAAGAGAAAGAATATGAAGACAGTATTTGTGCGGTTTGTCATGAAGAATATAAAGCCCGAGATATGGTCGCCACGTTGGCATGCAACCACGCTTATCATGTTGAATGCATCAAGAAGTGGCTGATGAAAAGGATTTCGTGTCCTCTTTGTAGGGACAGTGTTTTCGATGATGCTATATATGTTCGTTATCTTAAGCTTGATCAACATGCATAACATTATGATTGGGGTACGTACAACAGTTGTATGATCTATATAACACCACCGTCCCTAGCTTCTAATGATCACAATATTTCTTCTTTTAAATGTTTAAAGATTCTTGGTATGTTTAATATATATTTTTTATACCATCATTATCCAACAACGCAGGTATGCTAATGGACGTACGTGTTATGTTGATTACTTGGTGTTTAAAGTTGGGTTTACATCATCATCTCTTACTTTTCTGTTGTTATTATAATGTGTTACCTTGGAAAAGGGAGGACTTGATATTTGATAGTTGTAGTGCTTTTAATTTCTTCATGTTTTAGTTACACGTTGCTTTGTTTTAAATGTTTAAAAACAAAGTTAACATTTTTGTTCCTAAGTAAACAACGCACTTACAAGCCATGGAGTTAAATAAAACATCCCTGCAAGTTCTACTATTTTACAAGCCATGGAGTTAAACAAAGTTTACATTTTTCTTCATGTTTTAGTTACACGTTGCTTTTAATTTGTCTTTAGTAGAAGGAAAGGTAACTCTGTTTTACAAAACGTTTTATCATCATAAACATAGGTTTTTTCAATTTTGAGGTTTAAAGTATCAGATTGGTGTTAAATAAAACATCCCTGCAAGTTCTACTAATTTTCTAGTGGCAAAATATTTCATTCTTAATGGCTGAAGGTATTCTCTCATTGCTCAAATATTTCCTTGATCTACCTAAAGGTGCATATAAGGTCCTCCAAGTCTTAGACCAACAAAATATAATTACAAAGAAAGCCGGTAAAATATAATGTTACAAAATCATAAACGGGTTTTGCAACCATATATCATCAAGTATAACTAGCATATTCATATTTCTATTAACAAAGTAAAGATACAAATAGTTAACTATAGCATCCAATATATTATATTTTATCACTCTAGTATCAACAAAGATAATATCATATAAAAACCTCCATTACACTCATCAAGTTGTAAATAAGAAACAATCCACTACATTTTTCTTATGTATGAGAAATTCAAACAAACCAATCCAATGAACTAAATCGATCTCCTGATTCCAAAATAAATAAACAATCATTTTGATCGTTTTTCCCATCATAACATAATGATTCTCTAACTTTAATCTATTGTTGATTCAAGAACATTGTATAAAGAAATTAGAAGTTTCACATGAGAAATGATTTGAAGCACAACCAATTGATGATATTGATGCAAATGGGTATTTATTCATCACCAACGAAGGTTTTGATGCTAATAGATAAAAATAAATGAGATATACACAAATGTAATGGACAATATTTCGATACTCTAATGATGCATGTGGTTTTTATAACTGTTATGCGCTATTATATGGATTTGAATATGAATTTATATGATTTTTAAAAAAAGGCAACAAATGAGCCCTATTGGAAGAAAGTGTTTGCAACAAAGAAGGTTTAAGGATTTTAAGTGTCGTAGCGGTGGGGATGCCAAAAAACATCGTTGGGATTTAAGAACTAGATATAAAGCCTTTCAACTCTAACGAAAGTAATAAAGCACCGGTCCCATGGGAGTTTTTATCATTCATTGACTTGTAAAGCTCTAATGTTGAAACTTAGTCAATCCATGTTGAAACCATGCCAAATCAAGAAGGTTGTAAATACCATGAAGAGTAATACACATGAACAACATACTTTTAAATGGTTATTTCAAATTTTCTTAACATGGCAGTTCGACAGGTATCCATCTGCAATAATACTAATCAAGATAAAACTAATGACAATGTAATAAAAACGTTTTCCGAAAAAGTCAACATCGTTTTTGTTCATGGCATAAGAAAAGACACGATATCAAACATCTTGACCTCTTAAATTTCATTATAGTGACTTTTAAAAGTTATACAAATAGTGGGAAAAGAGTAATACACATGAAGAGTATACGTTAGGCATTCTTATATGGTAAATATAAATTTGAAAATGGATGTTGGATTTTAATAATGTATAACCAATGCCATTATTAGGCAAAAGCTTTTCTGAAATATTGTTTTTAGTTGGCATGACATGAAGTAGAAGAAGTGAGTATTTAGTCTTTTTGTTTTGAATATGCTAATTCTAACACGATGTTAAATGAGTTTGTAATACAATATGATAAAGTTGTTAAGGCTTGAAAGGATGCCGAAAAATATAAAGACTTCAGGAGTATAAACTCCAAGCTAGTTGTTTCTTCTATTAATTTGATAGTGGCGAAAGTAAGTTCATATTACACTAAAAAGCTATTTGATATATTTAAGTAGGAATGGCTCGAAGATACAATCAAGTTAACTTATGAGACAATCGGTAAGAGTTCATAATTAAGAAATCTTATACAAGGTTGAACAATTGGATATTGATAAAATATATCAGAGAATTGTTAATTTCCGTCTCATAAGATATATGTCACATGTTCATGTGTAAATTTTTAAAGACATAGGATGTTATGCAAGCATATCTTATATGTCTTGAAAAAGAGATATGTTGAAACCCTTTCCGATCATTGTATTTTATCTAGTTGGACACTTGATGCTAGGTATAATTTGGATAATTGCTTTCTTGGGTTTGAAGACACAAATAGCGAGAAGGAAGTCAGCACGTTAACTTTCTGGTGTAATGTCCGGTTATTTTAAAGAAAGAATAAACGTGAAAGAAAAGAAAGAAATGCTATTTAAACCAAGTAGAGGGGTTTAATATGTAACAAGGTACAAATATTATTTTAATTTGTGCAAAAGTAGCATGGCCGCCCATGCTATGCCACTTTTCACCTTTTTGAGTTCCGGTAGAGAGAGAAAGAGAAGAAAACTTCGGAATTTTGAAGAAGAAGAAGAAGAAGCATTCGAATTCAAGCTAAGGATTTAGGGTTTTAAGGTGTTCTTAACCAGTTTAGGCCTCGGTTATATGCTTATACGTGTTGTGTGTTTGTTTGAGTGTATGTTGGTGGGTTTTAGGTGTTTGAACTCAATTTGCAAACAGGTTTGAAGAAGTCATACCCAAGAAGCTGCTAAGGTGAGTTCTAGAACCTTCTTTTTACTTGTTTTAACTATCTTTGGGCTGTAAATACATGTATGTACATTTCAATAAAAATGGGTTTTTACCCGAATGTTAATGTGTGTGAGATTGCGGGTGGGGTTTGGTTTTGGGTGTATTTATGTTTATAATGATGTATGAATGTGTTTCTATGGCTTAGAATGTTAGTAGTAAGCTTAGAACATGTTAGAGGTTGATTGGGAATGGCTTTATGTTGTTTAAGTGTGACTTAGACTGCCCATGCGCCCAAATAGCAGCCCATGCGCCCAACAGAATTAACTGCCTAAGTGTTCCCAGGTGCCCAAAGTTTTTTGGCTGCTATTCTGAACGAATGACTGGAAATTAGTCACCGCTAGAAATGATCATACAACCAATCCACTCTTGAGATATGAGACAGGTAGGGGGATGGCGAACCTTGCATTAGCTTGTGAGATGGTGTTTCAAGAGGCCTTTGAAGATGCAGTACTGAAGATAAATAGATTAATGGACGACGAGAAAGAATATGAAGAGAGTATTTGTGCGGTTTGTCATGAAGAATACAAAGCCCCAGATATGGTCACCACGTTGGCATGCAAGCACGCTTATCATATTTAATGCATCAAGAAGTGGCTGATGAAAAGGATTTCATGTCCTCTTTGTAGGGATAGTGTTTTCGATGATCCTATATATGTTTGTTATCTTAAGCTTGATCAACATGCATAACATTGCCATTGGGGTACGTACAACAGTTGTATGATCTATATAACTCCACCTTCCCTAGCTTCTAATGATCACAATATTTCTTCTTATAAATGTTTAAAGATTCTTGGTATGTTTAATATATATTTTTTATACCATCATTATCTTACAAGGTATGCTATTGTACGTGTTATTTTGATTACTTGGTGTTTAAAGTTGGGTTTACATCATCATCGCTTACTTTTCTGTCGTTATTATAATGTGTTACATTGGAAAAGGGAGGACTTGATATTTGATAGTTGTAGTGCATTTAATTTCTTCATGTTTTAGTTACACGTTGCTTTGTTTTAAATGTTTAAAAATAAAGTTAACAAAAATCATGGAGAAATTTTTATTTAGAAGAAGGAAAGGTAACTCTGTTTTACAAAATGTTTTATAGTCGTAAACATAGGTTTTTTCAATTTTAAGGTTTAAAGTATCAGATTGGTGTTAAATAAAACATCTATGCAAGTTCTACTAATTTTCTGGGGGCAAAATATTTCATTCTTAGTGGCTGAAGATATTCTCACATTGCTCAAATATTTCCTTGATCTACCTAAAGGTGCATATAAGGTCCTCCAAGTCTTAGACTAACAAATATAATTACAAAGAAAGCCGGTAAAATATAAAGTTACAAAATCATAAGCGGGTTTTTACAAACATATATCACCAATTATAACTAGCATATTCATATTTCTTTAAACAAAGTAAAGATACAAATAGTTAACTATAGCATCCAATATGTTATATTTTATCACTCTAGTATCAACAAAGATAATGTCATATAAAAACCTCCATAACACTCACAAAGTTGTAAATAAGAAACAACCTACGACATTTTTCTTATGTACGAGAAATTCAAACAAATCAATCCAATGAACTAAATAGATCTCTCGATTTCAAAATAAATAAACAATCAATTTGATCGTTTTTTCCATCATAACTTAATGATTCTCTAACTTTCATCTATTGTTGATTCAAGAACACTGTATAAATGAATTAAAAGTTTCATATGAGAATTGTTTTGAAACACAACCAATTGATGATATTGATGCAAATGGGTATTTGGTCATCACCAACGACGGTTTAGATGTTGATTAAAAACAACTAAGATATACGCAAATGTAATGGACAAGTTTTCGATACTCTAATGATGCATATGGTTTCAATAATTGTTATGCGCTTTTATATGGATTTGGAATATGAATTTATATGATTTTTAAAAATAAGGTGACAAATGAGTCCTATTGGAAGAAAGTGTTTGCAACAAAGAGGGTTTTAAGGAGAGTGTCGTAGCGGTACGGATGCCAAAAAACCATCTAGGGATTTAAGAACCGGCTATAATGCATTTTAACTCTAACGGAAGTAATAAAGTACCGGTCCCATGGGAATTTTCATCGTTCATTGACTTGTAAAGCTCTAATGTTGAAACTTGGTCAATCCATGTTGAAACCATGTCAAATCAAAAAGGTTGTAAATATCATGAAAAGTAATACCCATGAAGAATATACTTTTAAATGGTTATTTTAAATTTTCTTAACATGCCTGTTCAACAGGCATCCATCTGCAATAATTACTAATCAAGATAAAACTAATGACAATATAACTAAAAAGTTTTCGAAAAAGTCGACATCGTTATTGTCCTTGGCATAAGAAAATACACGAGAATATTGTTAAAATATAATTTGTTAAGTTTGAGAAGTTATTGACAAAATTTGATTATATATTTGTATACAAAAAAGGATTTTGGATATTCGTAAACAATAATATTATTTTTGTATGTATTTAATTATATAATTTAATTTACATGTATACATATTTATTAATCGACGTTTATATCGTATATATTACAAACTTATTAATAGTAACTAATAATTTATGTTTTATTTGTATTAAAGAGTAAATTACATTGATGGTTCTTATAGTTTGATTACAATTTTAAATTAGATCCTTAAACCTAGTTGAAATTTTAATATTAGTACTTAATATTATATTTATTTTTATTAATGGTTCTTATTATGTCAGTTCAATAACTAATGTTAAAATTTTCAAAATGATTCTCTTAAAACATTTTAATATCTTATATGTACATTTTAAAAGCATATTTGATCTTAAAACCATTTGGTTTTTAAATTTATTTTTTATTATTATTCATTTTTCTGAATTTTATTTTAAAAACTATTTGTATACTGAATGTTTTAGAAAATATTAAAATATCATTTGAATATGAATTGTTTTTTAAAAAGACGTTTAAAGAAGTGATTATTTTTTAAAGATGCTTTAAAAAATGTTTTAATGTAAGGCCTCGTTTCCGGGACGCTCACAGCTGGTCGATCATTGCACATAAAAACATATAATTTACATTTACAATCACTAAAACATTGCAGCATAATACATTTAAACCATTTCATAGCATTGTAATTGTTTTTGTTAAATAATACATCGTTGACAGATTACAAAATATAACTCGTTGCATTTCGTCACAAAAATATTATCGTGATACAAAATGGATGTCATCCAAAATAAACCAAGTAACCGCCCCGTGTCATCCTCAGCAATCAATTACCTGCCAACTGAAAACACATAAAAGTCAGCGTTCCTGAGTAAGTTCTAGTTTTAAAATAAAATATACTTTACTTTCATTCAAAACCGTTCTTTACTTTCATACGTGATCATACATCATACATACACATAGATAATATCATTATTATCTTCCTTTATCATTCATTAACTTTCATTCAATGTACTTTATCATTTTGTTTGTTAACTTTCATACCGTACATTTCATTCTTTAACTACCTTTCATTCATTCATACTTTCATTCTTTCCGGAACAGTGTCATCAGCTATGCCCCAAACGTATGCACGAAGCAGGTACTGGGCCAAAGATCATAAATGACTTCCATAACGCATATAGCCTGGCACCAACACCGGGGCAAGCGAAAAAGATCCCACTTGTATGCTACACCCCAAACGTAAGCACGAAACTGGGTCGAAGATCATAAAAGACCTCAATAATACACATAGCCTGGCACCAGCACCGTGGTAAGCATCAAATATCACTCATGTAAGCTATATAATTGGCCAGTCACAAAGACTATACCTCTATGTGTATCCTTACGGGTTAGCTAAACCACACACAGTTCAGCTAATGACATTTTAGAGTCGTGCACCTCCTTACATTTGCTTGCAAGACTTTCTTTACTTTCCTTTCATTAATACATGCATTCTATCATTCATTACATTCCTCTTTTCATTATCTTCTGCTTTACGTTACATTATACTTTGCATTTACATCCATAACCATACAACGTAAAGCCAGAGAAAATAAACATACATAACAAGGAACATAAGCATAAACACAACCATACACAAGCATAACATCATCATGCATCATTATGCATGACATATCACACGTCATCCATTATCATAAATACATCATACATCACCCCCGAGAACATCCCAAGTCCAAGCCTATACTTTACATTTTCCCCAAAATTCAGAAAAATATTTCAAGTCTTAGGCACATGGGCACTATGTAGGCGCATGGCCTTCAGGGTGCATGGGAACACTTAGGCGCACGGGAAACTTCTCGGCACATTGGCACTATTAGGGCGCATGGTCCAACACTTAATCATTCTGGAAAAATTCTAGGCGCAGCGCATGGGAAATCTAGGCGCTTGGGACACTTAGCCAAATTCAGCCTTCTTCTAGGCGCATGGCCACTATTGGGGCGCATGGGGTTTTGGGCGCATGGGACACATAGGCAGTTAAGACCGTTGGGCGCATGGGCCTATTTCAGGCGCATGGGCAACCAACTCATACTATCAATCAGCATAATTGTCACACCCCGACCGACGGCGGAATCATCGGGGCGGATGAATGGGAGACGATTGCTCATAGCACATGGAACTAAATAAGTTGTAATAATATTAAATGTCATTATTTATTAAACATTACAAGACAAAAAAGTAATTACAAAACAATCAAGATACAACTAGCAACATAAGACTTTCAATTAAACTAGGTCCAAGTCCTATATGAGCATAAGAAGATCTTCAAGCATCAAACCTGAAACATGTTAAAAAAAAATGTCAACTATAAAGTTGGTGAGTTCCCATGGTTTAAACACACGCATATATGTATATATATATAAAAGGGTTACAAGCAGCAATTCATGTCCATGGTAACGAGTTAGCAAGCTTATAGAACACATACAGTTACAACCAAACCTCGACTTGATTACAAGTATATAAGATTGACTAAGTGTACTTGGTTCCCATGATGAACAACCATACGTCATCAGGAGTCGGCAATACATCGACTTTAGCACCAAATAGGCTTGTCATGCCCAAAGATCTAAAACGTCGCCAGGCTAGCAATAGTTAATGATTATAAACAAAATATGTATCTCATATAAGACTTACAATAACACAAATAATCATGACAAAAAGGTAAAGATGAATTGCATGTGCATTTACAAGTATCAAGATGTTTACAAGTGTAAGTTGATAACGTTAACATGTTTCACCCCAAAAGATGTGAAATATAGTAAAAAGGGGCATGGAGAAGTCACATGATATATATAAGGTGATGATAAAAATTTAAACGAGACTCCAATGATTTCTTTTACAAGTTACCTAAACGTATTGATTCCAAGATTAAGTTCAATAATAAGATTAACAATTAACTAGGGTTTCAATTGGAATTTGAGGGTTTAAATAATTAAATAAAATAATGAATCGTTTATGTTTTGATTTAATAAAGATGGTATAAATCAATTAAGACCAAGAATATTTAAAAATGATAAAATAATTTATTTTATTGATTTATTAGTAATCAAGTATGTGAATCCAAGGATCGCAATCAGGAATTATCAGTGTCGGTTGATGGCAAGTCAACGTTTGCGGAATCAACGTTGATTTGGTTTAATTGTTTGAAATATCTTTAAATATCAATAAATGTTCAAGAACACACGTAACAAAACACAATTAATGATTAATGAGTATTTCATTAGAACATGTTAATGATTACAACTATAATAAATGAATGATATCAAAGTATGTTATGATGTGACGGCTGCTAGGGTTTGATTGAGAGACTTTGAAGTGATTGTCATATTGCTATTGCTGTTGTTGATCAATCAATCGTCTAAACAATCGTACTTGAATTGAAACCTAGGATCCATAGATATAGACAATGATGTTTCTGTTATAGGAAACACCGGGATCTCTTGGGATTTGATTTGTTTCAGTTAAGGAATCATCGGATTTCTCAGGATTCGCGTAACTGCCTTGTTGACTTGTTGAATCGTAACACTTGTATTATACAAGTGTTTGGACTCCGCAGGAATATTGTCTTCCGTAGATGAATTGTTCTTCCGCAGAAGAATTGTTCTTCCGCAGAAGTCTTGTTCTTCCGAAGCAATCTTGTTCTTCACTTTTGGTTGTTCATCCGCAGAGGATCTTCGGATGTATAGTTACTTGTAAGAAATATATCTACGAAAGAACAAAATGTTCATCCGTAGATGTTTCTTACACTTGGTTAATCTCATAAATTGACCAAGTATAATGTTTGTACCTGCAACCATACATAAATCAACACACACATAAGTGAGTTAACCTATATATTTAATGCATACACAATAATAAATTACAAACATTCATTACATATATTAATTCAAGTACTAAGCCTATACATAATGAACTAGATCTACTGAATCTAGACCTAACAAAGTATAATGTGTGAAAAGAAATAATTAATTTAATAATTAATTATTTAAAACTTGATAAAGATGATTAATTGAATACTTTTTAAATGACTTTAAAATTATTTAAAATCATTTTTATAGAGTTTTGAACTTTTAAAATGATTTTTTTATAAAGATCTTACTATACAAAACTTTAGAATAAAGTATAATATGTTGTTTTATAAGTTAATTAAAAGTTTAAGAAGTAGATTTATTAACTATTTATGATATACATAGTTAACTAAACAAACATTGAATAATTAATTATTTAGATACTCATTTGTATAATTAATTATTCAAAGTATTTGTAATGTGTAGGCTTAAAGTGTTTTGAAATAATCCAAGTTTGAACTATAACATATTTAAAACATAAATGACTAAATAATATTTTTATAACTTTTTATTCTTTAAAAATAACTAACTTTAAGAATTATAAGTTTTTAAAATCTTTAAAAATTAGCTTAATAATTTTAGATATATTTTAGTTAACAAAGTAATTATAATTCTAACCAAACAATTTTAAAATCTTATGCAATTAAAAGAAACTTAAAAATCAAATATTTCAAAAAGAATGAGAGTCCCCGGGGTCGAACTTGGATCCCTCGTGTGTATGCATGATGTTGTAACCAGTTGGGCAGAAGCCCATATTTGATTAAAAGTTCAATTACAATGTTTAAAAACATTAATTACCGAAATCCCCAAATTCAACAAAAACCCTAGATTCAAATTGAATCCAATTGAGCATCAATTCGATAACGATAATGGAATCAATCTTAGGGCTTTGATTGCCCATGTAAAACCGAGTGTGTGCGAGGGTTTAATTACCAGAATGATAATCGATTGGATGCTACAATGTGAAGACCCAGACGCGCCCACGGTCGAGTATGATTCGAGATGCAAACATTGATGAAAATCAAATTAACTTCACGTAAAGGTTCCTGGAGTCATTCCGATCAAAAGCCCTCTATCAATTTCATTTAATGATGCTCGGAAGACGGATTTTAGTTGAGTTGTAGGTTCGAAGTGAAAGTGATGATCGAAAGTGATATGTTGTTGTATCTCAGATGCAATTGCGAGTTCTAATAGATTAAGAGCATCGGTTTGATGATTTTCCCTCGATTATTAAAGCTCTTTTGTTCAGTTTCAAGCCGAATGGGTTCATGATTTGAATGTGATTTTTGGTTTCGAGTTAAGGTGGTTTAATAGGTGTTTAATCCAAATTAATTTGAGTGTTTGATTCGAAACTGTCGCACAAAGGTTAAGAATGGTTTAATTGCACTTTAAGTTACGCGTTTTGGTGGATTGGTGGTTGCCGGAGCTCGCAGGGGAAGGTGGCCGGAAAAGAGTCGATGGGGAGGAGGGGGTTGATTTGAGAAGTTACACTTTTAGTCCCTGTGCTTTTATTAGCTTATTATTTTATGACCAAAACTTTTAAAACAAAGTTTTAATAATTACCTTTCCAACCCTATACTCTTCATAAGCTAATTTAAATAATAAATCAAACTAATTATTTATTAAACTTATTATTTTTACTTGTAAACTTTATAATTTAATTATTCATTTCCAATAATTAAAATTTATAATTACTAGTAAAACTTTATAAGTTTATTAAAATTCATTTTATAACTTTATAAGTTTTAATAAGTCTTTTTCATTTAGTTATTTGTTGTAACATGATTAATAAACTTTATAATTTTATGAAAAAGAATTATTTATCAATAAATAATATGATTACATATTTAATGTATTTGATCTATTTATTAAGTAAATTAATAATGGAAGCTCAAAATAGGTTCGGGTTTGGTTTTAACTTGGAAAAATGACGGATGTTACAATAATCAGTCCCAATTTATCAATTAATCATGTTCTAAGCTTAATTCTAACATTCTAAGCATCATAACATGAACATAGCATCATCATAACACCATAAACACCCAAAATCATAACCCACCCGCATTCACACATACACATACATACGAGTGTAACAACCACATTTATTAAAACGTTCATACATACATTTACAGCCCTAAAATTAGTTAAAATGTGTAGAAAGGGGGTTCTAGAACTCACCTTATGCAACTTTTGGATGAACTTCCTCAAACCCGAATGCACTTTGAGTTCAAGCACCTAAAACCCATCAAAACCCAAATTCGAACACACATAAACATATAACTGAGGCATAAGCCGGTCAAGAACATCACAAAATGAAAAATTCTTACATGAATTCAGTCTTCTTCTTTTTTTTTCTCTCTAAAACCCAAAATCTCTGGTTTCTCTTTCTAAAAATCTGAATGAAAGTTGATGTGTATAGAAACGTGGGCGGTCATGCCTACTTTTGTACAAAATATAGTCTTGTACCTTTTCACACAATTAACCCCTCTACTCGGGTTAATTATGTTCCTCTTTTTTTCTTCGCTTTTATTCTTTCTTTATAGTCTTCAAAATATCCTGGTGTTACAATCCACCCCCCTTATATAGGTTTCGTCTCCGACACCTGTTATTCCTCAAAAAATATGAGTAATGCTGTCTCATTTCTTTTTCAGTTTCCCACGTAGACTCAGATCCCTTCCTGTGCTTCCAATGTACATGCACAAGGGGAACCACTTTATTCCTTAACCTCTTCTCCTTACGATCGATATTCGCCACTGATTGTTCTACATAATTGAGTCGTTCATCAACTTTGATATCTTCCAGTGGTACCACCATATCCTCATCAGCTAAACACTTCTCAGATGAGATACATGGAATGTCGGGTGAATTCCACTTAACTCATCAGGTAACTCCAACTTATAGGCGACATCCCCTACACGAGCAATGATTCGGAAAGGCCCTATGTACCTTGGGCTCAACTTGCACCGCTTCCTGAACCGAATGATACCTTTGGTGAGACATTCAACATAACTCTATCACCCACCTAAAACTCAATCGGTCTACGTCTCTTATCAACATACGATCATTAGCTGCCTTCATGAAGGCTTTGATCTATTCAAGCTTCTCAGTCGTAGCCTCAATCACCTCAATACTTCCCAGCTTCTTCTGACCAATATCACCCCAACAAACGGGTGTTTTACATCTCCTACCGTATCGCATCTCATAAGCGGGCATACCAAGACTGGCATGATAACTATTGTTGTATGAGAACTCATCTAACGGTAAATGGTCATCCCAACTTCCTCCAAAACTGATGACGCATGCCCGAAGCATATCTTCTAACGTCTGAATCGTCCTTTCTGACTGATCATCCGTCTGAGGATGCTAAGCCATGCTAATATGTAACCTCGTCCCCATCACATTGTGGAATTTCTTTCAAAATTTAGATGTAAATCGGGTGTCACGGTCAGATACAATAGACACTAGCACACCATGACGATTTACAATCTCCTTGATGAAAAATTCTGCCAACCTCTCGGATGAATATGTCTCACGGATTGGTAGGAAGTGAGCACTCTTCATCAGACGATCTACTATCACCCATATGGCATCATACCCTTTTGCGGTACGCGGTAGCTTCGTTTTAAAGTCCATGGTAATATGCTCCCACTTCCACTCTGGTATATCCAATGGTTGGATCTTTCCGTACGGCTTCTGATGCTCGGCCTTCACTTGTAAGCAAGTAAGACACTTACTCACATACTCCGCTACATCGCGCTTCATACCCAACCACTAATAATCCTTCTTCATGTCTTATAACATCTTCGTAGCACCAGGATGAATAGAGTATCGAGTCTTATGAGCTTCGTCCATGATCTTCCCACGTAGATCCCTATAACGAGGAATCCACATCCGTCCGAATTGGGTTCAAACATTGAGTGTGTTTTCACCCAACTCCGCGACTAGACCTCTCATCCTTTCAGAGTTAAGATGACTCTCCTTCAACGCCTCATATTGAAACTCCTTGACATGTTTCATAACATCAGATGTCATAATCAACTCACAAGCTTTCACCCGAATTGGCTTGGGTCTCTCCTTTCAGCTAAGGGCATCCGCCCCCACGTTGGCCTTGCCCGGATGGTAATGGATCTCGCAATCATAATCCTTTATGAGCCTCAACCATCGTCTCTACCTCATATTCAAGTCCTTTTGCTCGAAGAAGTACTTCAAACTCTTTTGTTAGTGAATATTGCAACATCTCGTATTTTTGTGAAATTAAAAGTTAACTTTGTTAAATTCTTGTAAGGACTATTTATGCCTTTTAATGAAATTTGTAGGTTATTTATGCTTATTTGTTTGTTTGGTCATTAATTTTTAATAAAACTTAATAACATAACTATTAAGTTGACAAATAATAACTTTGATTATCGGTTATTGTTGTTTTAAAATAAAGTTTTAAACGAGATTTGATTTTTTTTATTTTTATTTATATAGAAGATTTGAACTTGATAAACTATGTAACTGATAGTATTAGAAAGTGAAATGTGTAAAAATATTTGAGTGAAACACGACTAAAATAATCATTCAATAAATAATTTCATTAAAATGGGTATATATGTAATATATATATTTTAGATGGTTGAAATTACTTTTTAGTTTAGAAGACTTTGTATTTAATTTTTTTTCATAAAATCAAACGAGAATAACAGAATATAAATTCAGAAAATCATATTTTTAAATCTTGTACATGCATTGCAGTCTAGGTACCCTTCGATTCTACATGCATTGTGATTCTATGGCTACCAATAAGCTTGTTCTTTTGGTAAAAGGTATGTTGTTGTGTTGTTGATTTGTTTTTACATCTTTATTATTATATATGTGCAATACATTTAGATGTTGCATCACACTCAAAAACACTTTTTCACAAGCTGATTATAATCATTGTGTTTTATTTCACATCTTCTAGATGTTGATAATTTTAGTGTTATCTACGTGTAGTTTTAGTGTATTGGATTAACTTGTTGATTGAGGAAATAAAGTTAAAGATTAAACGATTTAGGTGTCATGGAAGTGCGAGCTTAATTTAATTCTAAACGTTATCAGGAATGTGTTTAACATTAGGCTTATATATATTATTGTTTAGGCTTTATTATTAAGCATCTAAATGATTGTTTGGGCCACACAAATAAAGGCCCACATGTTGGACGTTTTTTAGTCTTGGCCACAAAAGAAATGGTAAAATGGTTTCGTTTTGGGGTTTGCACATCTTTCGATCAAAAGGATAAGAACCAACAGAGCGCATGTCTGTTGTGAAGAAGAGGAAGAAAAAACACGGTTACAAAGATTTTAACCAACAAAAGATCTATAAGGCCTCGTTTCTGGAACGCTTACAGCTGGCCAATCATCGCACATAAAACATATATTTTCATTAACTTAAATAAAACATTGCAGCTGAAACATTAAAATACCCTTTCATTTCAATATAAATGCTTTGACAAGCTAATACAACATTCATTACAAAACATATTTTGTTCGCATTACAATGCAAAAACATTAATCAAAAGAATGCCATCCAAAAATAGAATAGTAGCCACCCCGTCCCATCCTCAACAACATTTACCTGCCGACTGGAAACACATAAAAGTCAGGGTTGCTGAGTGAGTTCTAGTTATATAATAAAACATACTTTATCTTTCGTTTAAAACCGTTCTTTACTTTTGTACGTGATCATACACTATACATACACATAGATAATAGTTATTATCTTCATTATTCGTTCGTTCATTAATCTTTACTTTCATTCGGACCAATGATGTGTGCTTCACCCCACCGTCATGCATAAACCTGGTAATGGGCCTGCGGTCTTTCATAGACACCAAACATTGTGCACGAAGCTGACTCCAGTACCTAGGGTAAGCGGCAAGGATCCCATACATATGGTCAATCACAAGGACTGAACCCCAGTGTGCATCCTTTTGGGGTATTTAACCCGCACATAGTTAAGCTAACACCCTTCATTGGGTGTGAACCTCCATACATTTGCTTAATCACACGGATTATGTGACATCCGGTAAATTTCTGTTACCAAACTCCATTAGTTCCGTTAAGTCTTGAATACACGTGTCTTGAGCACACACTAGTTGTCGTTTAATGTTGGTGACTTTAAAATAATTAATAATGTCAAACTAGTAATAATCTAATTAATAATGTGATTATTGTATCATGCTTATGTGTTTGCGTGTTTTTAAATACTAATTGGGAAATTAATCGTGTAACGTGGAAACGTGCCTATTAATTCGTATGTCTTGTGTTTTTATAAAGGTAAAATATATAATTGTTATCATTAGTTTATATCTTTATATTATTAAGTTAAAAACACTTTACAAAGAGTTTAAAAGCTTAAACTTTATAAAATACAAATTACAAGGGCTTAAATGGTAATTATGCAAAAATAAGTTAAATAAAACAAAAACCCTAGCCCCCCCACACCCCATCGGCCGCGACATCCACTCCCACCCCTCTCTCTTTGCGATTTCGACCAAGAACAAGCAAGAAACCACTGGATTTGATCGATTTCAAGGATTACAACAAGTTAGAATCATCAAATACAAGCCATTACACGTTTAAAGGTTGGAACTTTACAAGTTTTGAGGAGTTTTTCTGTTGGCCGAACCCTAATTCGTGAATGGGTGTTCATGATGTCGAAATTGTTGTTGTTTGATGATGTTAGTATGTTAGTTAGATGGTATACATGTTGTTTAACGTTGATTATGCAAGAATGATACGTTTTTGATGAATTGATCATGAACTTTGATTCAAGACAAACCCTAATTCGAAATTGATGTAGTTATGTGAGATTGATGATTGTTTGATGAATGTATAATGGTTAGTAGGTTGTATGAATGCTAGGTTACATTGATCTTGCAAGAAATTAATGAATTGAAGTTGGTGTTCATAGGTTACTAATAATAGTAACTTTATTTTCATGATATGATGATTTGATGATGGATTGATGTTGTTGATGTGTTTATGATGATGGTTAGGTATTAGATTGTTGATATGAATGCTAGAAACATTGGAATGAAAGTTGTAGTTGATAGTTTGCTAAAAGTATAAACTTGTGATGTTGAATGTTAATGAATTGCAAAGAGTTGGTGATGTAATATGCTTGATAATGGTTCATGAGTATTAGATAATGATTTTGGTGCAAGAAATCTATGTATGATGTAGTCTAGTTCATACCTTGCCAAAAGTGGAAACTTTTGTTCATGATGATTGATGGATTATGATGATTGGGTATTATTGATCATGCTTAGATGTTGATATGAACTTGAATTGGTGTATTATTAATGAATTCATGAATACATTGGGTGTTTGATAGATTTTGGAATGTACTTTCCTAAAAGGGAAACTTTATTTGCACAAAGTTTGAAAGATGATAGTTTGAGCATGTTTGGGATACTAGGAGCATGTTAGTATGTTCATGGATGATTTGTAATGTGATAAAACATGTTAATTTAGTTGTATGGAATGTTTGGATAATCATGGGTGATGTATGGACCTTGATGATCATGTATGATGTTGATGTTGGTTAGTAGTTAAGACATCATGCTTGGGACTGGAAATTGATTATTGTGGTGTATGTTGAATGCAATGAACATGGTTAATGAATATGATTGTGATCATCATACACGCGTGCGAATCTGAGGCCCCTACTTAGTATGATTGGCAGGGTTTAGGATGTGAAGTCGTGAGTGGCTTTACATGGCATTTAGTGCGTGATTTGATCCTTGTGTGGCGTGTTAGTTATGTTGTAACTGATGGGCATGTTAATGTTTTAGATTCGCATGACTTGTATGATTTTTAGTGGTATGATGATCTAAGTTATGCATTGGGTTATGTAGCACCTCATGTGATTCAATTGAATGTTAACCATGTAGGTTATATGTTCACGATTGCTTAATTGAATTATAACTCATGATGTCACCAACGGGTCAAACGGGTCAACTGAGTCAAACGTGTCTGTTTTCTGAAACCTTAAGTCTTTGGTTGTAATGTGCTTAGGGTTCCACATGTTCTCTGTTTACACGTACTTATGTACTTACATGATCTAGGTAACCTCTGAAGGTTTTATGTCCACTCTTTCTTTCAAGTAAACCCTAAGTATTCATTACGCGTATCAGGTGAGTTCATGCCCCACTTTTTACTTAATCTCTTTTGGGGGAGATAGCAAACTGGTAATTTACAAACGCTTTATATATATTTAAGTTGTGTATAATATTAATATAGTGTTGTTTATCATGGAAAAGTCCTCACACTTTCGAATTGTTAATATTGAATAGCGGGGAAACTTGGGTAGTACTACTGGGTCTGACGAGCCCCACCTGTGTGACTCGAGGTCAACCGGGTGCAATTTGTCCTATTCAACAATGTCACGACCTGGTAAGGCGTGACAGGATGCAACAACTTATCACAGTCAGCTTCAATTGCGAAATCACCATGAATTAATATTTATTGTTAATAGACTAGCTATCTCTTACAATACACTGCTTATATATCACAAGTGTTAAATTATTTATATTTGAATGCCAACTCTTGAACTCACCAACCGTTCTGTTGACATTTTTAGTATGCTATTATCAGGTCGTTAGCTTCGCTTGCCATAGGAGCACTGCACGGGTTCATCATGCATATTAAGACTTCATTTTAAAGACATCTTTGTTGGTTATATTTATTAATGATTACTAATTTGGGTTGGCGCGTGTTTTGCCATACTATGCATTTATACACTTTGGGTTTCTTTACTTACAAAACGCTTCCGCATAATTTTAAAGTTTGAACTTTGGTTGATTTTATTTAAAATGTGGCATATAGAGTCGTTCTGAGTAACTATTGACTGTGATCCTGGTTTGTTCACACGCCTCGCGGTAAAACTCCGCGCGTGGATTTTGAGGGTGTAACAGATTGGTATCAGAGCAATTGGTTATAGGGAACTAGGTTGCATACACACTAGACTATAATCGCACACAGTTAGTTAGTTACCTGTGCCTTATTTTCCTCTACTGTATACTCATTGGCATACAGGTCACACTCTCTGCAGCATGGCATCGTCATCGAGAGCTCCGGGTAAGCGACCTGCATCACCTACACGATCTGAGTCCCCACCTCCCGCACCTGTACCCGACAATGGACCCGACTGGCCCCGTCTAGCTTATGCTCGAGAGGAGATTGATAGGGACCAACCTTTTGCATTGATGAAGCGTGACCCCCCACGAGACTAGAGTTTCTACCCCAAGTTTGTTAATCACATAATGTATAGGGAGCGCGTACCTGATGCGAGACCCAGGACTAGGAGCAACGCTGATCAACGAATGCCTTCACTCCCACAAACGGTGCAGTCCAATGAGCAACTGTTTGCTGCACTGGTGGCAGCACTAGATACTGAGCAGCAACGAGTCAGGCGACTCACGAGTGATGTTTGTACACTGCAGCACGAGGTGTACAAACTACGACATCAAGTGGATGAACTCGAGGAGCACCACGGGAAGACCCTAAACGGGTGTCACCACATGGAAGATGGTATTATAGCACTTAGAGGACACGTGGCGGCTCGTGAACAGCAGGATGCAGTAGCTGATAACAGAATTGCTACCTTGGAAGCCCAATTGGCAGCGCTTCAGATTTCCATAGCTCTTGCTCCTGCAGAGGACCTTGGGGATGAGGATCCCGAGGAGGAGCCTGGGGAGGAGGAACCGGTGGAGACGGAAGATGACAGCGATGGGTCGGATATAGTCGATTGATTTCCTTTATATATGACTTGGACTATGTAGTGTTTTCTCTGTTGATACATGTATGTCCCTAGATCATAATATGAATGTAATAGATCTTGTTTGTCTGATTCTGATGTAATGTTTGGAATGATTAATGAAATGATATTGGTTGTTTGTGATTTATAATGTTTAATATTTCATTAATGAGTCGATGTTGAATTGATTAAATAGGTTTGTGGGTTTGTGACTGTTTGAATTGATACACATAATGTTACATTAACTAATATATTCAAACTTAACAAAATGAAGTTCTCATGCGAATGGCCCATGCGAATGGACCATACGCATGAATAACTTCATACGAATGACTCAGTCGCACGACTGAACCAGGAGACTGGATCAGTCGTATGATTGTAACATAAGATTGGCTCAATCGCACGACTGAACACTCAGTCGTGCGGATGGATCAACCGCATGGTTCAATCGCACGACTGAACCATACTAATGGTTCAGTCGCACGAATGAACAATACTAACCTATAAATACAACCCAATTCGTGGAAAAACGTAAGCATTCATTCTATTTCGACTCCAGACGTACCCTAGCCGTCCAGAAGCCTCCTAGTTCGTACTCCAAGTTCATAGAACGCTGTAGATCGATTCCTAATCGATTCTTAACGTTGGATTCAATACTTTATTGATTCTACGTGCGTTCTCACTGATTGGATCACCAATCAAATAGGATTCCGCACTATTTGGTTTGGTTTACACGTTAATCATTCAGTATTTTGTTCAAATACCAGGTCCTAACATTCTCTCTTTTGGAAACCTATATGGCAAGGGTTGTTTCCCCAACCTAACGACAAACTTAAATTATGACATTGGTGGATACATTGTGACTCATTTACAATTTATTTATCTTGATTATCATTTTTGTTATGAATGTTGTGGTTGTGATGATTCATTATTTCCTTATTGTTTACTGTACTTCAATGGGATAAATGTGTTTGATGTTACTCATTATTGTATTTGTGAATGTAAAGTGAAAAATGGACGCCCGTGGACGTGGACGTGGACGTGGGCGTGGGCGCGGACGTGGACGTGGCGCCGGAGACCATGGCGGTGGTGATGTAAACATGACCCCTGCTGAAATAGCTGCCCTGATAAATGAGCATGTTCAGGCAGCGGTGGCTACTGCCCTGGCGGGACAGCCAGCAAGTAAACAATGATTGAAAGTTAAACCAAATATCCTGAGTAACCGTATAGGATGTCTGATCAATGTTTGTTGTGTTAAAGCAGGACCACCGATATGTACTTATAAGTCCTTTATGGACTGTAAACCACACACCTACAACGGTACTAAAGGGGCTGTAAGGCTGGTACGATGGTTTGAGAGAACAGAGTCTGTTTTCTCCAAATGCAACTGCCCACCTGCTGATCAGGTGAAATATGCCACCGGGACTCTGGAAGGTGCCGCTCTATCCTGGTGGAATGCGCAAGTCCAGATGCTAGGACAAGCGATGGCAAATGGACTTCCCTGGACTGAATTCAAGGGGATGATGACTGAGGAGTACTGTCCTCAAAATGAAGTGCAAAAGCTGGAGATGGAGTTCTGGCAACTTAAGATGCAGGGCTTGAAAATCGAGGCCTACACCACCCGAACCCATGAACTAGCCACCTTATGCCCGGGGATGGTGAACGAAGTGCACAAGAGGGTTGAGCATTACATACGGGGATTAGTACCCGAAATTCAAAGCATGGTGGTTGCTTCCAACCCGACCACGATTCAACAAGCCATCCAGTTAGCTCATAAGCTGACTGATCAAGCAGTGGAGCAAGGACGTTTACCTAAGCGGGGCGCTGTGGCGAGCGTGCCCGACAACAAGAGGAAGTGGGATACTTCCAACAACAACAAATCATCATCATCCAGCGGTCAACCCCAATCTCAACAACAACAACAGCCAGTTCAGCAACAACAGAGGTTCGACAATAACCGTAACTTCAACCAGACGGCTTCAAATAATCAAGGACCCAATGGTTATGGTGGTAGACATCCGAAGTGCACTCGGTGTAATTACCATCATGTGGGAAGGTGTGATAACTTCAAGTGTCAACGCTGTGGTAAGATTGGACACACTGCTAAAGATTGTCGTGGTGAACTGTTAAGGAAGCCACAACAACCTCAGGAGACTCCCAAAGGTTGTTTTGAATGTGGGAAGGAAGGGCATTACAGGCGAAAGCCCACAACTGCGGAAGAATATTAATGGCAATAACAGCAATGGCCACAACAACAACAACCACGGTAACAACAACAATGGTGGCAATGGTACTGGTAATGGCGGCAACAAAGATGGAGCCAAAGGGAGAGCCTTCGTCATTGGCTCAGGTGAGGCTCTAAATGACCCCACAACTGTTACTGGTAGGTTCTCTATTAATGGTTGTTTTGCTACGGTACTATTCGATACTGGAGCCGATAGGAGTTTCGTGTCCTTAAAATTCTGTAGTCTTTTAAGTGATATACCCTCCACCTTAGAATCTAAATACACCGTAGAATTGGCCGACGGTAAACAGATCCATGTAACGCATATCCTTAAGGATTGTAAGATAGAGCTTGTCGGTCACACTTTCGCTATAGATCTTATGCCTATTACGCTGGGGAGTTTTGATGTAGTAAAGGCATGGATTGGCTCTCTAGCAAGCAAGCAGAAGTCATATGTCATGAGAAAATCATACGGATTCCGGTTGGTGACGAAATCCTTACAGTCAGAGGTGATAGGAGTGGTGCGGTGATAAGCATCATCTCATACATGAAAGCTCAAAAGTTGTTGCGAAAAGGTCGTTTGGCTATTCTAGCACTAGTCACCGATAAGCAAGCAGAAGAAAGAAGAATGGAGGACATTCCCGTAGTGCGTGACTATGCTGAGGTGTTTCCAGAGGATCTTCCTAGACTACCACCTCACCGCCAAGTAAAATTCCTAATCGAGTTAACTCCCGGCGCAACCCCGATTGCTAGAGCACTTTATCGATTAGCACCGAACGAACTACAAGAGTTGTCATCACAACTTCAAGAGCTTTTAGATAAGGGCTTTATTCGACCTAGCACATCAACTTGGGGAGCCCCTGTCATTTTTGTTAAGAAGAAGGATGGCACATTCCGGATGTGCATCGATTATAGGGAGTTAAACAAAGTAACAGTCAAGAACCGATACCCTTTACCTCGTATCGATGACTTGTTTGACTAACTTCAGGGATCAAGCTATTATTCGAAGATTGACTTGAGATCCGGTTATCATCAACTCAGAGTCCGAGAAGAAGACATTTCCAAAACTACGTTTCGTACTCGTTATGGTCATTATGAGTTCTTGGTCATGCCTTTTGGGATGACTAATGCACTTGCTGTGTTCATGGACCTCATAAACTGAGTGTGCAAACCCTATCTCGATCAGTTCGTCATTGTGTTTATCGATGATATACTGATATATTCTAGGACCAAGGAGGATCACGAAGAGCACTTACGAATGATCTTAGAACTATTGAAAAATGAGCAGCTGTATGCCAAATTCTCAAAGTGTGACTTTTGGATACGAGAAGTGAAATTTCTAGGTTATATTGTTAATGAGAAAGGGATACATGTTGATCCTGCCAAGATTGAGGCGATAAAGAATTGGACTATACCCAAAACGCCGAGCGAGATAAGGCAATTTCTGGGATTAGCAGGTTATTATCGACGATTCATAGAGGGATTCTCTAAGATCGCACAACCTCTCACAGCCTTGACTCATAAAGGAACGACATACAAATGGGGTGAGAGAAGAATCGGCTTTTCAATCGTTAAAACAGAAACTCTGTAGTGCACCGATATTGGCACTGCCAGAGGGAACGGATGATTTCGTGGTGTATTGTGATGCATCCATTCAAGGTTTGGGTTGTGTCTTGATGCAACGAGAAAAGGTGATAGCCTACGCCTCGAGACAACTAAAGGTTCATGAGAAGAACTATACCAACCATGACTTAGAATTGGGTGCAGTGGTTTTTGCCTTAAAGATTTGGAGACATTACTTGTACGGTACCAAGTGCACTATCCACACCGATACAAGAGTCTTCCACATATATTTGAGCAAAAGGAGTTGAATATGAGGCAACGACGTTGGGTGGAGCTACTAAACGACTATGATTGCGCTATCAAGTATCATCCCGGAAAGGCGAATGTGGTTGCTGATGCCTTAAGCCGGAAGGAAACAGCTAAACCCTAACGGGTGCGAGCTTTACAGCTTACTATCAGTACCCAACTGCCCGAACAAGTTAAGGAGGCACAGATGGAAGCCTTAAAAGCGGAAAATGTTGGTTCTGAGTCGTTAAGGGGAATGGATAAACAACTGGTGGTGAAGGAGGATGGAATTCGGTATTTCATGGATAGACTTTGGGTGCCTGTCTATGGAAATCTAAGGGATTTATTTATGAGTGAGGCACACAAATCTAAGTATTCTATACATCCTGGATCTGACAAGATGTACCATGACATAAAGGCGCACTACTGGTGGCCTAACATGACGGCGGATGTAGCTACGTATGTGAGCAAGTGTTTGACCTGCTCGAAAGTAAAGGTGGAATACCAAAAACCATCCGGACTGTTGCAGCAACCCTAGATACCAATGTGGAAATGGGAACAAATCTCTATGGATTTTATTACCAAGTTACCCGGACTAATACAGGTTGTGACACGATATGGGTTATTGTGGATCGATTGACAAAGTCTGCTCATTACCTGGCAATTAAGGAAACTGACAAGATGGAGAAATTAACCCGACTGTACCTTAAGGAGATCGTTTCGAGACACGGTGTACCGATCTCAATTATTTCTGACCGCGACGCTCGTTTCACGTCACATTTCTGGCAATCACTACAGAAATCTTTGGGTACACGATTGGACATGAGTACTGCATATCACCCACAGATGGATGGCCAGAGTGAGCGTACCATACAGACGTTGGAGGATATGCTATGTGCTTGTGTGATTGACTTCGGGAATAACTGGGAAATTCACCTGCCATTGGTGGAGTTTTCGTATAACAACAGTTATCATACCAGCATACAGGCAGCACCTTTCGAGGCGTTGTATGGGAGAAAATGTAGATCACCAGTTTGCTGGGCGGAAATTGGTGATAGTCAACTGACGGGTCCCGAGTTAATTCATGAGACAACTGAGAAGATTGTGCAGATACGAAACCGTATAGCTGCAGCACGAGACAGATAGAAGAGTTATGCTTACAAGAGAAGGAAACCTTTAGAGTTTCAGGTTGGTGACAAGGTTTTATTGAAGGTCTCACCATGGAAAGGCGTAGTTCGGTTTGGCAAGCGAGGAAAGCTAAATCCGAGGTACGTTGGACCATTTGAAATAGTGGAAAGAATAGGTCCAGTGGCCTATCGACTAGCCCTACCTGATTCGCTAAGTGGAATCCACGATGTATTTCACGTGTCAAACCTAAAGAAGTGTTTAACTGATGAAACGATGGTCGTACCACTAGAAGAAGTTCAAGTGGATGAACAATTACGCTTTATTGAAGAACCAGTCGAGGTGATGGACCGTGAGGTGAAAACACTTAAGCAAAGCAAGATGCCCATAGTCAAAATCCATTGGAATTCACGACGTGGACCGGAATTCACGTGGGAACGAGAAGATCAAATGAAGCTTAAGTACCCTCAACTATTCGAAAAGACGATGCCAGAAGACGAAGGTATTAATTTAAATTTCGGGACGAAATTTCTTTCAACATGGGGATGATGTGACAGAGAGAGAGCACCTAAAAAGGTTCAAATGAAAAATATCTTAAGTGATCGTTGGAAACTGTGGAGCTTTGTGAATAAGTAGAGAGTGTAAGACGGGGTTGTGAATCTTTCAGGCGGAAGCTCTGAACCCCTCACTCTTTCTCCGGACCATAAGCCCTTGGGTGGTTGGTAAGGTTGTCGACTCATCCAAAACTCACTTGATTTCGATTTCTGTGTGCCAATGCAGTAGACCAGTGATGGAACACTCTTACCATGTAACGCAATTTTCGGGACGCAAATTCTTTCAACAAGGGGATAATGTGACATCCGGTAAATTTCTGTTACCAAACTCCGTTAGTTCCGTTAAGTCTTGCATACACGTGTCTTGAGCACACACTAGTTGTCGTTTAACGTTGGTGACTTTAAAATAATTAATAATGTCAAACTAGTAATAATCTAATCAATAATGTGATTATTGTATCATGCTTATGTGTTTGCGTGTTTTTAAATATTAATTGGGAAATTAATCGCGTAACGTGGAAACGTGCCTAGTAATTCGTATGTCTTGTGTTTTTATAAAGGTAAAATATATAATTGTTATCATTAGTTTATATCTTTATATTATTAAGTCAAAAACACTTTACAAAGAGTTTAAAAGCTTAAACTTTATAAATACAAATTACAAGGGCTTAAATGGTAATTATGCAAAAATAAGTTAAATAAAAAAAAACCCTAGCCCCCCCACACCCCATCGGCCGCGACTTCACTCTTTACCCCTCTCTCTTTGCGATTTTGACCAAGAACAAGCAAGAAACCACTGGATTTGATCGATTTCAAGGATTACAACAAGTTAGAATCATCAAATACAAGCCATTACACGTTTAAAGGTTAGAACTTCACAAGTTTTGAGGAGTTTTTATGTTGGCCGAACCCTAATTCGTGAATGGGTGTTTATGATGTCGAAATTGTTGTTGTTTGATGATGTTAGTATGTTAGTTAGATGGTATACATGTTGTTTAACGTTGATTATGCAAGAATGATACGTTTTGATGAATTGATCATGAATTTGATCCAAGACAAACCCTAATTCGAAATTGATGTAGTTATGTGAGATTGATGATTGTTTGATGAATGTATGATGGTTAGTAGGTTGTATGAATGCTAGGTTACATTGATCTTGCAAGAAATTGATGAATTGAAGTTGGTGTTCATAGGTTACTAATAATAGTAACTTTATTTTCATGATATGATGATTTGATGATGGATTGATGTTGTTGATGTGTTTATGATGATGGTTAGGTATTAGATTGTTGATATGAATGCTAGAAACCTTGGAATGAAAGTTTTAGTAGATAGTTTACTAAAAGTAGAAACTTGTGATGTTGAATGTTAATGAATTGCAAAGAGTTGGTGATGTAATGTGCTTGATAATGGTTCATGAGTATTAGATAATGATTTTGGTGCAAGAAATCTATGTATGATGTAGTCTAGTTCATACCTTGCCAAAAGTGGAAACTTTTGTTCATGATGATTGATAGATTATGATGATTGGGTATTATTGATCATGCTTAGATGTTGATATGAACTTGAATTGGTGTATTATTAATGAACTCATGAATACATTGGGTGTTTGATAGATTTTGGAATGTACTTTCCCAAAAGGGAAACTTTATTTGCACAAAGTTTGAAAGATGATAGTTTGAGCATGTTTGGGATATTAGGAGCATGTTAGTATGTTCATGGATGATTTCTAATGTGATAGAACATGTTAATTTAGTTGTATGGAATGTTTGGATAATCATGGGTGATGTATGGACCTTGATGATCATGTATGATGTTGATGTTGGTTAGTAGTTAAGACATCATGCTTGGGACTGGAAATTGATTATTGTGGTGTATGTTGAATGCAATGAACATGGTTAATGAATATGATTGTGATCATCATACACGCGTGCGAATATGAGGCCCCTACTTAGTAGGATTGGCAAGGTTTAGGATGTGAAGTCGTGAGTGGCTTCACATGGCATGTAGTGCGTGATTTGATCCTTGTGTGGTGCGTTAGTTATGTTGTAACTGATGGACATGTTAATGTTTTAGATTCGCATGACTTGTATGATATTTAGTGGTATGATGATCTAAGTTATGCATTGGGTTATGTAGCACCTGATGTGATTCAATTGAATGTTAACCATGTATGTTATATGTTCACGGTTGCTTAATTGAATTATAACTCATGATGTCACCAACGGGTCAAACGGGTCAACTGAGTCAAACGTATCTGTTTTCTGAATCCTTGAGTCTTTGGTTGTAATTTGCTTAGGGTTCCATATGTTCTCTGTTTACACGTACTTATGTACTTACATGATCTAGGTAACCTCTGAAGGTTGTCTGTCCACTCTTTCTGAAGATCATGTTAGGTTGGACTCACTTTAGTATAGTTGTTTACTTTACATTGTAATAGGACTTTTGTTAGTTTCCTTTTGTATGTTCTTAGTAATTAGCAGTTTTGGCAGTTCAGCGAAACTGTGAGCGAATCTATACATTCGGTCACAGTTTGCTGTTTTGGTTTACCCGGCGAACTTGTGTTCTGCCGGGCGAAACTATAGTTTCGGCATGACAGTTTCGCCTGTAGCGAAACTGTCAGGGAAACTATGACTGCTATATATACTTTTGTCAATTCACTTTGTAAGGTAAGCTTGCAAAACCCTAATCGTGAATCATTGTTGCAAGCTACCAATTCTAAGCAGTTTTCACACAGAAATACAATTGTGCTTGATGTTATTGATTGCTATTGTTCATTTGAGTATCAAATATGTGTTAGAATTCTCTTCTATCTTCTCAATTATTGTTGTTTAGCATGAATGTTTGATATTGAGCAATTCATCACTTCAATTGTACTGTTATTCGATCACATGGACCAACACTATGGTATCAGAGCCTTAGTGCTCTTGATTTGTTGAGTTTTTGTGGTTTTGGTCAATATCTAGTTTCAATCAATTTTCATTGGATTATCAGCTGTTTTTGGCATGGAAATTGATTGAATTATGCTTGTTTTTGATTGAGGAAGATTCTACAATCATAGATCTCAAATTCATTGAGTTTTGGATGATTTCAGATTGATTTTGAGGTGAAAAAGGGTTTTGAGATCGACCAGCGAAACTATTGTTCTTACAGCGAAACTGTCATCATCTTTCAGCGAATTATGAGTTATCTTGGATCAGAAGTTGTTTTCTAGAGTTTCTGCGAAACTAATTCCTTGAACGAAAGTTCATTAGTGCTTGTGACCAGTCAACAAGCGAAATTGCTGCCGAATTTATTTTTGAACGAAAGTTCAAGCTTGTTTCGTGCGAAGTTAGCAGCGAAACTAAGCAAGTGGTGTCTCTGTTCAGGCGAAAGTGCTGCTAAATTGCTAGCGAAAGTGTCAGCTTCTGCGAAATTGTCAGCGAAAGTACTGTTTCAGCGAAATTGTTATCCAAGTCACCTTTTTCTGCGAATTTGTCAGCGAAATTATAAACATTTCTGCCGAAACTATCATGTCGAAATTAACTACTCTTACACTTGCTGATCTTGAAAGTGTTGCTCCTAATAGACCTCCAAGACTCATTAATGGAGATAATTTTGAAGATTGGAAGAGATGTCTCAAAGCTTTCTTCTTCTACACTGATCATAATCAATGGGAATCGATTATTTCTGGTCCTCACATACCTACGGTTACTGTTGGTGATGTTGTTTCTCAGAACAAAGACCCATCTTCCTATACTGAAAGAGATCTGAAATTGATTGATCGTGATCAAAAGGCTTTTGGTGCTCTAACTCTCTGTTTGGCTCCAGACATCTACAACCGTTTTGCAGAGCATAAAAATGCTAAATCCCTTTACGATGCTCTCTGTGAATTCTATGATGGGAATGCAGATTTGGTAAAAGACAAGAGTATTCAGGCTGAAAAGGAGTTCAATTCATTTGTAGGATACAAGAATGAAAGTTTGACAGATCTTACAAACCGTTTCTTAACCGTCTCAAGCACTCTAAAGAAGTATGATGAAAGGCTCTCCAACAGTGAACAAGTTAATAGGCTTCTCGATTCTCTTCCACCACAGTGGAGTCTTCAAGTGAGAATGCTTAAACAAGAAAGAGGTTTTACAGATTACAAGCTGATGGATATCATTAACAAGTTGAAATCTTTTGAGTTGGATATGGAAAGAAGAGAATTTAACCAGACTATGATGCCCACATCTGGTTTTTCTCAAAATGCTGCTTTGTTGTCATCCGCTGCAAACTCTCACATTCAAAATCCAATTCAAGGAGGGAGCAATACAAGTAATTTCTCGAGTGGTAATAGTCATGTTGGAAAAGAATTGGGAAATTCTAAGGTCAATGCTGAAACTTCAATTCCATCTGAAACAATGGCTCTTTTTGGAATGTTTGTTCAGAGCTATGAAGCTCTTGTTGCTGGAGAATTGAAAGGTAAAGGAATGACTATGGAGGATATGTATCAGGTTGATCCTGATGATTTAGAAGAAACTGACATTCAATGGCAAATGGCGATGTTAACTTTAAGAGCCCGGAGATTCATGGAAAGAACAGGACGAAAGAACTTTGGTGGTCAATCATCTACCTCAAAACTGGGATTTGATAAGTCAAAATTGAGGTGCTTTAATTGTAAACAATTGGGACATTTTAAACGTGAATGTCCATTACCAATTGTCACAGATCCTAGTAACACTGGAGTACCAAGATTGACAGCAGAGAAAGAAAAGGAAGAAGTGAATCTAAAAAAGGAGTCGGCCTTGATCTCGAACTTTGATTGGAGTGCAGAGGTGGAAGAAACAAGAACTGAGATAAATCACGCGTTAGTTGCTGAGATTGTGGAAGGTAATGAAGTGAAGTTGGTGAAGATGGATTTGTGTTGTTCAAGGAATTCAAAAGAGAAAACGAGTCTTTAGTAAATGAGAAAGAAGAAAAGGCAGATGGAGATGGAAAAGAGGAAATGCAGGTTCAAGTGAGAAAAGAAATTCAAAAGATGAGATAGAAAAGAGAAGATGATGTTGCTGCTACTGTTGAGGAAAGGAAATCAAGTACTCCAGTATGCATGTGTGATAAAGCTTTAGCTGCTGAAAGGATGGTAATGGGACTTCCATATGAGGTAATACAGGATATGTGCTCATCTGCTTGCAAAATTAGACTATTTGGGATTTATAAGGCTAATCGTTTGTTAATTGATAATGAAAAGGATTTAAAGCGAATTAATGATGAACTTAAAATGAATGAATCAAAATATTTTGTGAAATTAAATGAGGCTTTAAAAGAAACTGATCATTTAAAAAGAATCGTTTTGAAAAGAAATGTCGAGATTAATACTTTGACTGAAAGGGTTGCTCTTGCTGAATTTGAAGCAAGCAAACTTCAGTCAAAGTTAGATAAATGGACTATTTCTGGAATGAAACATGATGATCTTTGTAAATCTCAACGGGGAGCAAGAATTAAAACAGGTTTGGGTTATGAAAATGTACAGGTTTATCCTCCACCTAGTACATACTGTTATTCTCCTATGCCTGTTCCTCATCCTTCTAATGATTTAATCAAAACAGATACTGACAGTATGTCTGCAGGTTTAGTCGGGAATAACTCTAAGTACATTCGTGAAGACTACGACTATGGACCAACTAGTGGGCTTGGATGCACTAGTTCTAGTACACCTGAAAATCAGCAGTCTGTTTTAGATAATAAGTCTAGTTTAAATTCAGTTTTTGTTTCTAGTTCAAATGTAACAGACTTGAATGTCTCATGTTCTCTTGATAGTTTTATTCCATCTTGTACTTCAAATCATGGTAGTGATGATTTTTGTTCTCGTAATGAATGTAATGCATCTGATCTTTCTCCAAAAACAACTGAGCAACTTAAAATTAATTGTTTCGAAAAGTTCTTTTCTCAACCTATTCCATCTTTCATACCATTAAATATGACATCATCAGAAAAATGCAGTTCGTCTTCATCTGACACCAGTACCAATGGTACAAGTTTTACTGATTTGTCAGAAGAATCATGTTCTAATTTTGTAAAGAAAAATTCTGATTCAAATAAACAACAACCTCATGAGTTGTATGAGACATTCAGTGATGTTGATTCTAGTTTGTCTGAATGTGATGAGGAGATTATTATTGATCCTATTTTTACCTCATCACATCATAGACCTAGATTCAAACCTCATTGTTTCAGGTGTGGTCAAGAGGATCATCTTGTCAAAAATTGTCCTTTGATTCAAGGATCCTCTAATAGGAATTGTTTTGGGAATAAATTGACAAAATTGGTTAATAATTTCTTTTGTAAAAAATCAGCTTCTTTAAAAAGCAAAGTTGTTCAATCTTGGGTCCCTATTACTCCTGGCTAAGTGATTTGTTAATTCATTTCAGGAATCCTCATCAAAGATTGTACACAGTTTATGGCATGTTGATAGCGGATGTTCCAAGCATATGACGGGATTAAAGGATTTGTTGACCAATTATCGGATTATAGATGGAGGATATGTGGCGTTTGCTGGAAATAAGAAGGGTGGAAAAATGATTGGACAAGGAGAAGTTACCAATGGTTCTCTTACTCTAGAAAAAGTCAACCATGTTCCTGAATTGGCTTTTAATCTTCTGAGTGTTTCTCAAATTTGCGATAAAGACATTCCTGTTCTATTTAAATCTGACGAATGTTTATTTTTAAAATCAGAGATTGCCATTCCAGATGATTTAATTCTCATGCGTGCTCCAAGGAAACATGATACATATCTTCTTGATATGAATTCAAACGAGTCAAAGGCTACTGCAACTTGTCTTCTCTCAAAAGCATCAACCTCTGAGTCACTCTTGTGGCATCGTCGTTTAGGCCATGTCAATTTTAAGATAATTAATAAATTAGTAAAGAACAATCTTGTTAGAGGACTTCCTTTAAAAGATTTTTCTGTTAATGAAAAATGCATGGCATGTGCCAAAGGAAAACAACATAAGAAACCTCATAAGCCCAAACTTTTAAATAGCATATCAAGTCCTCTTGAGTTGTTACATACTGATTTATTTGGGCCAATTAGTGTTAAATCAATTGCTAAAAAATCTTTTTGTCTTGTTGTTACAGATGATTTCTCAAGATATTCATGGGTGAGGTTTCTTGCACACAAAGGCGAAGTTGCAGAGGAATTGCAGAAGTTAATTCTTTCTATCGAATCAATCAGTAAGAGAAGAGTTATGGGACTAAGAAGTGACAACGGCACTGAATTCAAAAATCAGATTCTCGATTCATTTTGTGCTCAAAAAGGGATTGTGAGACAGTTTAGTGCTGCAAGAACACCCCAGCAGAATGGTATTGCGGAAAGAAAGAATCGCACTCTCGTGGAAGCTGCTCGTACAATGCTGATAGAATCCTCATTACCAATTATTTTCTGGGCTGAAGCTGTCAATTGTGCATCGTATGTTCTAAACAGGGTGTTAATTGTGAAAGATAAAGTGAAGACTCCTTATGAACTTTTTCATAAGAGGAAGCCACTAATTGATTTCTTTCGACCATTTGGCTGTTCTTGTACTCTTTTGAATACTCAATCTCAAAAGACAAAATTTGGTGCTGTTTCTGACGAGTGTTATTTTGTTGGATACTCTTCTTCACAAAAGGCGTACCGGGTTTATAACAAGAGAACACGTATTGTTCAAGAGTCATTCTATGTTGATTGGCAGGAATCCAATCCTTCTGAAGTTAAATCTGAACCTGCATGGTTCTTTGACTCCGATACGGTGTTCAATTCGTTTAATCTGCCAGTTTTCGATGATGATACATCAATTCCAAATACTCAAACAAATATTATTTCATCATCTCCATCGTCTGTTCAATCTACCACGTTAGTAAATGATGCTGTTTCAACTGATGTCAGCTCTTCGTCTCCAATGCCTGATCAGGCTCCATCATCTGATTCTTTACCTCCTACATCTTCACCTTTACCTGATCCATCACCTATCATTGACTCACCTTCATCTAATCTTTCACCAGTTATGGGTGATACTTCTTCAACCATCTTTCCTTCTTCAAGTGATTACAAAACTCTGAAAGATCATCCACTTGACAATGTGATTGGATCTGTTTCTGATGGTGTTCGCACGCGAAGTCAATCTGGTCTAATTAATGTTTGTCTTTTCTCATGCTTCATCTCTCAAATTGTCCCGAAAAATGTTCATGCTGCTCTACAAGATCCTTGTTGGGTAGAGTCTATGCAATTGGAACTTCAACAGTTCAGAAAGCTCAAGGTTTGGACTTTAGTTGATTTACCCCCTAACAAATATCCAATTGGTACAAAATGGGTGTTTAAAAACAAACCAGATGATCGGGGAGTGGTGGTGCGTAACAAATCTAGACTTGTAGTGCAAGGCTTCGCTCAAGAAGAAGGGATTGATTATACAGAAGTCTTTGCTCCAGTTGCTCGTCTTGAAGCAATCAGAATATTTCTTGCTCATGCTGCTCATAAACAATTCAAAGTTTACCAGATGGATGTGAAGTGTGCTTTTCTCTACGGAGACATTGATGGGAGATATATGTGTGTCAACCACCAGGCTTTGAAGATCCTGATTTTCCTGATAAAGTGTATAAGCTTGATAAATCTTTGTATGGTCTTCATCAAGCACCCAGAATCTGGTATGAGACTCTTACGCAATATCTTCTAAGCAATGGTTACTCTCGTGGTACCATTGATATGACTTTATTCAAAAGAGAGGTGAATGGTGAAATGATATTTGTCCAAGTGTACGTTGATGATATTATTTTGGATCTACAAATTCTCAATTGTGTAGCGAGTTCGAAGAAGTTATGAGCCAAAGGTTTGAAAAGAGTATGATGGGTGAAATGTGTTTCTTTCTTGGATTGCAAGTTGAACAACAGCAAGAAGGAATTCTTATTCATCAGGAGAAGTATATTAAAGATATTTTGAAGAAATTTAAGATGGATGATGCTTCTACAGAGATGACTCCCTTTACGGCTCAGACTTGTCTCACTCCGGATGAAAACGGAAAACCAGTTGATCCTCATCTTTTTAGATCTATGATTGGCTCTCTCATGTATCTTACTACAAGTCGTCCTGATATCACTTTCGCTGTTGGTTACTGTGCTAGATATCAGTCGGCCCCAAAGGAATCTCATGAGAAAGCTGTCAAAAGAATATTTCGTTATCTCAAAGGATCGTCTCGTTTAGGATTGTGGTATCCATATGGTGGGAATATTGATTTACATGCTTACTCTGATAGTGATTCCAATGGTTGCAGGTTAAACAGAAAATCTGTGTCTGGAGGTTGTCAATATTTGGGAAATTGTTTGGTATCCTGGCAGAGCAAGAAACAAACTACTGTTTCTCTTTCAACAGGGGAAGCTGAATACATTGCTGCATCAAGCTGTTGTTCTCAAGTTCTCTGGATCCAACACCAAATGATTGATTATGGGATTAATTTTCTTCATACACCTTTATTTTGTGACAATGAGGCTGCCATTGGAATTGCTAAAAATCTCATTCATCATTCCCGCACCAAGCATATTGAAACAGAATTCATGCATTCGTGATGTTCAAGAGAAGGGTTTCATTAATATTATACCCATCGATACAAAAAATCAAAAAGCTGATCTTTTCACAAAAACATTTGATAAACCTCGTTTTTATGAATTGATTTCTATGCTTGGGTTAATATCTTTTTAAATTTTCATTTTCTATTTCTTTGATTCAAAAAATAAAATATATATATATATATAACAAAATTTTTTGACTAACTTATAATAATAGAAATATGAAAATAAAAATTTGGGGGAGTAATTTCATAGTTCTGAGATCGGAATTTAACATGATGAGAAATGATTGTATATTCTCTAAGTATTTTTATATACATGACCGGTACTTCAATGAGAAATGATAGTAACTGATACTGGATTCTGTTTCACATTATTTTTTTTAAAAAAGGAAAATTGATCAGATTCTTTAACGATATGCTTGATAGACTCAGCCTGATGAATAAAGTAGACAGCAGCTTTATGATTAAATTAAACATCATGCTTAAGAATGTCTGGATTTACTCAATTGTTTTGGCTTGCACAAAAACTGAGTCCTGACAAAAATTGGATTGAGAATGAATCTTTCATCCATTTTGCTTTGTTATGTCATCACCCAGAATCACCGCTGGTATGTTTGGTGTTAAGGTGTCATGTGTCTGTGCTTATCTCCTCTGCTGTACGTGAGTACTGACCTGGAGTGATGATCTCCTCTGCTGTACGATAGTACTGACCTGGAGCTCTCATCAGCACATGTTCAAATGGTTACCTCCTCTGTTATACGTGAGTATAGATCTGGAGCTCTCACCATTTTGATATAATTATGTCAAATCATCTTATCGATGAGTTTCTCTCAGAATGAAATATTCTGTTTATAATCATTTGCACACTAACGCACAAGCCTTGTTCTATGAAGATTGATTCATAATTCAAGAAATCCTGAGGTTGGGTGAGGGTTTTTACCAAATGATTGTGGGGTCCTAACATTCTAAAGCATCTAATCGAACCTTAAACGAATCATAAGCTGTTTGTTGAAAAAGGATAAGGCATGAGTTTAAGTGGACAATTATATCAGCAATCGTTATTGATTTTTCTAATTTCAGTTGTTTCTGTGCAGATTGTGGTCAGATCTTGTATTCAGTATGATCTCATGGCTGGTAGATGATTTTTGATCATCTTTATGTTCATAAATATTTAGAGAATGTGATCTCTGATTAATTTAGATCTCATTATGTGATGTGCTTCTTATTGATTATTAATATATATATATATATATATATATATATATATATATATATATATATATATAAAATAAAAATAAATAAATAATAAAAATAATAATAATAATAATAATAAATAAAAAATTAATTAATTATTGGTGCGAAATTATTCTTTCGCTAATAGTTTCGCAAAGCGAAACTGCAATCTCGCTAGGTTTGCTAATAAGTTGTTAACTAGTTATCTCCTAGCGAAATTACAGTTTCACTGGGCGAAACTGTAAATTCGCCGGCGAATTTATAGTTTCGCTTTCTGCGAAACTATTTGCTATTTAAGTTATTCTTGCGAAATTTTCTCATAATTTCGCAAAATCGTTCTGTGTGGTTCTTAGGGTTTCTCCGTGACATTTCTTGGCGATTTTGATCTGTGTTTGTGTTTTGGACTGATAATTAGTGTTATTTGCTTCGCATGTGAGTTTCGAACCTTGATACATCTTTTAATCTGGTTAAAATCATCTCCATTTAAGTAATTTGGATTGTGACTCTTCGGTGGGTTCGCTGTTCTTTCAGCGAAACTACTGATTCTTCTGCGAAACTGAACGAAAGTTCTCTTCTTTTCAGCGAAACTGTAAAGTTATGCTGTCCGGGCGAACTTAACAGTTTCGCCATATTTTCTTTAATTTCGCAATGTCTGGTCTTTAACTTGCACAGTTTCGCTTGATCTTGTTTTCTTCTGAACAGCGAAACTAATTTTAGAACAGCGAAACTAATCTGTAATAGCGAAACTATGTTTGTGCTTGGAGAAACTAATTGCGAAACTTCTTTAATCTATACTAATCTTGTCGAAATTGCTTTTTGTTCTGCGAAAATAATAAGTTTCAATGAGCGAAATTATTGTTTCGCTTGTCGAAACTGTTTGTTTTCTTTGTCGAAACTGCTTTTGTTCAGCGAAACTATCATGTCTTAGTGAGCGAAACTATTGTTTCGCTTGCCGAAACTGCTAGTTTCTTATGTTTTAGTCTTATTTTCATTATTTCTCATTCAAATTTAATTGTTTTCTTTTTCAGGTTATCATGGCAAATCTCAAATTTGATGAGAGGAATAACATCACTGCTATTTTATTTGATACTCTTCCCAAGGCAGCTGGATTTCGTGACTGTATCAGATGGCTTCAGAGATCACCTATTGCTATGCTATTTCTCACTCACCTACTATTTATGATCTTCATATTAGAGATTTTTGGAGATCAGCAGAATACGATACTAGAGGAGATGTACAGAGAATCACTGCCAAAGTTATTGATCATGATGTGACTATCACTGCTGAGAGTGTTTCTAGGATTCTTAGACTAGATGATGATTCTGGAGATGAAGTGGATATGACAGAGTCTGAAGTGTTTCAAGCTTTCAGACGAATGGGATATGAGGGACCAGCTTTTGGTTCAAGGAAAGAGATCAAAAAGTCTTTCTTATCTAAGGAGTGGAGATATATCGCTCATGTTTTTATTATGTGCTTAGATCACCGTAAAGGTGGATCCGATGGACTTAATCTCGATTGGGCTAAAGCTATGGTGCTGTGTTGTAAAGGGGAGAAGGCCAACATTGCTAGACTGATTTTTGCATGTATGGCAGAGAATGTGATGGCTGTGAAGAAAGACAAATGGCTATTATACCCTCGCTTTCTTCAGATGATTTTTGATGATCTTATTCCTGATGTTCCAAAGCATGGTGAAATCAAGAGACTGGTGCAGATGAACCCTCGTATTTTTGCTGATTGTTGTGCTATCCGTCATGATTTTAGTGGTAAAATCACCCATCTCTGGGAGAATATGTATCCTCCAGAACGCTGGAATTATATTAGACGGGTTGATGAATCTGAAAGCAAAAGGGCTGAAGAAACAAGAGTGCAGCAAGCTGATGCAACTAAGAAAAGGAAGAGATACGCTAAAGAAAAGGATTATGATTTTGAAGAGGATATTGATGCACAAGCAGAGGAGATCAGGGTAGAGAAAGAAAGGAGATCTAAGAAGAAAATGATTTTGTTGAGCCTGAGCGGAGAACCAAACATCGACATGAGGGATTTACAGCCAGGAGAGAGGCTAGTGCAAATCTTGATGAGGATGTGATACGTAATCTAAATACTTCGTTGGCAAATGAGCTGAGTATGATTAAGACTAAACTGACGAATCAGGAGATCAGAGAAAGACAGAAGGATGAGGTGATTGAGGGAATGCAAAGGATGTTAGTTGACCAAAATAAACTGATTAAGAAGTTGTTTGAGGAGATTACTCAGATGAAAGCTGCAGCCGGCCTACCTAGTCAACTGACTCAATCTGAGTTAGATGATTTGACTGATACATCTAAGTACTCATTCTTGAATGTGGGTACTTCATCTAAGGTAGGAGAGGGTACTTCTGGAGCAGCAAATACTGAAGAAGGAGAACAGGAGATACCAAGAGAGGATGTTGGAAGGAATGATGATGAAGATATTATTGAGGCTGGGTTTGTAAACTTGCAGTTTGATTTTGATAAAGATATTGTTGGTGAAGAAGTGGTTGTTACAGCTACCACTGAGGGAGTATCTGATAGAGGGAAAGAGTTGGTTGATGAAGAGGAGGAGGATGAACAATTGATAGACTATGATTCTGAACCAGAATTTTATGAAGTTGATGAGCGACCACTGATTTATGTTGCTAAGAAGGGAGAAGATGAAGCTGATGTGTTTGAAATGGACAAGAATGATTGGTTGGTCAAGGAGAAGGAGGTTGAAGAAATTACTCTTTTATTTCAAAATCTGGAGGGTTTAAGCAGGAAGGAAGCAGATAAAAAGATCATAAGTTGGTGCTACAATCCTAGCTTAAAGATGTTCATGATCAAAAGAAGAGGAGGAAATATCAGCTATATGCTTAAGAGGAAGGCTTTTAAGACCTTGCCCAAATGGGATTTGAGACGTTTGGCAACTTTGCCTTTGATCAATGCTCACTTAAGTGAAAGAGCATTATTTTTGAGAAGGAAATAAAAAATGGACTTAATGATAATTTCGAGTCGTTTGGATACATGAAAGCTGAAAGAAAAAGGTCAAAGAAAGATAAAGATTGGGAGACAGGCAAAGGAAGGATTGTACTGAGAGTCAAACCACCAAAGACTGTAAATAGGGTAAGATTGGCTGATCCTCTTCCCCAACAACTACAGGACTTTGAAAAGTGGTTTTATGACAACAATACTGGAGAGGCGGTGATTAGAGCTAAACATGGAAAAGAGTTTAGGGTGTTTGACCCGATGGAGTTATTTAGCTTCAGTGATGAAGATCTTTTGGTTCTTTGTGAAAATCACATTAAGGCTGGGGCTGGAGAGGAAACAAGAAAAGAGGCCAGTCTGTTTATGAATGTTGCAAACAAGATAAGAGGAGTAAGGGCGGAGGTTAAGAGGTTAGCTGAAAGGGTGAGAGCCCAGGATGATTTTGCCATGGATGTTCAAGATTGACCAGGCAGTTTGCAAAGGCTAGTGGTCATTCTAAGGAAGCTAGTGATGCAGGAAAGAACCTTGGAGGATCAGTGGCTGAAGCTTCTGAAGATGTTGCTGCAGGAGGTGATGAAGATAGATCAACAGCAGCAGAGGAAACTGGAGCCGACGAGTCAAATCAAGAGAAGTGAAGATAGTGAGGTCCAACCTAGGGGGAGTATTGAAGATCATGTTAGGTTGGACTCACTTTAGTATAGTTGTTTACTTTACATTGTAATAGGACTTTTGTTAGTTTCCTTTTGTATGTTCTTAGTAATTAGCAGTTTTTGCAGTCAGCGAAACTGTGAGCGAATCTATACATTCGCTCACAGTTTGCTGTTTTGGTTTACCCGGCGAACTTGTGTTCTGCCGGGCGAAACTATAGTTTCGGCATGACAGTTTCGCCTGTAGCGAAACTGTCAGCGAAACTATGACTGCTATATATACTTTTGTCAATTCACTTTGTAAGGTAAGCTTGCAAAACCCTAATCGTGAATCATTGTTGCAAGCTACCAATTCTAAGCAGTTTTCACACAGAAATACAATTGTGCTTGATGTTATTGATTGCTATTGTTCATTTGAGTATCAAATATGTGTTAGAATTCTCTTCTATCTTCTCAATTATTGTTGTTTAGCATGAATGTTTGATATTGAGCAATTCATCACTTCAATTGTACTGTTATTCGATCACATGGACCAACACTTTCTTTCAAGTAAACCCTAAGTATTCATTACGCGTATCAGGTGAGTTCATGCCCCACTTTTTACTAAATCCCTTTTGGGGGAGATAGCATACTGGTAATTTACAAACGCTGAATATATATTTAAGTTGTGTATAATATTAATATAGTGCTGTTTATCATGGAAAAGTCCTCACACTTTCGCATTGTTAATATTGAATAGCGGGAAAACTTGGGTAGTACTACTGGGTCTGACGAGCCCCACCTGTGTGACTCAAGGTCAACTGGGTGCAATTTGTCCTATTGAACAATGTCACGACCTGGTAAGGCGTTACAGGAGGCAACAACTTATCACAATCAGCTTCAATTGAGAAATCACTATGAATTAATATTTATTGTTAATAGACTAGCTATCTGTTACAATACACTACTTATATATCACAACTGTTAAATTATTTATATTTGAATGCCAACTCTTGAACTCACCAACCGTTGTGTTGACATTTTTAGTATGCTATTCTCAGGTCGTTAGCTTCGCTTGCCATAGGAGCACTGCACGGGTTCATCATGCATATTACGACTCCATTTTAAAGACATCTTTGTTGGTTTTATTTATTAATGATTACTCATTTGGGTTGGCGCGTGTTTTGCCGTACTATGCATTTATACACTTTGGGTTTCTTTACTTACAAAACGCTTCCGCATAATTTTAAAGTTTGAACTTTGGTTGATTTTATTTTAAATGTGGCATATAGAGTCGTTCTGAGTAACTATTGACTGTGATCGTCGTTTGTTCACACGCCTCGCGGTAAAACTCCGCACGTGGATTTTGAGGGTGTGACAGATTAGGCCCCAGTATGCATCCTTCCGGGGTAGCTAACCCGCATACTGTTGAGCTATCACCCTTCATTGGGTGAGAACCTCCATACGTTTGCTTGAAAGCCTTTTTTTTACGTTCATTCATTCATTAATGCATGCATTCTTTCATTTCGTTCCTCTTTTCGTTATCTTCCACTTTACATTACATAATACTTTTCAATTCATTCATTAACATACAAAGTAAAACCACGGTAAGACAATCATGCAAGGCAAGGAACATGAATGTAAACATACAACATCACCATACAAGGCACAAATCATACATACATAACAACAAGCATAGGCAACAATCCTACATCGACATACATGCCTAACATATCATCTATGGCCTCAAAAGTCAACTTACATGAACCCCTGGGAATCTCCCAAGTCACAGCCTACATCTACACATCTCCCTGAAAGTCAAGGTAAACTAGGTTTTTTTTTGGGCGAACGAGGCCTATTTGGGTGTATGGGCACCCTTCAGTCGCATAGCCTTCCAAGCGAATGAACACTATGGGCGAATAAACACTAAACGAATGAACACTATACAAATGAGCACTTAGGCGTATGGACCTCAGTCGCATGACTCCTATGCGTATGAACCTCAGTCGCACGACTCACATGCGTATGGACCTCAATCGCACGACTTCCATGCGTATGGACCTCAGTCGCATGGCACCCATGCGCATGGACTTCAGTCGCATGCCTAGTGGTCGTATGCCCTCCAGTCGCATGCCATTCGGCCGCATGGCCCTAGCTAATGCAGAATGCAGTCTTCCCCGAACCTAATCTGCAATTTACGGCCTCCAAACCCTCTCAAACCTGTCTAAGCTCAAATCAACCATCCTAAACCTTAGAAATACATACTATAACACCATTCAAGCACACCCAAGCCCGAAATCAAACCCCACCCGAATCACACACATACACATACATACGGGTTCAACACCCACACTTCAAAAACGATTTTACTATGTGTTCCAGCCCCAAAATCAGTCAAAAACTTGTAAAAGAGGGGTCCTAGAACTCACATAAACAACCCCCTTCAAGTAGAGCTTCCCACAAACCCGCTACCTTCAACTTTCGCGGTCGAACCCATGAAACCGAAGCTCAAACCCCCTTTTTCTCCCCCTTTCTCCTCTTGGCCGAAAATTTAGAGTGTGGGGGAGAGGTGTGGGCTGCCATCCCCCTCTTATACCCCACTCATCCAAGGATTTTCCCGTTTTGGCAAGTTTGGTCCCTCGACTTTAGACTTTATTTCTTTTCTTTCTTTTTCTTTTTTCGTTGGCTTCAAAAAAAATAATCATGTGTTACAAGATCATCACAGAAAACAAGAGTTTCTAGTCAATCAACAAGTTCTTTGTCTAATCTAATAAATCATTCGTGTATAACCCACGAAATAGGTTTATCTGATAGTGTTTCACGATTCAAAGATCAATGCAAGTGAGTTTGATTATTTGAAGATTGAACTCGAATATGGTACATTTGATTTGTTTATATTTGATTTATTGTTCAAGAACCACAAAATTTTCAACACTAGATCTTAGAATAAACCACTTATTGCTAAAATTTTAATATGCCAGATTTGTGTATATGTTAACACTAGATTAGTGGTTACACGGGTGGACTAATACTTAATATGACACATGAGAAAGTAAATTATAGTAATATATATATATATATATATATATATATATATATATATATATATATATATATATATATATATATATATATATATATATATATATAAAAATATATATGATGTTGAAAAGATAAATTAGAATAAAAATATATTTTTTATATAATTATATAACAAAATTACGATGTTCATAATAGAAATAAATGAAGGTAGAACAATTTAACATAAAAATAAAGAAAATTATTAACTAATAAACAAATTTGATAAAATCTATAAAAGCATGTAACGATGATACGTACTAAGACAAGAAACAATCAAAATTAAAAACTAATTGTTTATAAAGATGTAAATACTTATTTATGTAATGATATTTAAAGTTATAAAGGATGAGTGAAAATCACATTAATGAAATGTTGTTAAAAAACAACTAATATCAAAAATATGAATAATGTAATGAATTTTAAAATTAATTAAGAGAAAAATATTATTTCAAAAGAAAATATGACAGAAGCTTTTATTTTAATAAAACGAAAGTTGTTAACGATAATACTAAAATTAATAATTTAGTCATTATTTGTTAACATAAATATCAATTTCTTATAAAAAATGTCAAACAAATTAAAAGTAATAATTGATAATTAATATAATATTTATTATAATTGATATGAGTTAATAAGTAATTGATATGAGTTAATAATTTCCAAATTTATATTAACTCGAGATTAAAGGATGTAGCGACATGTGACAATGCACATATGGTGCTTAGGTGGACGCGCTAGAAAGACGACACGTATACTCAAAGTTAGTCTTTTATTATAAGTTATAGATATAGATTATTTGCACTTGCTTATTGCATTTCGTAAATTACAAAAAAAAAAATTTTGTGTATCTCTCTTATTAAATAATTACCTTAATTATAAATAATATTAATTAAGTCTTTTTTAGATTAATAATGGTTTTCTAATAAATTAAGAAGTATATCTTTATATTAATGCTATTCCTAAAGAAACAAATTTTTATAAAGTACATTGTTTTTAAACATCAAACTTATTTTAAAATATGAAATATTTTAAAGTTAGTGTTTTTAAAAAGTAATTTTTTATAAACCAAAAATAATTAAAATTGAGAGTTATATTAAGGATATTTATATAAATGACAATTTTTTGAAACTAAATGTTTAATTTTTTTATCTTTTTTTAAAAGTTGATATCATTGTTTTATTACTTATAGTGTTTTCTTATACGTAATTTAAATCATATCTTATTTTAAAATATCATTTTAAAATTAAGTAAAATTTTATTATATTAATTTTTTTATTTATTTAACCTGTATAATATACGAGTTTATTAAAGCTAGTATAATAGTAAATCATTAAAAAATACAAAGTATCAATAAACGCAAATGATTTTAATATGTTGAAGTTTTCTTACACATGTAATATATGAGTTTTTAACCTAGTGTATTAAATATACGAGATGAAGCTCATATGTTTGTTCGTAAAGACTTCAATGAGCGGACTATTGAATTGTAGAAATTAGATAATGAAAATGTGGACGTATGTTTTAGCTTATCCTCATCCCATGTGTATACCATTGTCAATCTTGTTCGCCTTTACATATGTACATGCAAATGGGTGACGTTATTCGGATTGATTTACATGCGAATGACATGGGTGTTTTTAATCGACTCATTCTTTTTTAAATCATTAGTGTTGCAGTCTTGTTGCAGTCTATACAGTGACGAGTGTAAGTACCTTAAAACCCGCATTACCAAGATCTGATCTAAAGTCAGACTCCATAAAATCGTATCTCTCAATGGTATTTTCATAAGATTGTGCAACTTCTAGCATGTGGTACGTAGATTTTCATCTTGTTGGTATTCTCTAACTAGGTGTTTTGTTGTATTAGCATTAACGATCTTAGCGAAGTTATGGAATTTTTCTATCCTCTTAGATGATTGTCCGATCCACCTAAACACCCATCAAATCTTTTCCACCGCCGTATTAACATTTTTCATCACATCCTGGACGACCAAATTTAAAATGTGTGTAACACATCTAATATGCGTCCATTTGCCTTTTAAAATATACTTGTTGAAATTCCGAAGTACCTTTTTCAAAAACTTAGTTGCCACATCATTAAAACTTGCATTATCAATTTGTATAAACATTTTTAATCCCACATTCTAGCAAACATTTTTCCATCGCTTTCCCAATGTCTACCCCATAATTATTTTCTTATGGACAAAAGTTCAAAACTTTTTTCCTCATTTTCCAGTCATTATCGATAAAGTGAGCAGTGAAACACATATAATTAGATTGTTGACCAGAAGTTCGGTCAAACAAATCCTACCGGTATAAATTTTAATAAAATCATAAACTTTCATTTTTTTTCTTCTTTAAACTACTTGTAAATGTATTTGGTAATTTGGTTGTAATTGGAATTTTATAAGATGGTTGATATATACTCATAAAATACTTAAAACCCTCTCATTTTACAAAACTAAATGGCAGCTCATCAGTTACAATTATATAACATAAAAGCCTTCCTAATTGCTTTTTGATCAAATTTTCATGTGGTCATTTTATTTCCAACCCCGTATTGAAAAGCTATTTATGTTTGCCCACTATTACTTTAGGTATGTATGAGGCATATTTCTTTAAATGATTGCTTAGATTGGTTGCACCTTGCGATTTAGAGTCAACCTTGTACACGGATGAATAATGAATGCACTTGGCTTTTTTAACACTCTTTATTAGTGAACTTATCAAACTCGCACCACACATGTGATCTTGGTTGGTATTTTTTTTGTTTTCTTTGTAATTGCTTTAGTTGTTTGTGTAATTTGATCATCATTGACATTAAGGTCAATCCTTTGTTTTTCAGCAGAATCATATGTTTCCAACATCTATATGTAAAGAAAGCATACAAGAATTAAATCAAATTCAAGCATATGAATTGATAAGCACCAAACACTAAACTATCATAAAATTAGGGTTGGCATAATGGGTACCTGTTTAAACACGATAAGACCTGTTTAGCAAAAAAGATACACTATGCATTTTTTTACTTTCTTAAAATAATTAAATTTAGGAGTCTTAGATTTATCATTTCTTCTTCTTGATACCTAAAACACATAACTATCACACTCAAACCACCAAATCTAAATGTTAAAGGTGTCGTTATCATGTTTGATACTTGTGCTAATCGCGTCGTCTGTAACTTGTTAAACACGATAAGACACGATTTGCCAACCCTACATAAAATAAACTATATAAACCAAAAGTGTCATAAAATTGTATTTGTGTCACTAAAATTAGCTATTGTTTGAATTAAAGTATCACAAAATAATAATAATAAACTACGAACACACATCGTAAAAATTAAACTATTAATACACACTAGTATGAATAAAATAAATACACACATACACAATAATATTTAAGCCTCCGAAGGATAAAAATTTAAAAACTCATACCTTGTCTTTGAAATTTGATTGAACCACAAGCCGGTTGAACCACCTTCGATTAAAATTGTGAATGAACCACAAGACAACACTGTTGCCGATTGAAAGTATTATATTGTCTAACTCGGATTACAAGCCATTGTCACAAACCAACAAATCGAACATATGTCATTATAAATATAAATAAAACTAAAGCCTAATAAAATAGGTATCAAAAATTAAAAAATTAATTACTGTATGAAATATCTATAATATGAACACACATGTTACATATATGCACACAATAAACCTACATATACTTTTTTATTTCAATTTATGAATGAATTAAACTTGGAAGTAATTAAACTTTTTCTTTAAACGTGATTAAAGCACAAGCTTGAAGACACCACCTTCAATTAATAGTGTGAAAATCTGACAACCGTTTCTGATTAAATGTTATTGCCAAAGTCCGACTCCGAATCTCCGATGCACCACTCTTTTAATTAGCTATGATTTTTAATTGTTAAAGCAATTTTAAAAAATCGGGCTTTGAATTTTGATCCCATAATTGGGTTATTCGGGTTAAACCGATTAACAACATTACCAACTCAATTACCGACCCTAAAGACTACATTGGGCTTGGTTTAGTTTGACAATCGGGTTCGGGTTGATCGGGTTCTTCTTTAATCGGGTTCAAGTTGATTCGGGTCGGGTTTGATGTTCGGGTAAAAAACACACCCGTAGTTAAGATAATCTTGAGTTGGAAGATAATTAGATAAACATAAGTTGTACTAGTTTATTCAAATACGGATTTAAATTTATAAACAATTTTTGGCAATGAGGATAAGAACCGAAAAATAATAATGTTGAATTCAAAAGAGATTAAATTGATATGAGTTATAAATTAGATATATCAGGTGAAAAGAGATAAAATATAAGGGATTAACCGACTTGAATCAACCTATATATAAAGCATTGACCTATATATATATATAAAGCTATTATTATATTACGAAGGAAGGAAGTATGATTAATTAATCATCCGTGGTTGGAATAAAATTTGAAGAAACGAGTTGATCGATCTTGAAGGTACGTACAGTCTAATTCTAAACATGCCTTCTTCTTACGCTATCATAGACAAAGCATCAGGGAATTTGATACTCTTAAACGCAGGACCTGACGATCGCGTGGATTTAGTATTTGAAGTCGACTTTAAGGATAATATTGTAACCATGCAGCATTACTACAATGGCATCTACAAAACACTGTTGTCTCCTGATCATGAAGTTTTTCGGCTGATATTCCGAACGAATGACTGGGAATTAGTCACCGCTAGACGTCATCATACAACCAATCCACTCTTGGGATGTGAGACAGCTAGGGGGATGGCGAACCTTGCATTAGCTTGTGAGATGGTGTTTCAAGAGGCCTTTGAAGATGCAGTACTCAAGATAAATAGATTAATGGACGACGAGAAAGAATATGAAGACAGTATTTGTGCGGTTTGTCAAGAAGAATATAAAGCCCGAGATATGGTCGCCACGTTGGCATGCAACCACGCTTATCATGTTGAATGCATCAAGAAGTGGCTGATGAAAAGGATTTCGTGTCCTCTTTGTAGGGATAGTGTTTTTGATGATCCTATATATGTTCGTTATCTTAAGCTTGATCAACATGCATAACATTGCCATTGGGGTACGTACAACAGTTGTATGATCTATATAACACCACCGTCCCTAGCTTCTAATGATCACAATATTTCTTCCTATAAATGTTTAAAGATCCTTGGTATGTTTAATATATATTTTTTATACCATCATTATCTTACAAGGTATGCTAATGTACGTGTTATTTTGATTACTTGGTGTTTAAAGTTGGGTTTACATCATCATCTCTTACTTTTCTATCGTTATTATAATGTGTTACGTTGGAAAAGGGAGGACTTGATATTTGATAGTTGTAGTGCATTTAATGTCTTCATGTTTTAGTTACACATTGCTTTGTTTTAAATGATTAAAAACAAAGTTAACATTTTTGTTCATAAGAAAATAACGCGAGGAATTTGTCTTTAGTAGAAGGAAAGTAACTCTGTTTTACAAAATGTTTTATGATCATAAACATAGGTTTTTTTTAGTTTTGAGGTTTAAAGGATCATATTGGTGTTAAATAAAACATCTCTGCAAGTTCTACTAATTTTCTGGTGGCAAAATTTTTCATTCTTAGTGGCTGAAGATATTCTCTCATTGTTCAACTATTTCCTTGATCTACCTAAAGTTAAGGTCCTCCAATTCTTAGACCAACAAATATAATTACAAAGAAAGCCGGTAAAATATAAAGTTACAAAATCATAAGCGGGATTTGCAACCATATATCACCAATTATAACTAGCATATTCATATTTCTATAAACAAAGTGAAGATACAAATAGTTAACATAGCATCAATATGTTATATTTTATCACTGTAGTATTAACAAAGATAATGCCAAATAAAAACCTCCATAACATTCACCAAGTTGTAAATAAGAAACAATCTACTACATTTTTCTCATGTATGAGAAATTCAAACAAATCAATCCAATGAACTAAATCGATCTCCCGATTTCAAAATAAATAAATAATCATTTTGAATGTTTTTCCAATCATAACATAATGATTCTCTGACTTTAATCTATTGTTGATTCAAGAAGAATGTATAAAGAAATTAGAAGTTTCACATGAGAAATGTTTTGAAACACAACCAATTGATGATATTGATGCAAATTTGTATTTATTCATCACCAACGACGGTTTAGATGTTGATATATAAAAATAAATGAGATATACGCAAATCTAATGGACAAGTTTTCAATACTCTGATGATGCATATGGTTTCTATAATTGTTATGTGCTATTATATGGATTTGGAATATAAATTTATATGATTTTTAAAAATAAGGCGACAAATGAGCCCTATTGGAAAAAAGTGTTTGCAACAAAGAGGGTTTTAAGGATTTTAAGTGTCGTAGCGGTGGGGATGGCAAAAAACATCATTGGGATTTAAGAATCGGATGCAAAGCCTTTAAACTCTAACAGCAACTCTAACAGAAGTAATAAAGCACCAGTCCAATGGGAGTTTTCATCGTTCATTGACTTGTAAAGCTCTAATGTTGAAACTTGGTCAATCCATGTTGAAACCATGTCAAATAAAGAAGGTTGTAAATACCATGAAGAGTAATACCCATGCATAATATAATCTCAAATGGTTATTTCAAATTTTCTTAACATGCCTGTTCGACAGGCATCCATTTGCAATAATTACTAATCAAGATAAAACTTATGATAGTGTAATAAAATTTTTTTTTTGAAAAAGTCGACATCGTTATTGTTCTTGGCATAAGAAAAGACATGATATCAAACATCTTCGACCTCTTAAATTTCATTATAGTGACTTTTAAAAGTTATACAAATAGTGGAAAAAGAGTAATATCCATGAAGAATATACATTGGACATTCTTATATGGTAAATATAAATTTGAAAATGGATATTGGATTTCAATAATGTATAACCAATGTCATTACTAAGCAAAAGCTTTTCTGATATATTGTTTTTAGTTGGTATGACATGAAGTAGATCAAAGACGATGTTAAATGAGTTTGTAATACAATATGATAAAGTTGTTAAGGCTTGAAAGGATGCTAAAAAATATGAAGACTTCAGGATCATGAACTCCAAGCGAGTCCTTTCTTCTACTAATTTGATAGAGGCGAAAGCAAGTTCATATTACACTAAAAAGCTATTTTGATGTATTTAAGTAGGAATGGCTCGAAGATACAATCATGTTAACTTATAAGACAATCGGTAAGAGTTCATAAGATATCTTATACAAGGTTGGACAATTGAATATTGATAAAATATATAAGAGAATTGTTAATTTTCGTCTCATAAGATAGATGTAACATGTTCATGAAATTTGAAATGCATAGGATGTTATGCAAGCATATCTTATATGTCTTGAAAAAGAGACATGTTGAAACCCTTTCCAATCATTTTATTTTATCTAGTTGCACACTTGATGCTAGGTATAATTTGGATAATTGCTCTATTGGGTTCGAAGACACACATAGTGTAAGGCCCCATTCCCGGGACGCTCACAGCTGGTCAATTATCGCACAAAAACATACTTTTAACTTTAATATTATTAAAACATTACAGCAGAATACTCTAAACCATTTCATATTATTTTAATAATCGATGTTACAAAATAATACAACATTCATTACAAAATATCGTTCGTTCACGTTACAATGCAAATACATTATCGCAACATAAAATGAATGTCATCCAAAATAAGTCGAGTACCCACCCCGTGCCATTCTCAGCAACAACCACTTGACAACTATAAAATGCATAAAAGTCAGCGTTGCTGAGCGAGTTCTAGTTTTACAAAAAACATTATATTACCTTCCATTCGTTAAAACATTTTCTTTACAATCGCACATGATCATACATCGTACGTACATCACGGTAATAATTATTATCTTCTATCATTGTTCGTTTCGTACATATCGCACGTTTCACACATTTCGTACTTATCGCACTTTTCGTACATTTATTTTCTTTCACTTCAATCTAGGTCCTGCCGTATGCTTAACCCCCTCTTGAGCACAAAGCCATATCATCTAGGGTTAAGGGATAAGGACTCCATATCGCACATATCGCACGTATGTAGTAGTCACTAAGACTGACTCCCCTGTGTGTGTGAACTCTTATGGGTTTAGCTAAAATCACACGCTACATAGCACACAGTTAATACCATATCACACGTATTGGAGCAGTCATCAAGACTAACACCTACTGTGTGTATGAACCCTTATGAGTTAGCCAAAATCCCACACTGTAAACATACAGTTGAGCTAACAACTCTCAATGAGTTGTGAACCTCCTTTCATTTGCTTGCAAGACTTTTTCATTCATTCATTATGTTCCACTTTCGTTATCTTAAATCTTTTGCTTTGTTAAGATAGTACTTAAGTTCATTAGCATAATCACACCACGTAAAGTCGCGTCATAATACGTAATAAGGAACATAAGAAAACCCATCATACATAACATACATAATCATGCATCATCATGCATAAGCATAGTATCAATTACACATCATCATACATGCCACATCATACATCATCCTTCACATCATCTATGACATCATAAAGTCAACTTACATTACCCTCGGGAACCTCCCAAGTCAAAGCCTACAATTAACATTTTCCCCAAAATTCAGAAAAATATTCTAAGTCTTAGGTGCATGGGTACTATGAAGGCACATGAGTGCCTAGGTGCATGGGCTTTCTGGGCGTATGGAACACTTAGCCAAATCCAGCCTCTTCCAGGCGCATGGCCACTATTTGGGCGCATGAACTTTTGGACGCATGGAAAACCTAGGCAGTTTAGACCGTTGGGTGCATAGGCTTAATCCAAGCGCATGGTGTAACACCCGGTTATTTTTAAAAAAGACAAGATATAAAGGATAAAAGAAAGAAAGGCAATTAAGTCCAAGTGGAGGGACAAAAAGTGTAAAAAGGACAAAAATCTTTGAAAGTTGGTGTAAAGGTGGGCATGGCCGCCCACCCTCATTTCACATCACCATCTTCTTCGTTTTTAGAGAGAGAGAGAGCAGGAGAAAACTCTCGGCTTGTAGAAGAAGAAGAAGAAGTGAACGAATTCAAGGAAAGAATTCAAGGTTTTTAAGTATTTATAACGGGTTTTATCCCGGTTACATGTTTATGTGCTTATGTGTTTGTGTATGTGCTCGGGTGTGTGTGTTTGGTGGTGTTCTAGGTGTTCGAACTCATTTGCATTCGGGTTAGAAGGAAGATACACCCAAAGTTACACCAGGTGAGTTCTAGACCCCGGTTTTACTTGTTTTTAAACTCTCTTGGGGCTGAAAATGTATTAAAAATGTTTTTACAAAGTTTGTGTAAGTTTACCCGTATGTATTATGCATGATAAATGTTGATTCTTGAATGCTTATAGGTTGTTCACGTTTAGAATAGCCATGTTAAGCTTAGAACAAATGGGTTTGATGAATTGGGGGTTGAAAACATATTAGGAACATAATATGCATAAGGTTTATATGCCTGAAAATGCCATAGAATAATTTAAGTGTAACCCATGCGCCTGAACAGTAGCCCATGCGTCTGAAATTGCCGTAGAATTTTCTAAGTATAGCCCATGCGCCTAAAGTGGCCCATGCGCCTAAGGTGGCTCATGCGCCCAAGTGGCCCATGCGCCTAAGTGTTTCCATGCGCCTGAATTGTCATGCGCCTAAGAGTAAAAATGGTTAAGTGTTGGCTAATGCGCCTATATAGTGATGAAACGCCCAAACAGGGCTCATGCGCCTAAATAAGGCCCATGCGCCTAAACCCTTAGAATTTATTACAGAATGTTTTGGGAGTCTGTGTCCTTAGGGTTTTGACCAAGGTTGACTAGGGTTTATTAATGATGGGTTCATGCATGATAATGATTGATTATGATTGTCTTATAGTTGTTCCTTATTATTATTATTGCTATTATTATTATTACTTATAGAATGTGACTTTACGTGGTATGTTTATTATCGTAACGTAAAGTATATTGTAATAATAAAGAGAAAGAGCAATAAAGAAAAGAAGAGGAACATTAATAAAATGTTAACAAGTCTTGCAAGCTTATAGGAGGTACACAACCGTGTTGTCGTTAGCTCAATTGTGCTGCGGGTTAGGTACCCTATTATGCACACAGGGCCAGTCTTGGAGATTGGCAGGACCCTTGTAGCGTATCCTGGGTGATTGGGTCGGCCTTGTATACAGTACACAGCACCCTTTCGAGGGATAAAATTTACCCTTTCGGGAGATATAGATGGCCCATCACCCGTTTTCCATCGCGCATATAGTTGGGGTATTGCTCATTGGTCCATACAGAAAGTGAAAGATAAAGATAAAAGAAAACAAAGTAAACAAGGCATACGGTAAAGAGATCGAACAATATTTGTTCATATAGTTAATGCGTGCTCGCATATACAGTAAAGAGTTATATTTTAAAAGAAAAGAGTATTTTTCATATACAACGTACAGAAAGTATTGAATTACTTATAAAACTAGAACTCACTCAGCAACGCTGATTTTTATGCATTTTCAGTTGGCAGGTAATATTGCTGAGGATGGCACGAGGGTGAAGCTACTCGCCGGGAAAGACTGACATCCATTCATAACTATTATTTCTGTTGTTATGTAATGCAATTAAACAGTTATTTTGTATTCGATCAAACTATAGTGTATTGCTTAACAACAGGGTTTAATGAAATGAAATGAATGGTTTTTGTTAAAAAGATTCCGCTGCTTAAGTTTGCAAATTTATAATGTTTAATGTATCTAATGCTGTGAATGACCAACTGTGAGGTCTCCGGGATCGGGGCCTTACAAGTTGGTATCAGAGCCAAAGTTTAAGAGAATTGGGTTAAATAAATTTTTAAAACCTAAACATAAACTGAAAATGGGACAAATACTGGGATGTCAGCCCGAGTAGCTACATGCCATCAGGTATGTCTTTTCTTAATGTTAACCGGTATTATGTGCGCATGCTATTTGATTTATGTGCTCTTAGTAGATTTAGATACTGATTAGGCCAGGATAGAAAATGCTTGGGGTATGAAGAGTAAAGTAAGTGGCTAATCACAACTGGCCACTGTAATTAGGGACTTACTATGCTTAACATAAACTGAGCTATTACCTTGAATGACCGCGTTAGTGTTTGAATCTTATAGTGTGCTTTAGAGGATGGCTGGCGGTAGATCTTCCAAGGCCTCTCATGGTGGAGGTAACGGTGCTGCTCTGCGCCCTAAGAGAGGGAGACCCAGAGCCGAGAAGGTGGTTCATGAGGGACCGGAGACCCCTCATCCGGAGGGTGGTGACGAGAGCGCCAATCTGAGAGCCTCAGTAAAGGAGGCTGTGGTGGAAGAGGTTCATCAGGTCATGCAGACGATCCTACCGTCTGTGATGACCGAAGTGATCAAGGCATTAAAGGAAGGGAAAAGAAACAGGTCCTCGGGAGGATGGGAGCAACCGGAGCTGGAAACGGTTCTCTCTGGTGATGATGAGGAGGAAGAAGAAGAGCCTGCGCCGGAGGCAGCCCGAGGCTGCAACTACGGGGCGTTTATGAAATTCAAGCCCCCTACCTTCGACGGAAATGGCACTGCGGCTGTTGCCCAGTGGTGGGTGAGAGAAATGGAGGTCGTCCTCGATATCAGCGAGTGTCGGGAGGATCAGAAGGTGAAATTCGCTACCCACTCCTTTGTAGACTCGGCTTTGTGCTGGTGGGACAACATTGTCCAAGTCGAGGGTAGCAGGGCCATTGGGAGAATGCGATGGCCTGAACTGAAGAAGTTAGTGATTGAGGAATTCTGTCCTCACAGAGAGATGGACAAGGTAGAAAGAGAGTTCCTGCAGCTGGAGGCGGGAACGATGACACACCAGCAGTACACCACAAAATTTAACGAAATGGCGCGACTGGTGCCCGATCAAGTGACACCAGTGTCACGAAAGATTAAGAGATACATCCAGGGGCTGCCGGTGGATATCCGTAGGCATATGATTGCCGCCCGGCCGAGCACCTTTAGATCGGCAGTTGATTTGGCTGGCAGATTGTATGATGAGCGCGAGGTGGTGGTGGCTGAGGTGAACAAGAAGGGTGGAGGTGACCGTAACTGGAATGGGAAACGGTTTGGACGTGGAGGAGCCGCTCCAAACAATAAGGTAGCGAAGGTGGGTGACCGACGTGTGGTCACAACTGGTGCAGAACGGAAGAAGTGTGGCAAATGTGGAAGGGAGCATACTGGTGAGTGCAGGATGGGGATGAACATATGCTTCAGGTGTGGCCAGCCTGCCACATCGCTAGAGACTGCAAGAAGCCGAGGGCGGAGAGCTCGGGAGCGGGGAATAAGAAGCCGGAGGAAGGAGGGCAGAGGGCAAGTGCTAGAGCTTACACGATGACCCGGGAGGAAGCCAGAGCTGATCCCGATGTTGTGTCAGGTACGTTTCTAGTAAATCAAATTTATGCCTCTGTATTATTTGATTCCGGTGCTAGCAGGAGTTTTAACTTGAAAAACTTTTGATCACCTCAGACATGATCCTTTTAAACACTTTGTCACCTCAGATGTGACCCATTTATCTTTTGAAAACACATGTGGTCATCTCAGACATGACCCTTTTAGGTGATTTACACCCTTACTGAATTCTATGATGTAGTCCGACAACAAACAAATTGAAATGACTAAGTAAATAGAAAATTAATCTTAAGTACAAAAAATTAAACTTGTTTTTGACTTTTTGTGAGAAGTAAATCCTAAGATAGAAATCTACTGGATTCGGTTCCGGAATAGGCAGCTTCTATTTAGTTTTACCATAACTGGACCAATTCAATTTTGGAATCATACAAGCAAGTCAAATCATTTGGGACATGTTATCAAAACCTTTTGATGCTCACTTCTTAGTGTTCATCCAGAGTCGTTAGCAAATTTAGGAAATCATACTGGTACTATTAGATTCCCACATTGATTTGGACTTTCAAGACTTGTAGCCACAATGATTGTCAGTATATTTATCCTCTTAAATCCATACACAGACTTTTGACACAGATTGGTGATAGTTTAAGGTTTAATTATTTCAACCAACATTTGTGGATCCCACGCTTATATGGTAATCAACATTCCTCAGGAGCTTTTGAGCGGTCTATGGGTATTTTGACAAAAAAAGACTATTCTTAAAGCTTTCAAAGAGAAGCCAATCCTCAGGTCAGTGCCATCGCACAACAGAGAGGCGACAAACAACAATGAATTCTAGAATATCTAGGTTATGCTTATCCTCAGGTCAGTGCCATCGCACAGCAGAGAGGCACACAACCTATCTTCTTGTTAGAGCATCTTTAAATTTTCTTTTGCACATAATGCACCAACAACATAAGTTATTAGCTTGATAGCATTTGCTTTTCATTTTTTTCGTGCTTTGCTCTATTTATGGTCATCCGCACACATTTGTGGCGTTTACATGCTTGTTACCCCTTATTGGAATATTGTTGATTGTGTTAACCAGTGATAAGATGAGGGCTCACAGTATGTTGAACAACTTAGTTTGATCTTGAGATCACTAGTCAGGTCTAATCATCCATTGTGTTGAATCTACCGACATATCATCTGTGGTCTAGCAACCTCTAGGTCTACTTTCGTTGTGTTACCTCAGTAGTTACCAGTTTTCTATCATCTTTCCTTTTATATTGCTCAGACTACACAGACTTATACTTTGAATTTTGCATCTTGTCTAAATTAAATTTTTTAAAGTCCCACTTGATTTGTTCCTATGTACTATCATTTTCTAAAGTATTTGAATCGGTATCACAGATACGATCTATCTTCTATCAGCTAGCCTCTCCTTCTCCCTCGTTTTTTTTTAATGTTACTGGCTGGCCATTCTCCCCCTAAAATTCTAAGATCGTAACCGATTTACGTATTTTAGGATTTTAATAGATAGCTAAATAACATGAATTTAAGTTAAACAGAAAATAGAATAAATAAAGGAAATAAAAAAAATTAAAAATTAGACTAAACTGCATCGGACTACACATGGTCATCATCAGGAATGACATCACTTTTCTTTTTAACGCCGTTGACCTTTAACAGATATAGAAAACGTGGTTTTTCAAAAGCCTTTGTGTAGAGGTCAGCGCGTTAAAAATCAGTATTTATCTTTACCACATCGATTAAATTCTTTTCAAAACAGTCTCGTATAAAATGATATTTAATACCGATGTGTTTGGTCTTAGGATGTTGTACTGGATTTTTAGTTACTGCAATTGCAGCGGAGTTATCAACAAAAATAGGAGTAGAAGAGAAATTTAAACCGTAGTCCCGCATTTCCTGTTGAATCCAAATGATTTGTGAACAGCAACTTGCAGCAGCAACATATTCTGCTTCACAGGTTGACAATGCAACCGAGGTCTGCTTCTTACACTGCCAGGTCACTAATCTCCTCCCAAAGAATTGACATCCTGCTGATGTAGACTTGTGATTCATCTTGCAGCCCCCGTAATACGAGTCACTATACGCCGTGAGCTCAAAGTCATCATCATGAGAATACCACAACCCAAGTGTGGGTGTGCCCTTCAGATAACGAAATATCCATTTGACCCCGATCAGATGGTTAACCTTTGGCTTAGCCTGATATCTAGAACATAGACATGTGGCATACATGATGTCAGGTCTTGAGGCAGTGAGGTACATGAGAGATCCAATCACTCCTCGGTACATTGTTGCATTTACCAGATCTCCATTTTCATCGGGTGCTATATCATGGTTTGTAGCAAGTGGAGTTCCAGCTGCAGAAGCATTCTCCATGTCAAAATGACTGAGAATGTCTCCCACATACTTGGTCTGATGTAGAAAAATTCCTTTGGGTGTCTGATCCACCTGTAACCCGAGAAAGAATTTCATCTCCCCCATGGCACTCATCTCAAACTCCGCCTTCATTACTTCTTCAAATTCTTTGCATAATTCTTCGTTCTTTGAACCGAAGATTATGTCATCGACATAGATCTGTACTAGCAGTAAGTCTCCATCTTTTTCTTTGATAAACAGTGTGCAGTCAATGACTCCCCTGCGAAAGCCGTGTTTCACAAGATGAGTCGAGAGTTTCTCATACCAGGCCCTTGGAGCTTGATGAAGCCCGTATAAGGCCTTGTCGAGTTTGCAAACTCTGTCCCGATGATAAGGATCTTCAAATGCCTCGGGTTGACTAACATAAACTGTCTCTCGGATTTCACCATGAAGGAATGCACTCTTCACATCTAATTGATAGATTTTGATCTTCATATACGATGCATAGGCAAGGAAGATGCGGATGGCTTCCATCCTTGCCACGGGTGCAAACACTTCATTGTAATCAACGCCCTCGACTTGTCGAAATCCCTGAACTACCAGTCGAGCCTTGTTCCTGATAATGACGCCTTGGGCGTCCTTCTTGCATTTCAAGACCCATTTGGTGCCAATGACCTTAGCACCTTTAGGTCTATCTACCAAAGTCCATACACCTAACTTCTTGAACTAAAGAAGTTCTTCTTGCATGGCACTCACCCATGCCTCATCATTCAGTGCTTCACTGACGTATTTTGGCTCAAACTGTGAGAGAAAACACCGATAAGCACCATTGTGAATGTATCCTTTTTCCATTACCGAGGCATAATCAGCTGAGTACAGCTGATTTCTGGTCTGCACTCCTGATCTGACATCCCCAATGACATTGTCTAGGGGATGATAGACATTTAGACGTGATCCTGGAGTGGTAGGAACAACTACCTCAGAGCCAAGATTATGAACATTTGGTTCTTCATCTGAGGTAGAAGGAGTTTGAGGTTCCGAAGTCGAAGAGGCATCACTGTTAGATGCTTGTGGACTTGCAGGAATTGGAGTCTGTCCCTCCTGATTCTGGTCATCTTGTTCAGCTTCATCTTCTGAGGAGGAGTCATTGTCTTCGAGTGCTCCCCCTGAGTGGTGAGATGATTCTCCCTGTGAGCTTGATGATGTTGAATAAAGTGATGGTGTATTCAAGATATCATACATCATTCGTGTAGCTAACTCGTCATCAGAAGGGGAGATAGGTATGTTGAAGGACTTGAAGAATCCATCATAGTCGAAAAAGTAAGCGGGTCCTTTTCCAGTAGGTGGTGTGGTATATCTCTGAACATCAACATTACACCACACTTCTACTAAACCCGTTGAGTTGTTGTAAACTCTCTTGTTCGGTATGTTGTATCCTAGGAAGATACCTTCATCGGCCTTCTCGCTGAATTTTCCTTCTTGAGTCTTCTTAAGAAGTGTGCACGGCACGCCAAATGGTTCAAGATACTCCAGATTAGGTTTACGTCGTTGTAGTAACTCGTAACATGTCTTGCCATGGCGCTTGACTACCAGAACTCGATTTAATGTGTAACATGCATTTGCCAGTGCCTCATTCCAGAATTGGATAGGCAGTTTCGAGTCTGCTAGCATTGTCCGTGCTGTCTCTATCAAGCTTCGATTCTTTCTCTCAGCAACACCATTCATCTGAGGCGTGTAGGCAGAAGTGAACTGGTGCACAATTCCCTTTTCCTTGCAGTAAGCCTCCATCCACTGATTCTTGAATTCGATCCCGTTGTCTGACGTACCTGTCTTACCTTCAGCTTGTAGAGAGATTCCAGTGTGGTTACTAATTCCTTGAATGACTCAAATGTTTCTGATTTGGACTTCAGAAACATTACCCAAAAGAATCTTGAGTAGTCATCAGTAACCACATAACAGTACAAGTCACCTGCAATGCTTTTTGTACTGACTGGACCAAACAGATCCATGTGAAGAAGTTCAAGGGGAAGCTCGATAGAATGAACTTTCTTTTCCTTATGAGACTTCTTTGTCTGTTTGCCTTTCTTGCATGCTACACAGAAATCTGGAAAATGGAAAATTTTTGACGTTAACTCCTCTCACGAGATCCTTCTGGATCAAGTGATTCATCTTCCGTTGATTAATGTGTCCCATTCTCCTATGCCAGGAAATGGAGTCCTTCTCAGTAGCTTTTGATAGGAAGCACTGAACTTCATGATCCGTTGTAGAAGCCATTGAGAGATCCAAAACATAAAGGTCTTTATATCTTGAAGCTGTCATCAAAACTTGGTCCACCGGAATCACATAGTCTTTCTTTAGGACATAACACTTCTTGTTGTCAAATATGACCTTAAATCCTTTGTCACATATTTGGGAAACAGAAAGTAAGTTGTTTTGAAGTTGTTGAACGTAATTCACTTTATCAAACTTAACTTTCTGATTTCCAACCTCTCCCTGAGCTGTGATATAACGTCCTTTGTTACCAGCAAAAGAAACATGCCCTCCTTTTATTTGTTTGACGTTTGATAAAAGAGCCCTGTTTCCTATAATGTGCCTGGATGCTCCGCTATCTACAATCCACGTGTTGGTTTCAGCACTGTAGCGAACACCCTGCACATACAATTTAAAGCATTAGTTTAGGTTAGGAACTCAAGCCTTTACTGGATTGGGTTTCCCAGAGGCATCACACATCATGAATTCAACCCATTGACCCTTAGAAGGTGAGGGTAGCTCAGGTTCTTTCTTGTCATCATTATCAGACACAGAGGATGACTTTTCTTTCCATAAGCCAGATTTATGTAAAGCCTGTTTGTGATAAACAGACAACTGGCTAATGGGTTGAACTTTGGGTTCACTAGTTCTTCTAGGTGGAGTTAAAGAACTCCTCTTAGAAGACCTAGGTTTGAATCCTGAAGTTCAATTTTCTTCCTACGTGTCTGATAGTAAGGACAAAAAGAAGCAATGTGTCCACACTCTCCACAGTTGTAGCATGACCTGCTATCAACTTTATGATTAAACTGTCTATGTGGAGATGTGTGTGACACCCTAGTGACATCATTATGTTTGGGTTTTGACTCTGCTTCTTTTGATGTTTTCTCTTGTTTAACAAACTTAATTGTTTTAACATTTTTAACATCTTTTCCATTTTGGTTAACTGGACTTTGACATGAGACTCGTGAAAGGTTAACATTAACAGTCTTTTTAGGTTCAGATTTGACTTTATTTGACCCTAACTTTATATTAACCTTTTCAAATTCTTTTTCCAGATTAACACAAGACATTTTACCCTTTGCCTTTGAAGTGGCCTCCTTTTGTTTTGTTCCAGATTCAATTGAAGAACATGAGGAATCTGGATCACTTACAAGAGGAGTAGACACCACATGATCCTTGATGGGATTGTTATTTATTGGTCTACTCTTAGTGTTCATCAAGGTCTCAGGTGGTGGTGGAACCACTTTATAACCCAAACCCTCCCCATTGTTACGCTCTCTCACTAAGTGTTGGACAATATGAGATGAACTTGTCCAACTGTGCAGTTTTTGCTTTAATGAGTTGACTTCTACTTCTAAAACTGCTTTTTGTTTCTTAGTGTCTTCTAGGGAGTTAAGATAGTACCTAATGTCATTAGCTTGGTTAAATGCTACTACTTCAGTTTTCCTAAGTGTTTATTCAAAAGGTCTATCTTTTCTTTGTAACTATGCTCATTTTATTTTAAAACTCTATTTGCCTCAGTGCACAGTTACAAATCCTTTACTAAGCTATCATTATGATCTAATAACCTAGCAAATTTCTGATCTATGCTTTCTCTAAATTTATTACAATCAGAACAAGCATGATTTTTGAAAAATTGGTCAGTAGTACTTACTTGAGGAGGTTCTGATGAATCAGCCATCAACGCAGCATCTGATGTCTCTGGTTCTGGTGATTCTGTCTTTGTTGTAGACGTCCCTTCTTCAGGCTTGTAGCTACCTCAGTTGCAGTCTTTTCACTGTTTGACATCGCTAGCTCAACTGCAATATCTCCTTCACTCGCGGAATCATCATCTAATTCTTCCACGCTCGCAATATTGGATTCTCCCGGAGAGACAAACCGAAAGCTCCAGTCCTGTCCTTTATCATCATGGGCAGTCAAGGCTTTTGGATCCTTGCTTGATGAAGTAGAACTGCTAGCTTGCTTGTCTTGACGAGTGAAGGACGAGAATGGATTCCCGTTTCCAGTCTTCTTTGGCTTCACACACTCTCTTTTGAAGTGCCCCTTTTCTCCACAGTTGAAGCAGGTCACCTTGCTCTTGTCAAAGCCAAAAGTAGTGTCCTTAGTAGCAACCAAGTTTTGTTCGGTCTTCTTCACAAACTTCTTCGCTCTCCGGACAGCACTTGCTAAGGCCCACATAATATCCATCCTCTCCATTTCAGTCTCATCTACCTGCTCGTAGTCCTCATCTGCCAGATGGCAGTTTCCAATTTTCCCAGCAACAAGTCCATCATAGGAATGGACCACTGCTTCCAAGAGATCTATGTGCTCTCGTGCTACTTCTACTGTCACGTTTCCGAGATTTTCGGTCTTCAGTCTTGTAGCATTTGCTTCAGATCCAATGTATTGGGTACTAGAAGACCCTGACGTTTCTGATCCTGAAGGAGAGGCTTGTGAAGGACCAGATGAGCTTGACACAAAGGCAGTCTGAAGAGGTGCTCCAGACGTTTTAACTTGTGGAGTTGCATTGTACAAAGCTGGATTCTGAGTATATGAAGACTTCTGAGCTTGGTACTTCATCCTTAGTGCTTCTTCTTGCAGCTTTAGAATGAAATCATTGATGTCCAACTTTGCTAACATTCCATTCTGTCTCAATTTGACACAAAAGAAGCCCATTTTTCTGGCAATCCGTTGCAAAATTTGACACTTTATCTTCCATGGTAGTTGTGACACCATGTGTGTGCAGCTCGCTCATCAAATGGTAGAATCTATCAATGACATCGTCTAAACTCTCATTTCCCATCGATGAGAAGTTGTCAAATTCTTTCTTCAACTCCTTAGCTTTAATGTCCTTCAACGAAGCATTCTCGTCATATCTTTTCTCCAGCTCATCCCATAACTTCTTGGCTTGCTTATTCTCAGAGAATTGGTGAAAAATATCCTTAGAGATAGACTGTGTTAGCAATGCATATACTCTCTTTTCAGCATTATATTTAACTTTCTATGCATCAGTCATTCCTCCTAAAGTAAGTTTCACCCCATCAGCTCCCACCGGCATACTGTACCCCATCTCAATAGCTTCCCACATATTTGGATCCACTCCATTTAGGTAGATCTCAAAACGTTGTTTCCAGTGGGGAAACTCATCTAACGTTATAAGCTTCGGGGGTTTATTGTGATTCCCCACCTCACTCTACCAGTAGCAGTAAGTTCTGAATCCGTGAGTCCTTCCCGGCTGTAAATGCTGAAAACTGATCCTCCATCTCGATTAACTTCAGGTCTCTTAAACAATCTGTTTAACTGGTGCGAATGGAGTGGTGCGAATGGGGTACCCGTGCGAATGAACTATGCGACTGGTTCAATCGTGCAGCTGAATTAAGCGATTGGTCCAGTCGTACGAATGAAAATGATGCGGATGAACAATGCGAACGATTTGCTTAGTCGTACGACTGAAGATGCGACTAAGTCCAATCGTACGACTGGGGGATGCGAATGAAGTTCAGTTGTGCGATTGGGTCAATCGTGCGACTGAAGCTGCTGAATTCGAAAATTTCTAGGTTTAACGTGTTTTGGCCGTAAAAACCCGAATTTTCACCAACCCTAATCACCTTATGCCGGAGAAACCAAAACTTGATGAGCAGGGGACGTCCTAGACAACGTTTGACACAAAAAGATTGCGTTTTTAGTGGAAAAACACAACTTTTGTATCAAAATTGATTGAATCACACGTAATCAAGAGCCAAAGCTCTGATACCACTTGTTAGGATCTGGTATTTGAACGAAACACCAACTGATTAACGTGTTAACCAAACCAAATAGTGCGGAATCCTATTTGATTGGCGATCCAATCAGTGAGAACGCACGTCAGAAACAATATGGTATTGAATCTAACGTCAAGAATCGATTAGGAATCAATCTACAGCGTTCTATGAACTTGGAGTATGAACTTGGAGGTTTCTGGACGGCTAGGGTACGTCTGGAGTCGAATTGGAATGAATGCTTACGTTTTTCCACGAATTAGGTGGTATTTATAGGTTAGGGTTGCTCATTCGGGCGACTGAACCATTAGTATGGTTCAGTCGTGCGATTGAGCCATGCGGTTGATCCATTCGCACGACTGAGTGTTCAGTCGTGCGACTGATCCAATCTCATGTTACAATCATACGACTGATCCAGTCTCCTGGTTCAGTCGTGCGACTGAGTCATTCACCTGAAGTTGTTCATGCGTATGGTTCATTCGCATGGGCCATTCGCATGAGAACTTCATATTGCTAAGTTTGAATGTATTCATTAATATAACATTATGTGTATCAATTCAAACAATCACAAACCTATATAACCAATTCAATATCAACTCATTAATGAAATATTAAAAATTATAAATCACAATCAAACATTCTCATTTCATTAATATCCCAACCATTACATAAGTGTAAGACAAACAAGACATATTACATTCATATCAGGATCTAGGTACATATGTATCAACATTTATTTCAAATCATACTATACTTTACAACCGTTCGTGATCATACATCGTACGTACATACAGATAATATCATTATTATCTTCGTCATTACGTTCATTAACTTCGCTCATTTAACATATTACATTATCGTTCACTTCTCTTTCTAGATCCGGTCAGACTTTACCCTATTCGTGGCACTCAGCCACGATTACTGAGGTCGAATGACCAAGATCCTGTTCAGTACGTTATTACGATAATTCATTAACGTTCATTACTCTTATTTACTCGAATCTTGTCTCATGCAATATCCCCAACTCATGCTCGAAAGCTGATGTTGTGCCGGGACCTGCTCACAAGCCCCCGACTCATGTCCGAAGACTGACACAGCACCGGGATACGCGACAAAGATCCCTTATGAGTCAATCACAGGGATTGAACTCTATCCGAGTCTGTTGCAACACAAAGTCGCTCACCTCATACCTATGCTTGGCTTTATGCCACACCCCCAAAGTTATACGTAACTCGGGTAACCATCATATATTTCACCCCCAACATTATGGGTAACAACACCCCCATCGAAATGGGTAACAACACCCCCATCGAAATGGGTAACAACACCCCCATCGAAATGGGTAACAACACCCCCACTGAAATGGGTAACAACACTGAAGGTCAGTCATAAAGACTGGAACCCTTGCGTGCACACTTTAGGATTAGCTGAACCTCACGCGGTTGAGCTTAAGGCATTTAGAGCCGTGCACTTCACTGTACTTTGCTTGCAAGCCTCTTACGTTCACGTTCATTCATTAATACATGCATTCATTCATTAACGTTCCACTTTTCATTATCTTCCACTTTACGTTACATAATACTTCATTACGTTAATTAACGTTCAACGCAAAGCCAAGAGAAGACACACATACATATATAATAAGGAACATATACTTAATCATAAACATGCACCATCACCATACAGGCAACATCATACATGCATAACACACATCAAACATAAGCCATCACATCATAACCAGACCTATCTCCCCATTTACCCCTTAAAATCCACTCAGAAAAACCTTAGGTCCAACTTGGGCGCATGGGACCTTTCAGGAGCATGAGCCTGAAAATTCTAAGTATAAATTAATCTAGGCGCATGGGCATTATTTGGTCGCTTCTGCCCTGTTTAGGTGCTTTGCAACTATGCAGGCGCATCAACACTTAGAAATTTCCAACACTTTGGGCGCATGGCCCTATTTAGGCGCATGGGCCAACTTTGGGCGCATGGCCAATCACTTGGACACAGGGCCAATTATGCTGGGCGCATGGGCCTCATTTTAGGCGCATGAGCCACCTTTGGGCGCATGGGCCATCCTTTGGGCGCATGGGCCACCCCTTGGACGCATGGCCAACATGCTGGGCGCATGGACCACTGTTCATGTTCGTCCGAACATTCTGAAATGTTCTCTATACTATCAAATTCACCCGATTATCATTCTAATCATACCCAAGCAAAAATCTAACATACTAAGGGCACCTAAACATACTAAACCATCGATATTAATCCATAATTAGCACTAAAACATACATACATACATACATCATTTTAAACATAAGGCTGTAAACCCACGATTATTTTCAAAATATTTACTTAGTATGCATAATAGCCCCCAAACGAGTTGAAAATCAGTAAAAGAGGGTTCTAGAAACTCACCTTGAGCAGCCTTTGGGCAACACTCTTCCCGTTCAAGACCCACCTTCGATTCGGCTCTTGAATCCCGAAAACAAACTCTAAACAACCAGAACTTCGGTCAAGAACTCGAAACCCAGCTGAATCCAAGCTCATATAAGAGAAGACTTACCTTTCGAAGCTGCTTCTTCCACTTTATCTCTCTAGAACCAGGGCTCTCTCTCTCTTCTTTCTTCTTTTCAGCCGATTGAAGAAGATGAAGAAGAAATGAGCAACCATGCCCCCTTTAAACCTTAAAGTAATAAAGTTTGTACTTTGTACACTTTTTCCCCTTCCACTTGTGCACAATTTCTATTCTTTTTGTTTACTTTTCTTTTCCTTTTGTTTTAAATAGAAAATTCGGGGTGTTACAGTAATGTTCAATGAAAATGATATTTAATAATATTTCAACTTATTTAGTTCCATGTGCTATGAACAATCGTTTCACATTCGTCCGCCTCGATGATTCAGCCGTCGGTCAGGGTGTGACAGTTCAGTCGTGCGACTGAATCAATCTTATGTCTCAATCATACGACTGAGAGCGACTGATCCATAAGTATGATTCATTCATGCGTATGGTCCATAAGTATGGTCCATTAGCATGAATAACCACCTGACTAAGTTGAACACATTTCTCAATCATTATTGACTTAGAACAGTGTACAACAACCTAATCAAAGACAATTAAACATCAAGATGCATATCATATTTCATTACATAATCACATTACACATGTGTAAGAAATGAAAGACTTTTATATGTAAGAACATAAACTAGGAACATGATGTATCAACACCCCTTATGGCTATAAAACAACCCGTACAACAAACAAGAAAAATCATAATATAATCAATTCATCTCGTGAAACCAATTTGTTAGAGAACGTTAATCATTTGTCATTCACTAGAGCGCCCAATTGGCCTTTTTCTTGACGCACGAGATTGTTTCAATCACTTAAAACAACCAATTCTTCTAACTATTTCTGTGGATTTCAATTGAGATACCTAAAGATGGTATTAGCTGGTTCTCTTGAATCGAGTCGAGTGGAATGATGAATCTATTTTTTTGCCACATTGCCAATAAATCAGAATACTCGTCGAGAATGCTCGGTTGATATATGATTCGAGGAACAAACTGTACATCTCATAGTGAATGTTGTCAAACGTGATCGAGAAGCCATAAAATGCACGAGCTTTAGCGATTTACACCTCTTTGATGAACCTTCAGGTGAGATTTTCGAGCATGATGTCATTGGAGGCGGCGAAGATGAGGAGAATGTGGGTGATGAAATAGCGTTCGCCATCGGTCAACGAGTCCCAGTGGTATTGATATTGTGATAAGTCAACCTCTTTAGTGGTCTAGAAAGAGGCTTTGGCTTTCTTATACATTTCCCTTTGGGGGTATTGGATTGGGAACATGCAGAATTGAAGTCATTGTTGCAAAAAATGGTGGACTTTGGGATTAGGGTGTATGGGATGAAGATGATGATTATGAGAGATGATGATTTTATAAGAAGTAAGTGAATGAGAGAGCGGGTGATCTGAACATTTGGAGGTAACATAATGCGCGGTCATAATACTCGCACCTTAAAGTAAGATAAAGGGTGGTTTTGCCCAATTTGTATTTATTTAAATGTATTAGGAACGGTCCAAAACCTCCTCTAAAGGTATTATTAGGGGTTGTCATAATACCCGCACCTTACGGTAACATAAAGGTTAGTTTCGCCCAATTTGTACTCATTTAAATTTTGTGAAGGCTATTAGGGGTGGTTTTTGAGCCCACCGGCCCCTTCAAAAATTAGATCCGCAACTTATATAACTTTTTGTACTAGTGGATAAAAAAGAAAGAAATATCAGGGATCATATTTAGAACTTTTAAACGTTTGGGATCAAATCATCTATATCTATACTAAATAAAAAAGTTGTTATAGCCACGTGACAACTTTCGCTGATGTTTATTTTTAACTCCGTTACTCTCTACTATTAAATGTAAATGATTATAAATAAGTAAACTAAATAATTAGATATCAAAAATATAATAATACATCATTAAAACATACAAAGTATCAACAAATGCTGATGATTTTTAATATTCTGAAGTTTCCTACCTATGTAATATATGAATTTTTATACTTATGAGATGAAGCTCATATGTTTGTTTGTAAAGGCTTCTGTGGAAATTAGATAATGAAAACGTGGACATATGTTTTAGCTTATACTCATCCCGTGTGTATACCATTGTCAATCTTGTCCTCCATTACATATGTACATGGAGATAGTGACGTTATGCAGATTGATTTACATGTAAATCACATTGGTGTTTTTAACTGACTCACTCTTTTTGCAAGCATTAGTTTTGGAATACTTTAACCGGGTCTTTAGTTTTGGGAGATGTTAATTTGCATTTTATTTAATGCTTTTCTTTAGTAGTATTCCAGTCGAATGTAACTTACAGGCTTTATACATCTTAGTGGTCTTTGATGTTATGTTTGTTCTTTGTTTTTAGTTTTGTTTTTTACTGTATCTTTTTCAGGTTTTAGCGATCTGCACCTCTTTGATGAACCTTCAGGAGAGATTTTCGAGCACGATGTCATCGGAGGCGGCGAAGATGGGGAGAATGTGGGTGATGAAATAGCGTTCACCATTGGTCAATGAGTCCCAGTGGTATTGATCTTCCTCCTTCTGGTTTTACCATATATAATTTTCTAACTATGAGGATTCATTTTTACTTGTTGTGCGTGACTTTAAAAAACTCTACAGACCCATCTTGCTTACACAACTTTATGGATAAAAGGCACATGGAATAACTAGTTTTATGCAAGTTGTTAAGATAATCATGAGTTGGAAGATAATTAGATAAACATAATTTGTAATAGGTATATTCAAATAAGGATTTAATTAATCACCGTAAGTTTATAAACAACAATTTTTGGCAATGAGGATAAGAACCGAAAAATATTAATAATACTGAATTTAAATGGAGAAAAGATAGGATAAGGGATTAACCGACTTGAATCAACCGCCAATGCATTAACCTATATATATATAAAGTTATTATTATATTACGAAGGAAGGAAGTATGATTAATTAATCTTCCGTGGTTGGAATAGAATTTGAAGAAACGAGTTGATCGATCTTGAAGGTACGTACAGTCTAATTCTAAACATGCCTTCTTCTTACGCTATCATAGACAAAGCATCAGGGAATTTGATACTCTTAAACGCAGGACCTGACGATCGCGTGGATTTAGTATTTGAAGTCGACTTTAAGGATAATATTGTAACCATGCAGCATTACTACAATGGCATCTACAAAACGCTGTTGTCTCCTGATCATGAAGTTTTTCGGCTGATATTCCGAACGAATGACTGGAAATTAGTCACCGCTAGACGTCATCATACAACCAATCCACTCTTGGGATGTGAGACAGCTAGGGGGATGGCGAACCTTGCATTAGCTTGTGAGATGGTGTTTGAAGAGGCCTTTGAAGATGCAGTACTCAAGATAAATAGATTAATGGACGACGAGAAAGAATATGAAGACAGTATTTGTGCGGTTTGTCATGAAGAATATAAAGCCCGAGATATGGTCGCCACGTTGGCATGCAACCACGCTTATCATGTTGAATGCATCAAGAAGTGGCTGATGAAAAGGATTTCGTGTCCTCTTTGTAGGGATAGTGTTAGATGATCCTATATATGTTCGTTATCTTAAGATTGATCAACATGCATAACATTGCCATTGGGGTACGTACAACAGTTGTATGATCTCTATAACACCACCGTCCCTAGCGTCTAATGATCACAATATTTCTTCTTTTAAATGTTTAAAGATTCTTGGTATGTTTAATATATAATTTTTTATGCCATCATCATCTTACAAGGTATGCTAATGTACGTGTTATTTGATTACTTGGTGTTTAAAGTTGGGTTTACATCATCATCTCTTACTTTTCTGTTGTTATTATAATGTGTTACCTTGGAAAAGGGAGGACTTGATATTTGATAGTTGTAGTGCTTTTAATTTTTTCATGTTTTAGTTACACGTTGCTTTGTTTTAAATGTTTAAAAACAAAGTTAACATTTTTGTTCCTAAGTAAACAACGCACTTACAAGCCATAGAGTTAAATAAAACATCCCTGCAAGTTCTACTATTTTACAAGCCATGGAGTTAAACAAGGTTAACATTTTTCTTCATGTTTTAGTTAGACGTTGCTTTTAATTTATCTTTAATTAGTAGAAGGAAAGGTAACTCTGTTTTACAAAATGTTTTATTATCATAAACATACGTTTTTTCAATTTTGAGGTTTAAAGTATCAGATTGGTGTTAAATAAAACATCTCTGCAAGTTCTACTATTTTCTGGTGGCAAAACATTTCATTCTTATTGGCTGAAGATATTCTCTCATTGCTCAAATATTTCCTTGATCTACCTAAAGGTGCATATAAGGTCCTCCAAGTCTTAGACCAACAAATATAATTACAAAGAAAGCCGGTAAAATATAAAGTTACACAATCATAAATGGGTTTTGCAACCATATATCATCAAGTATAACTAGCATATTCATATTTCTATTAACAAAGTAAAGATACAAATGGTTAACTATAGCATCCAATATATTATATTTTATCACTCTAGTATCAACAAAGATAATATCATATAAAAACCTCCATTACACTCATCAAGTTGTAAATAAGAAACAATCTACTACATTTTTCTTATGTACGAGAAATTCAAACAAACCAATCCAATGAACTAAATCGATCTCCCGATTCCAAAATAAATAAACAATCATTTTGATCGTTTTTCCCATCATAACATAATGATTCTCTAACTTTAATCTATTGTTGATTCAAGAACATTGTATAAAGAAATTAGAAGTTTCACATGAGAAATGATTTGAAACACAACCAATTGATGATATTGATGATAATGGGTATTTATTCATCACCAACGAAGGTTTTGATGCTGATAGATAAAAATAGATGAGATATACACAAATGTAATGGACAATATTTCGATACTCTAATGATGCATGTGGTTTTTATAATTGTTATGCGCTATTATATGGATTTGAATATGAATTTATATGATTTATAAAAAAGGCAACAAATGAGCCCTATTGGAAGAAAGTGTTTGCAACAAAGAAGGTTTAAGGATTTTAAGTGTCGTAGCGGTGGGGATGCCAAAAAACATCGTTGGGATTTAAGAACTGGATATAAAGCCTTTCAACTCTAATGGAAGTAATAAAGCACCGGTCCCATGGGAGTTTTTATCGTTCATTGACTTGTAAAGCTCTAATGTTGAAACTTGGTCAATCCATGTTGAAACCATGCCAAATCAAGAAGGTTGTAAATACCATGAAGAGTAATACACATGAAGAACATACTTTTAAATGGTTATTTCAAATTTTCTTAACATGGCAGTTCGACATGTATCCATCTGCAATAATTACTAATCAAGATAAAACTAATGACAATGTAATAAAAATGTTTTTCGAAAAAGTCGACATCGTTTTTGTTCATGGCATAAGAAAAGACACGATATCAAACATCTTGACCTCTTAAATTTCATTACAGTGACTTTTAAAAGTTATACAAATAGTGGGAAAAGAGTAATACGCATGAAGAGTATACGTTAGGCATTCTTATATGGTAAATATAAATTTGAAAATGGATATTGTATTTTAATAATGTATAACCAATGCCATTATTAGGCATAAGCTTTTCTGAAATATTATTTTTAGTTGGCATGACATGAAGTAGAAGAAGTGAGTATTTAGTCTTTTTGTTATGAATATGCTAGTTCTAACACGATGTTAAATGAGTTTGTAATACAATATGATAAAGTTGTTAAGGATTGAAAGGATGCCGATAAATATGAAGACTTCAGGAGTATAAACTCCAAGCTAGTTGTTTCTTCTATTAATTTGATAGAGGCGAAAGTAAGTTCATATTACACTAAAAAGCTATTTGATATATTTAAGTAGGAATGGCTCGAAGATACAATCAAGTTAACTTATGAGACAATCGGTAAGAGTTCATAATTAAGAAATCTTATACAAGGTTGAACAATTGGATATTGATAAAATATATCAGAGAATTGTTAATTTCCGTCTCATAAGATATATGTCACATGTTCATGTGTAAATTTTGAAAGACATAGGATGTTATGCAAGCATATCTTATATGTCTTGAAAAAGAGATATGTTGAAACCCTTTCCGATCATTGTATTTTATCTAGTTGGACACTCGATGCTAGGTATAATTTGGATAATTGCTTTCTTGGGTTCGAAGACACAAATAGCGAGAAGGAAGTCAGCACGTTAACTTTCTGGTGTAATGCCCGGTTATTTTAAAGAAAGAATAAACGTGAAAGAAAAGAAAGAAATGCTATTTAAACCAAGTAGAGGGGTTTAATATGTAACAAGGTACAAATATTATTTTAATTTGTACAAAAGTAGCATGGCGGCCATGCCATGCCACTTTTCACCTTTTTGAGTTCGGGTAGAGAGAGAAAGAGAAGAAAACTTCGGAATTTTGAAGAAGAAGAAGAAGAAGAAGCATTCGAATTCAAGGTAAGAATTTAGGGTTTTAAGGTGTTCTTAACCGGTTTAGGCCTCGGTTATATGCTTATACATGTTGTGTGTTTGTTTGAGTGTGTGTTGGTGGGTTTTAGGTGTTTGAACTCAATTTGCCAACAGGTTTGAAGAAGTCATACCCAAGAAGCTGCTAAGGTGAGTTCTAGAATCCTCTTTTTACTTGTTTTAACTATCTTTGGGCTATAAATACATGTATGTACATTTCTATAAAAATGGGTTTTTACCCGAATGTTAATGTGTGTGAGATTGCGGGTGGGGTTTGATTTTGGGTGTATTTATGTTTATGATGATGTATGAATGTGTTTCTATGGCTTAGAATGTTAGTAGTAAGCTTAGAACATGTTAGAGGTTGATTGGGAATGGCTTTATGTTGTTTAAGTGTGACTTAGACTGCCCATGCGCCCAAACAGCAGCCCATGCGCCCAACAGAATTAACTGCCTAAGTGTTCCCATGCGCCCAAAGTTTTTCGGCTGCTATTCTAAACGAATGACTGGAAATTAGTCACCGCTAGAAATGATCATACAACCAATCCACTCTTGAGATATGAGATAGGTAGGGGGATGGCGAACCTTGCATTAGCTTATGAGATGGTGTTTCAAGAGGCCTTTGAAGATGCAGTACTGGAGATAAATAGATTAATGGACGACGAGAAAGAATATGAAGAGAGTATTTGTGCGGTTTGTGTTTGCATTGAACATGATAAACGCGCTTGCATGCCAACGTGGTGACCATTGTTGATTCAAGAACACTGTATAAATGAATTAAAAGTTTCATATGAGAAATGTTTTGAAACACAACCAATTAATGATATTGATGCAAATAGGTATTTGGTCATCACCAACGACGGTTTAGATGTTGATTAAAAACAACTAAGATATACGCAAATGTAATGGACAAGTTTTCGATACTCTAATGATGCATATGGTTTCAATAATTGTTATGCGCTTTTATACGGATTTGGAATATGAATTTACATGATTTTTAAAAATAAGGTGACAAATGAGTCCTATTGGAAGAAAGTGTTTGCAACAAAGAGGGTTTTAAGGATTTTAAGTGTCGTAGCGGTACGGATGCCAAAAAACCATCGTAGGGATTTAAGAACCGGCTATAATGCATTTCAACTCTAACGGAAGTAATAAAGTATCGGTCCCATGGGAATTTTCATCGTTCATTGACTTGTAAAGCTCTAATGTTGAAACTTGGTCAATCCATGTTGAAACCATGTCAAATCAAAAAGGTTGTAAATATCATGAAAAGTAATACCCATGAAGAATATACTTTTAAATGGTTATTTTAAATTTTCTTAACATGCCTGTTCGACAGGGCATCCATCTGCAATAATTACTAATCAAGATAAAACTAATGACAATATAACTAAAAAGTTTTCGAAAAAGTCGACATCGTTATTGTCCTTGGCATAAGAAAATACACGAGAATATTGTTAAAATATAATTTCTTAAGTTTGAGAAGTTATTGACAAAATTTGATTATATATTTGTATACAAAAAAGGATTTTGGATATTCGTAAACAATAATATTATTTTTGTATGTATTTAATTATATAATTTAATTTACATGTATACATATTTATTAATCGACGTTTATATCGTATATATTACAAACTTATTAATAGTAACTAATAATTTATGTTTTATTTGTATTAAAGAGTAAATTACATTGATGGTTCTTATAGTTTGATTACAATTTTAAATTTGATCCTTAAACTGTTGAAATTTTAATATTAGTACTTAATATTATATTTATATTTTATTAATGGTTCTTATTATGTCAGTTCAATAACTAATGTTAAAATTTTCAAAATGATTCTCTTAAAACATTTTAATATCTTATATGTACATTTTAAAAGCATATTCGATCTTAAAACCATTTGGTTTTTAAATTTATTTTTTATTATTATTCATTTTTCTGAATTTTATTTTAAAAACTATTTGTATACTGAATGTTTTAGAAAATATTAAAATATCATTTGAATATGAATTGTTTTTTAAAGAGACGTTTAAAGAAGTGATTATTTTTTAAAGATGCTTTAAAAAAGTTTTAATGTAAGGCCTCGTTCCCGGGACGCTCACAGCTGGTCGATCATTGCACATAAAAACATATAATTTACATTTACAATCACTAAAACATTGCAGCATAATACATTTAAACCATTTCATAGCATTATAATTGTTTTTGTTAAATAATACATCATTGACAGATTACAAAATATAACTCGCTGCATTTTGTCACAAAAACATTATCGTTATACAAAATGGATGTCATCCAAAATAAACCAAGTAACCGCCCCGTGTCATCCTCAGCAATCAATTGCCTGCCAACTGGAAACACATAAAAGTCAGCGTTCCTGAGTAAGTTCTAGTTTTAAAATAAAATATACTTTACTTTCATTCAAAACCGTTCTTTACTTTCGTACGTGATCATACATAATACATACACATAGATAATATCATTATTATCTTCCTTTATCGTTCATTAACTTTCATTCAATGTACGTTATCATTTTGTTCGTTAACTTTCATACCGTACATTTCATTCTTTAACCACCTTTCATTCATTCATACTTTCATTCTTTCTGAAACAGTGTCATCAGCTATGCCCCAAACGTATGCACGAAGCAGGTACTAGGCCGAAGATCATAAATGACTTCCATAACGCATATAGCCTGGCACCAGCACCGGGTCAAGCGACAAAGATCCCACTTGTATGCTACACCCCAAACGTAAGCACGAAACTGGTTCGAAGATCATAAAAGACCTCAATAATACACATAGCCTGGCACCAACACCGTGGTAAGCATCAAATATCACTCATGTAAGCTATACAATTGGCCAGTCACAAAGACTATACCTCTGTGTGTATCCTTACGGGTTAGCTAAACCACACACAGTTCAGCTAATGACATTTTAGAGTCGTGCACCTCCTTACATTTTCTTGCAAGACTTTCTTTACTTTCCTTTCATTAATACATGCATTCTATCATTCATTACATTTCTCTTTTCATTATCTTCTGCTTTACGTTACATTATACTTTGCATTTACATCCATAACCATACAACGTAAAGCCAGAGAAAATAAACATACATAATAAGGAACATAAGCATAAACACAACCATACACAAGCATAACATCATCATGCATCATTATGCATGACATATCACACGTCATCCATTATCATAAATACATCGTACATCACCCCCGGGAACATCCCTAGTCCAAGCCTATACTTTACATTTTCCCCAAAATTCAGAAAAATATTCTAAGTCTTAGGCGCATGGGCACTATGTAGGCGCATGGCCTTCAGGGTGCATGGGAACACTTAGGCGCACGGGGAACTTCTCGGTGCATGGGCACTATTAGGGCGCATGGTCCAACACTTAATCATTCTGGAAAAGTTTTAGGCGCATGGGCACTATGCTAGCGCATGGGAAATCTAGGCGCTTGGGACACTTAGCCAAATTCAGCCTTCTTCTAGGCGCATGACCACTATTGGGGCGCATGGGGTTTTGGGCGCATGGGACACATAGGCAGTTAAGACCGTTGGGCGCATGGGCCTATTTCAGGCGCATGGGCAACCAACTCATATTATCAATCAGCATAATTGTCACACCCCGACCGACGACGGAGTCATCGGGGCGGATGAACATTGAATATTTATGATATAACATAGTTAAATAAACAAACATTGAATAATTAATTATTTAGATACTCATTTGTATAATTAATTATTCAAAGTATTTGTAATGTGTAGGCTTAAAGTGTTTTGAATTAATCCAAGTTTGAACTATAACATATTTAAAACATAAATGACTAAATAATATTTTCATAACTTTTTATTCTTTAAAAATAACTAACTTTAAGAATTATAAGTTTTTAAAATCTTTAAAAATTAGCTTAATAATTTTAGAAATATTTTAGTTAACAAAGTAATTATAATTCTAACCAAACAATTTATTAAAATTGTAACACCCGGAAATTTATTATTTTGAAGCCGGTGAAGAAAGAAAAGAAATAAAGTCCAAAGTCGAGGGACCAAACTCGCCAACGAAGAATAGTTGGGGAAGGTGGTGATATGTGTAGGGAGAGGGCAGCCCACTCTCCCCACACTTCTCATATTTTCAGCTCACAAAGAAGAGAGAAAAGAGAAAGAGGAGAAAAAGGGAGAAAAGTGGTGTTTCGGGTGATTCGGGTGTCCAAATCCGTCGAGTAGCAAGCCAAATCGAAGCTCTTGTCTTTGTGCTCGATTGTGTGAGTTCTAGGACCCCACTTTTACTTGTTTTCAACCGATTTTGGGGCTGGAAATTGTGCAAACCCGTTTTTATGTGTGTGTGTGTGTTTGACCCATTTGGGTGTGATGTGTATGATGTGTTTAGAGTATGATTTCGGGCTTGGGTGTGCTTGTATGGTGTTAAGGTATGCATTCCTAAGGTCCAGGAGGGTTAATTTAGGCTTAGAATGGGTTTGGATGAGCTTGGAGGCCGAAAATGGCAGATTGGGTTCGGGATGAACTCCATTCTGCATCAGCTAGGGCTAGGCGACCGAATGAAGGCCATACGGCCGAATGAGGGCGATTGAAGGTTCATTCGCACGATTGGGACACAGTCGTACGACTGGGAGTCCAGTCGCATGAGGGATGTGCGACTGAGGGTTCAGTCGCATAGATGCTTAGTCGCATGAGTCCATTCGCATGAGGTTAGTCGCATAGGTGCCCAGTCGCGGTAATCCCATTCGCACAGGGTTCATACGCACGATTGGGTGTTCATTCGCATAGATGTTCATCCGCATGAGTCCAGTCGCACGATGTTCAGTCGCATGGAGGCCATGCGACTGAAGAGTGTCCATACGCCCGAACAGGGCTGTTGCACTCGAAGGAATGTGTAGTTTGACTTCTGGCCTTCGGGGAAAGGTGCAGATGTAAGTGTTGACGTAAGGTAACCCGTAAGAGCATGTAAGAGGATGGTTATGGCCTTAGAGAGCACGTAGGGCATGATGATGAGGATGTTGCATGTTTATGCATATTATGAATGTATGATATTGCCCTGTATGATGATGATGAATGTGTATGACATGTTCCTTATTATGATGTATGCTTATCTTTCTTGTGGCTTTACATGTCCTGTTAATGAATGAATGAATGAAGTATTATGTAATGTAAAGCGAAAGATAATGAAAGAGGAACATGAAGTAAGAATGCATGCATTAATGAACGATGAATGAATGAAAGAAAGGCTTGCAAGCATATATATATTGGGGTGAGCGACTTTGTGTTGCAAAAGACTCGGATGAAGTGCAATCATTTAGATTGCCTATGAGGTGAGCAACCTCGTTGTTGCAAAAGACTCGAGTAAAGTGCTATCGTAATGTTGCCTTGGGGTGAGCAACCTTGTTGTTGCAAAAGACTCGGATAGCTTGCTATCGTGATGGGCAATTGGGGTGAGCAACCTTAGGGGTGCAAAAGACTCGGATAGCGAGCAATCATTGAGATTGCCATTGAGGTGAGCGACCATGTAGTCGCAAAAGACTCGGAAGACAGAATGAACGAAAAGAATGGAAGATAACGAATATGATGAAAGATAATAATGATATTATCTGTGTATACGTATGTTGAATGATCGCATGATAAAGGAATAGTTTTCAATGAAAGTAAAGTATATTTATTTTGTAAAACTAGAACTCACTCAGCAACGCTGACTTTTATTGCATTTTCCAGTTGGCAGGTAAATGATTGCTGAGGATGGCACGGCGAAGCTACTCAGCTCTTTTGGGATGGCATCCAATTATATAGCTTTTGTGATGTAATGCAAACATGAATTTTGTAACCGGATAATGATGTATTATTTGGCAAAAGTAATTATAATGAAACGTGATGTCATTTTTGAATGTTTCCGCTGCAATGATTTCTTAATGTAATGTAACTATATGTTTTATGTGCGATGAATGACCAACTGTAAGCGTCCCGGGGACGGGGCCTTACAAGTTGGTATCAGAGCTAAAGTTTAAGTGAAATGGGTAAACTTTCAAAATAAACCTTAACTTAAACTGAGAATGGGACGAATGGGGAATGGGATGCCAAACTGAGTAGCTGCGTGCCATCAGGTATTTTCTTAAAGTTAACCGGTTTATGTGCGCATGGTATATGTTATGTGTTGTATGTAGATTTGAATACTGATGTAGTCAGGACAGGTAATACTTGGGGTATGAAGAGTACAGTAAGTGGCTAATCACAACTGGCCACTGTAATTAGAGACTTACTATACTTGACATAAACTGAGTTGTTTCCTCGAATGACCGTGTTGGTGTTTGAATCTTTCAGTGTGTTAGAGAATGGCTGGTGGTAGATCTTCTAGAGCTTCTAGGGGTGGAGGCCGTGATGGCCCTGTTGCTGAACCACGCCCTAAAAGAGGAAGGCCTAGAGCTGAGAAAGAGGTTCCTGCAGAACCTGAGACCCCTCATCCAGAAGCTGGGGATGAGAGTGCGAATCTGAGAGCCTCGGTAAAGGAGGCTGTGGTTGAGGAAGTGCATCAGGTCATGCAGACAATCTTACCGTCTGTGGTGACCGAAGTCATCAAAGCTGTGAAGGAGGGGGAACGAAAGGAGAGAAACCGGGCCTCGGGGGAGCAACCGGAGCCTGAAACGATTTTCTCCGATAATGAGGAGGAAGAGGAAGAGGAGCCTGTGCGAGAGGTGGCACGAGGCTGTAACTACGGGGTGTTTATGCGATGCAAGCCCCCTACTTTTGATGGTAACGGTAATGCTGCTGCTGCTCACCGATGGGTGAGAGAAATGGAGGCTGTTCTCGACATCAGCGAGTGCCGAGAAGATCAGAAAGTCAAGTTTGCCACCCACTCCTTCGTGGACTCGGCACTATGCTGGTGGGACAACATTGTCCAAGCAGAGGGTAATCGGGCGATCGGGCGAATGAGGTGGCCCGAACTGAAGAAGATGGTGATCGAGGAGTTTTGTCCTCATCGGGAAATGGATAAGGTTGAGAGGGAGTTTTTGCAACTGGAGGCGGGAACCATGACACACCAACAGTACACCACGAAGTTCAATGAGATGGCACGTCTGGTGCCGGATCAAGTGACGCCTCTGTCCCGAAAGATCAAGAGGTATATACAGGGTTTGCCGGCGGATGTTCGCAGGCACATGATCGCCGCCCGGCCGAGCACGTTTAGGTCGGCGGTAGATTTGGCGGGAAGATTGTATGATGAAAGAACGGTGGTGGTGACTGATGGTGGCAGAAAGAGCGGTGGTGAACGAGGCTGGCATGGGAAGAGATTTGGTCGGGGCAATGCCTCGATGGGTAATAAGAAGGCACGGGTGGATGATCGCCGTGTGGTTATGTCAGGTGCGGGATCGAGAAGGTGTGGAAAATGTGGACGGGAGCACAGCGGGGAGTGCAGGTTTGGGTCGAACTTGTGCTTCAGGTGTGGAAAGGCGGGGCACATGGCAAAGGACTGTCGTGCGGTCCGATGCTTTAACTGTGGTGAAGAGGGTCACGTGCTCAAAGATTGTAAGAAGCCGAGGGCTGAGAGTTCAGGGGCAAAGAGGACGGGAGGTGATGGATCGAGGGCGAGCGCCAGGGCATTCACCATGACACAGGAGGAAGCTAGAACGGACCCTGACGTCGTGTCCGGTACGTTTTTGGTGAACCAAACTTTAGCTTCTGTGTTATTTGATTCTGGTGCAAGTAAAAGTTTTATTTCTGCTGCTTTCTGTGCTAAGCTGCCTGTTAGTAGTAGATGTATTGATGCGCCCTTCGATGTAGAAACTGCCATAGGTAAGTCTACCAGGATTTCTGAGATGATAGAGAATTGTGATGTGGAGCTCGAGGGTCATAAGTTTCCTGTTAGACCGTTTGTGATGACCTTAGGTGGTTTTGACTTGGTTCTTGGGATGGATTGGTTAGCGGACTTCGAGGCGAACATTGTGTGTCGCAAGAAGATGATTCGTTGTTGGCGCCTGACGGTAGTTCAGTGACAGTGTATGGTGATCGGGTTACTACGATTCCGAAAGTGATCTCGATGGCGGTGGCGGGAAAGTGTATGAGGCGTGGATGTAGTGCCTACTTGGCCTATGTGAAGGATGTGGATACGCCAACACCACAACTAGCCGATGTACCAGTTGTGTGTGACTTTCCAGACGTGTTCCCGGAAGACTTATCAGGAGTGCCACCTGACAGAGAGATCGAGTTTCAGATTGATCTGATACCGGGTGCCCAACCTGTTGCCAAGGCACCGTATCGGTTGGCTCCGACCGAGATGAAAGAATTGATGGAGCAGTTGCAAGAGCTGCTTGATAAGGGGTTCATTAGACCGAGTATCTCTCCTTGGGGTGCTCCGGTCCTGTTCGTAAAGAAGAAGGACGGTAGTATGAGGATGTGCATCGACTACCGCGAGCTGAACAAGTTGACAGTGAAGAACCGATACCCCTTACCGAGGATTGATGATTTGTTCGATCAGCTTCAGGGTGCCAGTTGGTTTTCGAGAATAGATCTTCGATCTGGTTACCATCAGTTGAAGGTGAAGGAGCAAGATATTCCTAAAACAGCTTTCCGTACGCGCTATGGTCACTACGAGTTTCTTGTCATGTCCTTTGGCTTGACCAACGCGCCAGCTGCTTTTATGGATTTGATGAACCGTGTGTGTCGGCCTATGTTGGATAAATCAGTGATTGTGTTTATTGATGATATCCTGATTTACTCGAGGAGCGAAGCAGAGCATGCCGGTCACATTCGGGAGGTTCTAGAGACGTTGAGAAGGGAGAAGTTGTATGCAAAATTCTCCAAGTGCGCGTTCTGGTTGCGCGAAGTTCAGTTCTTGGGTCACGTGGTGAACCCCGACGGGATAATGGTGGACCCGGCGAAAGTGGAGGCGGTTATGCAATGGAAGTCACCAAAGACGCCATCCGAGATTCGTAGCTTCTTGGGTTTGGCGGGCTACTATAGAAGATTCATCCAAGACTTCTCTAAGATTGCTTCTCCACTGACTAAGTTGACCCGAAAAGATGTGAAGTTCGTATGGGGTCAAGCTCAAGAGAAGGCGTTTGAAGAATTGAAGGCGAGATTGACTCAAGCTCCTGTTCTGTCATTACCCGATGGAAGTGAAGATCTGGTGGTTTATTCCGATGCTTCTTACTCGGGGTTGGGGTGTGTGTTAATGCAGAGAGGAAAGGTTATAGCCTATGCATCCCGACAGTTGAAGGTTCATGAGGTCAATTATCCTACTCATGACTTGGAGCTGGCAGCCGTGGTCTTTGCATTAAAGATTTGGAGGCACTACCTCTACGGGACGAAGTGCACCATATTCACTGACCACAAGAGTCTGAAGTACTTCTTTGAGCAGAAGGATTTAACATGAGGCAGAGACGGTGGTTGGAACTTATAAAGGATTATGATTGTGAGATCCACTACCACCGGGCAAGGCCAACGTGGTGGCTGATGCCCTTAGCCGGAAAGAGAGGCCCGAGCCGATCGGGTGAAAGCCTATCAGTTGATCATGACCTCCGATGTGATGAAACAGGTTAAAGAGTTTCAAGATGAGGCATTGAAAGAAGATCATCTTAACTCTGAAAGAATGAGAGGTCTGGTTGGAGAATTGGGTGAAAACACGTTCGGTGTTAGAACCCGATTCGATCGTGTGTGGATTCCTCGTTTTGGGGATCTACGGGTGAAGATAATGGATGAAGCTCACAAGACTCGGTACTCCATTCATCCTGGTGCCACGAAGATGTACCATGATATGAAGAAAGATTATTGGTGGCCGGGTATGAAGCGCGACGTGGTGGAGTACGTGAGTAAGTGCCTTACTTGCTTACAGGTGAAGGCCGAGCATCAAAAGCCGTATGGGAAGATACAACCTTTGGATATACCGGAATGGAAGTGGGAGCACATCACCATGGATTTCATTACCAAGCTGCCGCGTACCCCGAAAGGGTATGATGCCATATGGGTGATAGTTGATCGTTTGACGAAGAGTGCTCACTTCCTACCGATCCGCGAGACATATTCATCTGAGAGGTTGGCTGATCTGTTCATCAAGGAGATTGTGACTCGTCATGGTGTGCCGGTGTCTATCGTGTCGGATCGCGACACTCGGTTTACATCTAAATTCTGGAAGAAGTTCCACGATGCTATGGGGACGAGGTTACATATCAGCACGGCTTATCATCCCCAGACTGATGGTCAGTCAGAAAGGACCATTCAGACGCTGGAAGACATGCTTCGGGCATGTGTGATTGATTTTGGTGGAAGTTGGGATGACCACCTACCGTTAGCTGAATTCTCATACAACAACAGTTATCATGCCAGCATTGGTATGCCTCCATATGAGATGCTATACGGTAGGAGATGCAGAACACCCGTTTGTTGGGGTGATATTGGTCAGAAGGAATTGGGCAGCGTCGAGGTAATCGAGGCTACGACTGAGAAGCTTGAGAAGATCAAAGCCTTCATGAAGGCAGCCAAAGACAGACAGAAGTCGTATGCTGATAAAAGGCGCAGGCCGATTGAGTTCCAGGTGGGTGACCGGGTTATGTTGAAGGTCTCACCTTGGAAGGGTATCATTCGCTTCCGAAAGCGGGGCAAGTTGAGCCCAAGGTATATAGGCCCTTTCCGAATCATTGCTCGAGTAGGAGAGGTGGCCTATAGACTGGAGTTGCCAGATGAGTTAAGTGGAATTCACCCGACATTCCATGTATCTCATCTAAGGAAGTGCATAGCAGATGAAGATATGATTGTTCCATTGGAGGATATCGAAGTAGATGAACGGCTCAATTATGTGGAGCAACCAGTGGCAATCATCAACCGAATGGAGAAAAGGCTAAGGAATAAAGTGGTTCCTCTTGTGCGTGTACAGTGGAAGCACAGGAAGGGATCCGAGTCAACGTGGGAGACTGAGGAAGAAATGAGACAGCACTATCCACGTTTGTTCGAGGAATAACAGGTTTCGGGGACGAAACCTATTTAAGGGGGGTGGACTTGTAACACCCGGAAATTTATTATTTTGAAGCCGGTGAAGAAAGAAAAGAAATAAAGTCCAAAGTCGAGGGACCAAACTCGCCAACGAAGAATAGTTGGGGAAGGTGGTGATATGTGTAGGGAGAGGGCAGCCCACTCTCCCCACACTTCTCATATTTTCAGCTCACAAAGAAGAGAGAAAAGAGAAAGAGGAGAAAAAGGGAGAAAAGTGGTGTTTCGGGTGATTCAGGTGTCCAAATCCGTCGAGTAGCAAGCCAAATCGAAGCTCTTGTCTTTGTGCTCGATTGTGTGAGTTCTAGGACCCCACTTTTACTTGTTTTCAACCGATTTTGGGGCTGGAAATTGTGCAAACCCGTTTTTATGTGTGTGTGTGTTTGACCCATTTGGGTGTGATGTGTATGATGTGTTTAGAGTATGATTTCGGGCTTGGGTGTGCTTGTATGGTGTTAAGGTATGCATTCCTAAGGTCCAGGAGGGTTAATTTAGGCTTAGAATGGGTTTGGATGAGCTTGGAGGCCGAAAATGGCAGATTGGGTTCGGGATGAACTCCATTCTGCATCAGCTAGGGCTAGGCGACCGAATGAAGGCCATACGGCCGAATGAGGGCGATTGAAGGTTCATTCGCACGATTGGGACTCAGTCGCACGACTGGGAGTCCAGTCGCATGAGGGATGTGCGACTGAGGGTTCAGTCGCATAGATGCTTAGTCGCATGAGTCCATTCGCATGAGGTTAGTCGCATAGGTGCCCAGTCGCGGTAATCCCATTCGCACAGGGTTCATACGCACGATTGGGTGTTCATTCGCATAGATGTTCATCCGCATGAGTCCAGTCGCACGATGTTCAGTCGCATGGAGGCCATGCGACTGAAGAGTGTCCATACGCCCGAACAGGGCTGTTGCACTCGAAGGAATGTGTAGTTTGACTTCTGGCCTTCGGGGAAAGGTGCAGATGTAAGTGTTGACGTAAGGTAACCCGTAAGAGCATGTAAGAGGATGGTTATGGCCTTAGAGAGCACGTAGGGCATGATGATGAGGATGTTGCATGTTTATGCATATTATGAATGTATGATATTGCCCTGTATGATGATGATGAATGTGTATGACATGTTCCTTATTATGATGTATGCTTATCTTTCTTGTGGCTTTACATGTCCTGTTAATGAATGAATGAATGAAGTATTATGTAATGTAAAGCGAAAGATAATGAAAGAGGAACATGAAGTAAGAATGCATGCATTAATGAACGATGAATGAATGAAAGAAAGGCTTGCAAGCATATATATATTGGGGTGAGCGACTTTGTGTTGCAAAAGACTCGGATGAAGTGCAATCATTTAGATTGCCTATGAGGTGAGCAACCTCGTCGTTGCAAAAGACTCGAGTAAAGTGCTATCGTAATGTTGCCTTGGGGTGAGCAACCTTGTTGTTGCAAAAGACTCGGATAGCTTGCTATCGTGATGGGCAATTGGGGTGAGCAACCTTAGGGGTGCAAAAGACTCGGATAGCGAGCAATCATTGAGATTGCCATTGAGGTGAGCGACCATGTAGTCGCAAAAGACTCGGAAGACAGAATGAACGAAAAGAATGGAAGATAACGAATATGATGAAAGATAATAATGATATTATCTGTGTATACGTATGTTGAATGATCGCATGATAAAGGAATAGTTTTCAATGAAAGTAAAGTATATTTATTTTGTAAAACTAGAACTCACTCAGCAACGCTGACTTTTATTGCATTTTCCAGTTGGCAGGTAAATGATTGCTGAGGATGGCACGGCGAAGCTACTCAGCTCTTTTGGGATGGCATCCAATTATATAGCTTTTGTGATGTAATGCAAACATGAATTTTGTAACCGGATAATGATGTATTATTTGGCAAAAGTAATTATAATGAAACGTGATGTCATTTTTGAATGTTTCCGCTGCAATGATTTCTTAATGTAATGTAACTATATGTTTTATGTGCGATGAATGACCAACTGTAAGCGTCCCGGGGACGGGGCCTTACAAAAATCTTATGCAATTAAAAGAAACTTAAAAATCAAATATTTCAAAAAGAATGAGAGTCCCCGGGGTCGAACCTGGATCCCTCGTGTGTATGCATGATGTTGTAACCAGTTGGGCAAAAGCCCATATTTGATTAAAAGTTCAATTACAATGTTTAAAAACATTAATTACCGAAATCCCCAAATTCAACATAAACCCTAGATTCAAATTGAATCCAATTGAGCATCAATTCGATAACGATAATGGAATCAATCTTAGGGCTTTGATTGCCCATGTAAAACCGAGTGTGTGCGAGGGTTTAATTACTAGAATGATAGTCGATTGGATGCTACAATGTGAAGACCCAGACGCGCCCACGGTCGAGTATGATTCGAGATGCAAACATTGATGAAAATCAAATTAACTTCACGTAAAGGTTCCTGGAGTCATTCCGATCAAAAGCCCTCTATCAATTTCGTTTAATGATGCTCAGAAGATGGATTTTAGTTGAGTTGTAGGTTCGAAGTGAAAGTGATGATCGAAAGTGATATGTTGTTGTATCTCAGATGCAATTGCCAGTTCTAATAGATTAAGAGCATCGGTTTGATGATTTTCCCTCGATTATCAAAGCTCTTTTGTTCAGTTTCAAGCCGAACGGGTTCATGATTTGAATGTGATTTTCGGTTTCGAGTTAAGGTGGTGTAATAGGTGTTTAATCCAAATTAATTTGAGTGTTTGATTCGAAACTGTCGCACAAAGGTTAAGAATGGTTTAATTGCACTTTAAGTTACGCGTTTTGGTGGATTGGTGGTTGCCGGAGCTCGCAGGGGAAGGTGGCCGGAAAAGAGTCGACGGGGAGGAGGGGGTTGATTTGAGAAGTTACACTTTTAGTCCCTGTGCTTTAATTAGCTTATTATTTTATGACCAAAACTTTTAAAACAAAGTTTTAATAATTACCTTTCCAACCCTATACTCTTTAAAAACTAATTTAAATAATAAAACAAACTAATTATTTATTAAACTTATTATTTTTACTTGTAAACTTTATAATTTAATTATTCATTTCCAATAATTAAAATTTATAATTACTAGTAAAACTTTATAAGTTTATTAAAATTCATTTTATAACTTTATAAGTTTTAATAAGTCTTTTCCATTTAGTTATTTGTTGTAACATGATTAATAAACTTTATAATTTTATGAAAAGAATTATTTATCAATAAATAAGATGATTACATATTTAATGTATTTGATCTATTTATTAAGTAAATTAATAATGGAAGCTCAAAATGGGTTCGGGTTTGGGTTTTAACTTGGAAAAATGGCAGATGTTACAATAATCAGTCCCAATTTATCAATTAAACATGTTCTAAGCTTAATTCTAACATCCTAAGCATCATAACATGAACATAGCATCATCATATCATCATAAACACCCAAAATCATAACCCACCCGCATTCACACATACACATACATACGGGTGTAACAACCATATTTATCAAAACGTTCATACATACATTTCCAGCCCTAAAATTAGTTAAAATGTGTAGAAAGGGGGTTCTAGAACTCACCTTATGCAACTTTTGGATGAACTTCCTCAAACCCAAATGCACTTTGAGTTCAAGCACCTAAAACCCACCAAAACACAAATTCGAACACACATAAACATATAACTGAGGCATAAGCTGGTCAAGAACATCACAAAATGAAAAATTCTTACATGAATTTAGTCTTCTTCTTTTTTTTTCTCTCTAAAACCCAAAACCTCTGGTTTCTCTTTCTAAAAATCTGAATGAAAGTTGATGTGTATAGAAACGTGGGCGGTCATGCCTACTTTTGTACAAAATATAGTCTTGTACCTTTTCACACAATTAACCCCTCTACTCGGGTTAAATTATGTTCCTCTCTTTTTTTTCTTCGCTTTTATTCTTTCTTTCTAGTCTTTAAAATATCCTGGTGTTACAAGTCCACCCCCTTATATAGGTTTCGTCTCCAAAACCTGTTATTCCTCAAACAAATATGAGTAATGCTGCCTCATTTTTTTTCAGTCTCTCACGTAGACTCAGATCCCTTCCTGTGCTTCCAATGTACATGCATAAGGGGAACCACTTTATTCCTTAACCTCTTCTCCTTACGATCGATATTCGCCACTGATTGTTCTACATAATTGAGTCGTTCATCAACTTTGATATCTTCCAGTGGTACCACCATATCCTCATCAGCTAAACACTTCTCAGATGAGATACATGGAATGTCGGGTGAATTCCACTTAACTCATCGGGTAACTCCAACTTATAGGCCACATCCCCTACACGAGCAATGATTCGGAAAGGCCCTATGTACCTTGGGCTCAACTTGCACCGCTTCCTGAACCGAATGATACCTTTGGTGAGACATTCAACATAACTCTATCACCCACCTAAAACTCAATCGGTCTACGTCTCTTATCAACATACGACTTCTACCTATCATTAGCTGCCTTCATGAAGGCTTTGATCTATTCAAGCTTCTCAGTCGTAGCCTCAATCACCTCAATACTTCCCAGCTTCTTCTGACCAATATCACCCCAACAAACGGGTGTTTTACATCTCCTACCGTATAGCATCTCATAAGCGGGCATACCAAGACTGGCATGATAACTATTGTTGTATGAGAACTCAGCTAACGGTAAATGGTCATCCCAACTTCCTCCAAAATCGATGACACATGCCCGAAGCATATCTTCTAGCATCTGAATCGTCCTTTCTGACTGATCATCCGTCTGAGGATGCTAAGCCATGCTAATATGTAACCTCGTCCCTAAAACATTGTGGAATTTCTTTCAAAATTTAGATGTAAATCGGGGCATCCGCCCCCACGTTGGCCTTGCCCGGATGGTAATGGATCTCGCAATCATAATCCTTTATGAGCCTCAACCATCGTCTCTACCTCATATTCAAGTCCTTTTGCTCGAAGAAGTACTTCAAACTCTTGTTGTTAGTGAATATTGTAACATCTCGTATTTTTGTGAAATTAAAAGTTAACTTTGTTAAATTCTTGTAAGGACTATTTATGCCTTTTAATGAAATTTGTAGGTTATTTATGCTTATTTGTTTGTTTGGTCATTAATTTTTAATAAAACTTAATAACATAACTATTAAATTGACAAATAATAACTTTGATTATCGATTATTGTTGTTTTAAAATAAAGTTTTAAACGAGATTTGATTTTTTTTATTTTTATTTATATAGAAGATTTGAACTTGATAAACTATGTAACTGATAGTATTAGAAAGTGAAATATGTAAAAATATTTGAGTGAAACACGACTAAAATAATCATTCAATAAATAATTTCATTAAAATGGGTATATATGTAATATATATATTTTAGATGGTTGAAATTACTTTTTAGTTTAGAAGACTTTGTATTTAATTTTTTTTCATAAAATCAAACGAGAATAACAGAATATAAATTCAGAAAATCATATTTTTAAATCTTGTACATGCATTGCAGTCTAGGTACTCTTCGATTCTACATGCATTGTGATTCTATGGCTACCAATAAGCTTGTTCTTTTGGTAAAAGGTATGTTGTTGTGTTGTTGGTTTGTTTTTACATCTTTATTATTATATATGTGCAATATATTTAGATGTTGCATCACACTCAAAAACACTTTTTCACAAGCTGATTATAATCATTGTGTTTTATTTCACATCTTCTAGATGTTGATAATTTTAGTGTTATCTACGTGTAGTTTTAGTGTATTGGATTAACTTGTTAATTGAGGAAATAAAGTTAAAGATTAACCGATTTAGGTGTCATGGAAGTGCGAGCTTAATTTAATTCTAAACGTTATCAGGAATGTGTTTAACATTAGGCTTATATATATTATTGTTTAGGCTTTATTATTAAGCATCTAAATGATTGTTTGGGCCACACAAATAAAGGCCCACATGTTGGACATTTTTTTAGCCTTGGCCACAAAAGAAATGGAAAAATGGTTTCATTTTGGGGTTTGCCATCTTTCGATCAAAAGGATAAGACACCAAACAGAGCGCATGTCTGTTGTGAAGAAGAGGAAGAAAAAACACGGTTACAAAGATTTTAACCAACAAAAGATCTATAAGGCCTCGTTTCCAAAACGCTTACAGCTGGCAAATCATCGCACATAAAACATATATTTTCATTAACTTAAATAAAACATTGCAGCTGAAACATTAAAATACCCTTTCATTTCAATATAAATGCTTTGACAGCTAATACAACATTCATTACAAAACATAGTTTGTTCGCATTACAATGCAAAAACATTAATTAAAAGAATGCCATCCAAAAAGAGCCGAGTAGCCACCCCGTCCCATCCTCAACAACATTTACCTGCCAACTGGAAACAAATAAAAGTCAGGGTTGCTAAGTTAGTTCTAGTTTTATAACAAAACATACTTTATCTTTCGTTTAAAACCTTTCTTTACTTTTGTACGTGATCATACACTATACATACACATAGATAATAGTTATTATCTTCATTATTCGTTCTTTCATTAATTCTTTACTTTCATTCGGACCAATGATGTGTGCTTCACCCCAGCGTCATGCATAAACCAGGTAATGGGCCTGCGGTCTTTCATAGACCCCAAACATTATACACGAAGCTGACTCCAATACCTAGGGTAAGCGGCAAGGATCCCATACATATGGTCAATCACAAGGACTGAACTCCAGTGTGCATCCTTTTGGGAGATTTAACCCGCACACAGTTGAGCTAACACCCTTGATTGGGTGTGAACCTCCATACATTTGCTTAATCACACGGATTATGTGACATCCGGTAAATTTCCGTTACCAAACTCCGTTATTTTCGTTAAGTCTTGCATACACGTGTCTTGAGCACACACTAGTTGTCGTTTAATGTTGGTGACTTTAAAATAATTAATAATGTCAAACTAGTAATAATCTAATCAATAATGTGATTATTGTATCAAGCTTATGTGTTTGCGTGTTTTTAAATACTAATTGGAAAATTAATCGCGTAACGTGGAAACGTGCCTATTAATTCGTATGTCTTGTGTTTTAATAAAGGTAAAATATATAATTGTTATCATTAGTTTATATCTTTATATTATTAAGTTAAAAACACTTTACAAAGAGTTTAAAAGCTTAAACTTTATAAAATACAAATTACAAGGGCTTAAATGGTAATTATGCAAAATTAAGTGAAATAAAACAAAAACCCTAGCCCCCCACACCCCATCGGCCGCGACTTCATTCCCTACCCCTCTCTCTTTGCGATTTCGACCAAGAACAAGTAAGAAACCACTGGATTTGATCGATTTCAAGGATTACAACAAGTTAGAATCATCAAATACAAGCCATTACACGTTTAAACGTTAGAACTTTACAAGTTTTGAGGAGTTTTTATGTTGGCCGAACCCTAATTCGTGAATGGGTGTTCATGATGTCGAAATTGTCGTTGTTTGATGATGTTAGTATGTTAGTTAGATGGTATACATGTTGTTTAACGTTGATTATGCAAGAATGATACGTTTTTGATGAATTGATCATGAACTTTGATCCAAGACAAACCCTAATTCGAAATTGATGTTGTTATGTGAGATTGATGATTGTTTGATGAATGTATGATGGTTAGTAGGTTGTATGAATGCTAGGTTACATTGATCTTGCAAGAAATTGATGAATTGAAGTTGGTGTTCATAGGTTACTAATAATAGTAACTTTATTTTCATGATATGATGATTTGATGATGGATTGATGTTGTTGATGTGTTTATGATGATGGTTAGGTGTTAGATTGTTGATATGAATACTAGAAACCTTGGAATGAAAGTTGTAGTTGATAGTTTGCTAAAAGTAGAAACTTGTGATGTTGAATGTTAATGAATTGCAAAGATTTGGTGATGTAATGTGCTTGATAATGGTTCATGAGTATTAAATAATGATTTTGGTGCAAGAAATCTATGTATGATGTAGTTTAGTTCATACCTTGCCAAAAGTGGAAACTTTTGTTCATGATGATTGATGGATTATGATGATTGGGTATTATTGATCATGCTTAGATGTTGATATGAACTTGAATTGGTGTATTATTAATGAATTTATGAATACATTGGGTGTTTGATAGATTTTGGAATGTACTTTCCTAAAAGGGAAACTTTATTTGCACAAAGTTTGAAAGATGATAGTTTGAGCATGTTTGGGATACTACGAGCATGTTAGTATGTTCATGGATGATTTCTAATGTGATAGAACATGTTAATTTAGCTGTATGGAATGTTTGGATAATCATGGGTGATGTATGGACCTTGATGATCATGTATTATGTTGATGTTGGTTAGTAGTTAAGACATCATGCTTGGGACTGGAAATTGATTATTGTGGTGTATGTTGAATGCAATGAACATGGTTAATAAATATGTTTGTTATCATCATACACGCGTGCGAATCTGAGGCCCCTACTTAGTAGGATTGGCAGGGTTTAGGATGTGAAGTCGTGAGTGGCTTCACATGGCATGTAGTGCGTGATTTGATCCTTGTGTGGCGTGTTAGTTATGTTGTAACTGATGGGCATGTTAATGTTTTAGATTCGCATGACTTGTATGATATTTAGTGGTATGATGATCTAAGTTATGCATTGGGTTATGTAGCACCTCATGTGATTCAATTGAAGGTTAACCATGTATGTTATATGTTCACGGTTGCTTAATTGAATTATAACTCATGATGTCACCAACGGGTCAAACGGGTCAACTGAGTCAAACGTGTCTGTTTTCTGAAACCTTGAGTCTTTGGTTGTAATGTGCTTAGGGTTACACATGTTCTCTGTTTACACGTACTTATGTACTTACATGATCTAGGTAACCTCTGAAGGTTGTTTGTCCACTCTTTCTTTCAAGTGAACCCTAAGTATTCATTACGCGTATCAGGTGAGTTCATGCCCCACTTTTTACTTAATCTCTTTTGGGGGAGATAGCATACTGGTAATTTACAAACGCTTTATATATATTTAAGTTGTGTATAATATTAATATAGTGTTGTTTATCATGGAAAAGTCCTCACACTTTCGAATTGTTAATATTGAATAGCGGGGAAACTTGGGTAGTACTACTGGGTCTGACGACCCCACCTGTGTGACTCGAGGTCAACTGGGTGCAATTTGTCCTATTGAACAATGTCATGACCTGGTAAGGCGTGACAGGAGGCAACAACTTATCACAGTCAGCTTCAATTGCGAAATCACTATGAATTAATATTTATTGTTAATAGACTAGCTATCTGTTACAATACGCTGCTTATATATCACAACTGTTAAATTATTTATATTTGAATGCCAACTCTTGAACTCACCAACCGTTGTGTTGACATTTTTAGTATGCTATTCTCAGGTCGTTAGCTTCGCTTGCCATAGGAGCACTTCGAGGGTTCATCATGCATATTAAGACTTCATTTTAAAGACATCTTTGTTGGTTTTATTATTAATGATTACTCATTTGGGTTGGCGCGTGTTTTGCCATACTATGCATTTATACACTTTGGGTTTCTTTACTTACAAAACGCTTCCGCATAATTTTAAAGTTTGAACTTTGGTTGATTTTATTTTAAATGTGGCATATAGAGTCGTTCTGAGTAACTATTGACTGTGATCCTGGTTTGTTCACACGCCTCGCGGTAAAACTCCGCACGTGGATTTTGAGGGTGTGACAGATTGGTATCAGAGCCATTGGTTATAGGGAACTAGGTTGCATACACACTAGACTATAATCCCACACAGTTAGTTAGTTACCTGTGCCTTATTTTCCTTTGCTGTATACTCATTGGCATACACGTCACACTCTCTGCAGCATGGCATCGTCATCGAGAGCTCCGGGTAAGCGACCTGCATCACCTACACGATCTGAGTCCCCACCTCCCGCACCTGTACCCGACAATGGACCCGACTGGCCCCGTCTAGCTTATCCTCGATAGGAGATTGATTGGGATCAACCTTTTGCATTGATGAAGCGTGACCCCCCACGAGACTGGAGTTTCTACCCCAAGTTTGTTAATCACATAATGTATAGGGAGCGCGTACCTGACCCGAGACCCAGGACTAGGAGCAACGCTGATCAACCAATGCCTTCACTCCCACGGACGGTGCAGTCCAATGAGCAACTGATTGCTGCGATGGTGGCAGCACTAGATACTGAGCAGCAATGAGTCAGGCGCCTCACGAGTGATGTTTGTACACTGCAGCACGAGGTGTACAAACTACGACATCAAGTGGATGAACTCGAGGAGCACCACGGGAAGACCCTAAACGGGTGTCACCACATGGAAGATGGTATTATAGCACTTAGAGGACATGTGGCTGCTCGTGAACAGCGGGATGCAGTAGCTAATAACAAAATTGCTACCTTGGAAGCCCAATTGGCAGCGCTTCAGATTGCCATAGCTCCTGCTCCTGCAGAGGACCTTGGGGATGAGGATCCCGAGGAGGAGCCCGGGGAGGAGGAACCGATGGAGACGGAAGATGACAGCGATGGGTCGGATATAGTCGATTGATTTCCTTTATATATGACTTGGACTATGTAGTGTTTTCTCTCTTTTAGAAACCTATGTGGCAAGGGTTGTTTCCCCAACCTAACGACAAACTTAAATTATGACATTGGTGGATACATTGTGACTCATTTACAATTTATTTATCTTGGTTATCATTTTTGTTATGAATGTTGTGATTGTGATGATTCATTATTTCCTTACTGTTTACTGTACTTCAATGGGATAAATGTGTTTGATGTTACTCATTATTGTATTTGTGAATGTAAAGTGAAAAATGGACACCCGTGGACGTGGACGTGGATGTGGACGTGGGCGTGGGCGCGGATGTGGACGTGGCGCCGGAGACCATGGCGGTGGTGTTGTAAACATGACCCCTGCTGAAATAGCTGCCCTGATAAATGAGCATGTTCAGGCAGCGGTGGCTGCTGCCCAGGCGGGACAGCCAGCAGGTAAACAATGATTGAAAGTTAAACCAAATATCCTGAGTAACCGTATAGGATGTCTGATCAATGTTTGTTGTGTTAAAGCAGGACCACCGATATGTACTTATAAGTCCTTTATGGACTGTATACCACCCACCTACAGCGGTACTGAAGGGGCTGTAGGGCTGGTACGATGGTTTGAGAAGACAGAGTCTGTTTTCACCAAATGCAACTGCCCACCTGCTGATCAGGAAATATGCCACCGGGACTCTGGAAGGTGCCGCTCTATCATGGTGGAATGCGCAAGTCCAGATGCTAGGACAAGCGATGGCAAATGGACTTCCCTGGACTGAATTCAAGGGGATGATGACTGAGGAGTACTGTCCTCGAAATGAAGTGCAAAAGCTGGAGATGGAGTTCTGGCAACTTAAGATGCAGGGCTCGAAAATCGAGGCCTACACCACCCGAACCCATGAACTAGCCACCTTATGCCCGGGGATGGTGAACGAAGTGCACGAGAGGGTTGAGCATTACATACAAGGATTAGTACCCGAAATTCAAAGCATGGTGACTGCTTCCAACCCGACCATGATTCAACAAGCCATCCAGTTAGCTCATAAGCTGTCTGATCAAGCAGTGGAGCAAGGACGTTTACCTAAGCGGGGCGCTGTGGCGAGCGTGCCCGACAAAAAGAGGAAGTGGGATACTTCCAACAACAACAAATCATCATCATCCAGCGGTCAACCCCAATCTCAACAACAACAACAGCCAGTTCAGCAACAACGGAGGTTCGACAATAACCGTAACTTCAACCAGACGGCTTCAAATAATCAAGGACCCAGTGGTTATGGTGGTAGACATCGGAAGTGCACTCGGTGTAATTACCATCATGTGGGAAGGTGTGATAACTTCAAGTGTCAACGCTGTGGTAGGATTGGACACACTGCTAAAGATTGTCATGGTGAACTGTTAAGGAAGCCACAACAACCTCAGGAGACTCCCAAAGGTTGTTTTGAATGTGGGAAGGAAGGGCATTACAGGCGAAACTGCCCACAACTACGGAAGAATGTTAATGGCAATAACGGCAATGGCCACAACAACAACAACCACGGTAACAACAACAATGGTGGCAATGGCACTGGTAATGGCGGCAACAAAGATGGAGCCAAAGGGAGAGCCTTCGTCATTGGCTCATGTGAGGCTCTAAATGACCCCACAACTGTTACTGGTAGGTTCTCTGTTAATGGTTGTTTTGCTACGGTACTATTCGATACTGGAGCCGATAGGAGTTTCGTGTCCTTAAAATTCTGTAGTCTTTTAAGTGATATACCCTCCACCTTAGAATCTAAATACACCGTAGAATTGGCCGACGGTAAACAGATCCATGTAACACATATCCTTAAGGATTGTAAGATAGAGCTTGCCGGTCACACTTTCGCTATAGAACTTATGCCTGTTACGCTGGGGAGTTTTGATGTAGTGATAGGCATGGATTGGCTCTCTAACAAGCAAGCGGAAGTCATATGTCATGAGAAAATCATACGGATTCCGGTTGGTGACGAAATCCTTACAGTCAGAGGTGATAGGAGTGGTGCGGTGATAAGCATCATCTCATACATGAAAGCTCAAAAGTTATTGCGAAAAGGTCGTTTTGGCTATTCTAGCACTAGTCACCGATAAGCAAGCAGAAGAAAGAAGAATGGAGGACATTCCCGTAGTGCGTGACTATCCTGAGGTGTTTCCAGAGGATCTTCCTGGACTACCACCTCACCGCTAAGTAGAATTCCTAATCGAGTTAACTCCCGGCGCAGCTCCGATTGCTAGAGCACTTTATCGATTAGCACCGAACGAACTACAAGAGTTGTCATCACGACTTCAGGAGCTTTTAGATAAGGACTTTATTCGACCTAGCACATCACCTTGGGGAGCCCCTGTCCTTTTGTTAAGAAGAATGATGGCACATTCCGGATGTGCATCGATTATAGGGAGTTAAACAAAGTAACAGTCAAGAACCGATACCCTTTACCTCGTATCGATGACTTGTTTGACCAGCTTCAGGGATCAAGCTATTATTCGAAGATTTACTTGAGATCCGGTTATCATCAACTCAGATTCCGAGAAGAAGACATTTCCAAAACTGCATTTCGTACTCGTTATGGTCATTATTAGTTCTTGGTCATGCCTTTTGGGTTGACTAATGCACCTGCTGTGTTCATGGACTTCATAAACCGAGTGTGCAAACCCTATCTCGATCAGTTCGTCATTGTGTTTATCAATGATATACTGATATATTCTAGGACCAAGGAGGATCACGAAGAGCACTTACGAATGATCTTAGAACTATTGAAAAATGAGCAGCTGTATGCCAAATTCTCAAAGTGTGACTTTTGGATACGAGAAGTGCAATTTCTAGGTCATATTGTTAATGAGAAAGGGATACATGTTGATCCTGCCAAGATTGAGGCGATAAAGAATTGGACTATACCCAAAACGCCGAGCGAGATAAGGCAATTTCTGGGATTAGCAGGTTATTATCGACGATTCATAGAGGGATTCTCTAAGATCGCACAACCTCTCATAGCCTTGACTCACAAAGGAACGACATACAAATGGGGTGAGAGAAGAATCGGCTTTTCAATCGTTAAAACAGAAACTCTGTAGTGCACCGATATTGGCACTGCCAGAGGGAACGGATGATTTCGTGGTGTATTGTGATGCATCCATTCAAGGTTTGGGTTGTGTCTTGATGCAACGAGAAAAGGTGATAGCCTACGCCTCGAGACAACTAAAGGTTCAAGAGAAGAACTATACCACCCATGACTTAGAATTGGGTGCAGTGGTTTTCGCCTTAAAGATTTGGAGACATTACTTGTACGGTACCAAGTGCACTATCTACACCGATCACAAGAGTCTTCAACATATCTTTGAGCAAAAGGAGTTGAATATGAGGCAACGATGTTGGGTGGAGCTACTAAACGACTATGATTGCGCTATCAAGTATCATCCCGGAAAGGCGAATGTGGTTGCTGATGCCTTAAGCCGGAAGGAAACAGCTAAACTCAGACGGGTGCGAGCTTTACAGCTTACTATCAGTACCCAACTGCCCGAACAAGTTAAGGAGGCACAGATGGAAGCCTTAAAAGCGGAAAATGTTGGTTCTGAGTCGTTAAGGGGAATGGATAAACAACTGGTGGTGAAGGAGGATGGAATTCGGTATTTCATGGATAGACTTTGGGTGCCTGTCTATGGAAATCTAAGAGATTTAGTTATGAGTGAGGCACACAAATCTAAGTATTCTATACATCCTGGATCCGACAAGATGTACCATGACCTAAAGGCGCACTACTGGTGGCCTAACATGAAGGCAGATGTAGCTACGTATGTGAGCAAGTGTTTGACCTGCTCGAAAGTAAAGGTGGAATACCAAAAACCATCCGGACTGTTGCAGCAACCCGAGATACCAATGTGAAAATGGGAACAAATCTCCATGGATTTTATTACCAAGTTACCCCGGACTAATAATGGTTGTGACACGATATGGGTTATTGTGGATCGATTGACAAAGTATGCTCATTTCTTGGCAATTAAGGAAACTGACAAGATGGAGAAATTAACCCGACTGTACCTTAAGGAGATCATTTCGAGACACGGTGTACCGATCTCAATTATTTCTGACCGCGACGCTCGTTTCACGTCACATTTCTGGCAATCACTACAGAAATCTTTGGGTACACGATTGGATATGAGTACTGCATATCACCCACAGACGGATGGCCAGAGTGAGCGTACCATACAGACGTTGGAGGATATGCTACGTGCTTGTGTGATTGACTTCGGGAATAACTGGGAAATTCACCTGCCATTGGTGGAGTTTCCGTATAACAACAGTTATCATACCAACATACAGGCAGCACCTTTCGAGGCGTTGTATGGGAGAAAATGTAGATCACCAGTTTGCTAGGCGGAAATTGGTGATAGTCAACTGACAGGTCCCGAGTTAATTCATGAGACAACCGAGAAGATTGTGCAGATACGAAACCGTATGGCTGCAGCACGAGACAGACAGAAGAGATATGCTGACAAGAGAAGGAAACCTTTAGAGTTTCAGGTTGGTGACAAGGTTTTATTGAAGGTCTCACCATGGAAAGGCGTAGTTCGGTTTGGCAAGCGAGGAAAGCTAAATCCGAAGTACGTTGGACCATTTGAAATAGTGGAAAGAATAGGTCTAGTGGCCTATCGACTAGCCCTACGTGATTCGCTAACTGGAATCCATGATGTATTTCACGTGTCAAACCTAAAGAAGTGTTTAACTGATGAAACGATGGTCGTACCACTAGAAGAAGTTCAAGTGGATGAACAATTACGCTTTATTGAAGAACCAGTCGAGGTGATGGACCGTGAGGTGAAAACACTTAAGCAAAGCAAGATACCCATAGTCAAAATCCGTTGGAATTCGCGACGTGGACCGGAATTCACGTGGGAACGAGAAGATCAAATGAAGCTTAAGTACCCTCAACTATTCGAAAAGACGATGCCAGCAGACGAAGGTATTAATTTAAATTTCGGGACGGAATTTCTTTCAACATGGGGATGATATGACAGCTCATCCAAAACTCACTTGATTTCGATTTCTGTGTGCCAATGCAGTAGACCAGTGATGGAACACTCTTACCATGTAACGCAATTTTCGGGACGAAAATTCTTTCAACATGGGGATAATGTGACATCCAGTAAATTTCCGTTACCAAACTCCGTTAGTTCCGTTAAGTCTTGCATACACGTGTCTTGAGCACACACTAGTTGTCGTTTAACGTTGGTGACTTTAAAATAATTAATAATGTCAAACTAGTAATAATCTAATCAATAATGTGATTATTGTATCATGCTTATGTGTTTGCGTGTTTTTAAATACTAATTGGGAAACTAATCGCGTAACGTGGAAACGTGCCTATTAATTCGTATGTCTTGTGTTTTTATAAAGGTAAAATATATAATTGTTATTATTAGTTTATATCTTTATATTATTAAGTTAAAAACACTTTACAAAGAGTTTAAAAGCTTAAACTTTATAATATACAAATTACAAGGGCTTAAATGGTAATTATGCAAAATTAAGTTAAATAAAACAAAAACCCTAGCCCCCCCCCACACCCCATCGGCCGCGACTTCACTCTCTACCCCTCTCTCTTTGTGATTTCGACCAAGAACAAGCAAGAAACCACTGGATTTGATCGATTTCAAGGATTACAACAAGTTAGAATCATCAAATACAAGCCATTACACGTTTAAAGGTTAGAACTTTACAAGGTTTGAGGAGTTTTTATGTTGGCCGAACCCTAATTCGTGAATGGGTGTTCATGATGTCGAAATTGTTGTTGTTTGATGGTGTTAGTATGTTAGTTAGATGGTATACATGTTGTTTAACGTTGATTATGCAAGAATGATACGTTTTTGATGAATTGATCATGAACTTTGATCCAAGACAAACCCTAATTCGAAATTGATGTTGTTATGTGAGATTGATGATTGTTTGATGAATGTATGATGGTTAGTAGGTTGTATGAATGCTAGGTTACATTGATCTTGCTAGAAATTGATGAATTGAAGTTGGTGTTCATAGGTTACTAATAATAGTAACTTTATTTTCATGATATGATGATTTGATGATGGATTGATGTTGTTGATGTGTTTATGATGATGGTTAGGTGTTAGATTGTTGATATGAATGCTAGAAACCTTGGAATGAAAGTTGTAGTTGATAGTTTGCTAAAAGTAGAAACTTGTGATGTTGAATGTTAATGAATTGCAAAGAGTTGGTGATGTAATGTGCTTGATAATGGTTCATGAGTATTAGATAATGATTTTGGTGCAAGAAATCTATGTATGATGTAGTCTAGTTCATACCTTGCCAAAAGTGGAAACTTTTGTTCATGATGATTGATTGATTATGATGATTGGGTATTATTGATCAGGCTTAGATGTTGATATGAACTTGAATTGGTGTATTATTAATGAATTCATGAATACATTGGGTGTTTGATAGATTTTGGAATGTACTTTCCCAAAAGGGAAACTCTTTTTGCACAAAGTTTGAAAGATGATAGTTTGAGCATGTTTGGGATATTAGGAGCATGTTAGTATGTTCATGGATGATTTCTAATGTGATAGAACATGTTAATTTAGCTGTATGGAATGTTTGGATAATCATGGGTGATGTATGGACCTTGATGATCATGTATGATGTTGATGTTGGTTAGTAGTTAAGACATCATGCTTGGGACTTGAAATTGATTATTGTGGTGTATGTTGAATGCAATGAACATGGTTAATGAATATGATTGTGATCATCATACACGCGTACGAATCTGAGGCCCCTACTTAGTAGGATTGGCAAGGTTTAGGATGTGAAGTCGTGAGTGGCTTCACATGGCATGTAGTGCGTGATTTGATCCTTGTGTGGCGCGTTAGTTATGTTGTAACTGATGGGCATGTTAATGTTTTAGATTCGCATGACTTGTATGATATTTAGTGGTATGATGATCTAAGTTATGCATTGGGTTATGTAGCACCTGATGTGATTCAATTGAATGTTAACCATGTATGTTATATGTTCACGGTTGCTTAATTGAATTATAACTCATGATGTCACCAACGGGTCAAACGGGTCAACTGAGTCAAACGTGTCTGTTTTCTGAAACCTTGAGTCTTTGGTTGTAATTTTCTTAGGGTTCCACATGTTCTCTGTTTACACGTACTTATGTACTTACATGATCTAGGTAACCTCTGAAGGTTGTCTGTCCACTCTTTCTTTCAAGTAAACCCTAAGTATTCATTACGCGTATCAGGTGAGTTCATGCCTCTCTTTTTACTTAATCTCTTTTGGGGGAGATAGCATACTGGTAATTTACAAACGCTTAATATATATTTAAGTTGTGTATAATATTAATATAGTGCTGTTTATCATGGAAAAGTCCTCACACTTTCGAATTGTTAATATTGAATAGCGGGGAAACTTGGGTAGTACTACTGGGTCTGACGAGCCCCACCTGTGTGACTCGAGGTCAACTAGGTGCAATTTGTCCTATTGAACAATGTCACGCCCTGGTAAGGCGTGACAGGAGGCAACAACTTATCACAGTCAGCTTCAATTGCGAAATCACTATGAATTAATATTTATTGTTAATAGACTAGCTATCTGTTACAATACACTGCTTATAAATCAAAACTGTTAAATTATTTATATTTGAATGCCAACTCTTGAACTCACCAACCGTTGTGTTGACATTTTTAGTATGCTATTCTCAGGTCGTTAGCTTCGCTTGCCATAGGAGCACTGCACGGGTTCATCATGCATATTAAGACTCCATTTTAAAGACATCTTTGTTGGTTTTATTTATTAATGATTACTCATTTGGGTTGGCGTGTGTTTTGCCATACTATGCATTTATACACTTTGGGTTTCTTTACTTACAAAACGCTTCTGCATAATTTTAAAGTTTGAACTTTGGTTGATTTTATTTTAAATGTGGCATATAGAGTCATTCTGAGTAACTATTGACTGTGATCGTCGTTTGATCACACGCCTCGCGGTAAAACTCCGCACGTGGATTTTGAGGGTGTGACAGATTAGGCCCCAGTATGCATCCTTCCGGGGTAGCTAACCCGCATACTGTTGAGCTATCACCCTTCATTGGGTGAGAACCTCCATACGTTTGCTTGAAAGCCTTTTTTTACGTTCATTCATTCATTAATGCATGCATTCTTTCATTTTGTTCCTCTTTTCGTTATCTTCCACTTTACATTACATAATATTTTTCAATTCATTCATGAACATACAAAGTAAAACCACGGGAAGACAATCATGCAAGGCAAGGAACATGAATGTAAACATACAACATCACCATACAAGGCACAAATCATACATACATAACAACAAGCATAGGCAACAATCCTACATCGACATACATGCCTAACATATCATCTATGGCCTCAAAAGTCAACTTACATGAACCCCTGGGAATCTCCCAAGTCACAGCCTACATCTACACATCTCCCTGAAAGTCTAAAGGTAAACTAGGTTTTTTTGGGCGAACGAGCCCTATTTGGGTGTATGGGCACCCTTTAGTCGCATAGCCTTCCAAGCGAATGAACACTATGGGCGAATAAACACTAGACGAATGAACACTATACAAATGAGCACTTAGGCGTATGAACAGTCGCATGACTCCTATGCGTATGAACCTCAGTCGCACGACTCACATGCGTATGGAACTCAATCGCACGACTCACATGCGTATGGACCTCAGTCGCATGACTTCCATGCATATGGACCTCAGTCGCATGGCACCCATGCGCATGGACTTCAGTCGCATGCCTATCGGCCATATGCCCTCCGGTCGCATGCCATTCGGTCGCATGGCCCTAGCTAATGCAGAATGCAGTCTTCCCCGAACCTAATCTGCTATTTTCGGCCTCCAAACCCTCTCAAACCTGTCTAAGCTCAAATCAACCATCCTAAACCTTAGAAATACATACCACAACACCATTCAAGCACACCCAAGCCCGAAATCAAACCCCACCCGAATCACACACATACACATACATACGGGTTCAACACCCACACTTCAAAAACGATTTTACTAAGTGTTCCAGCCCCAAAATCAGTCAAAAACGTGTAAAAGAGGGGTCCTAGAACTCACATAAACAACCCCCTTCAAGTAGAGCTTCCCACAAACCCGCTACCTTCAACTTTCGCGCTCGAACCCATGAAACCGAAGCTCAAACCTCCAAGGATTTTTTCCGTTTTGGCAAGTTTGGTCCCTCGACTTTAGACTTTATTTCTTTTCTTTCTTTTTCTTTTTTCGTCGGCTTCAAAAAAAAATAATCAGGTGTTACAAGATCATCATAGAAAACAAGAGTTTCTAGTCAATCAACAAGTTCTTTGTCTAATCTAATAAATCATTCGTGTATAACCTGCGAAATAGGTTTATCTGATAGTGTTTCACGATTCAAAGATCAATGCAAGTGAGTTTGATTATTTGAAGATTGAACTCGAATATGGTACATTTGATTTGTTTATATTTGATTTATTGTTCAAGAACCACAAAATTTTCAACACTAGATCTTAGAATAAACCACTTATTGCTAAAATTTTAATATGCCAGATTTGTGTATATGTTAACACTAGGTTAGTGGTTACACGGGTGGACTAATACTTAATATGACACATGAGAAAGTAAATTATAGTAATATATATATATATATATATATATATATATATATATATATATATATATATATATATATATATATATATATATATATATATATATGATGTTGAAAAGATAAATTAGAATAAAAATATTTTTTTTATATAACTATATAACAAAATTACGATATTTCATAATAGAAATAAATGAAGGTAGAACAATTGAACATAATAATAAAGAAAATTATTAACTAATAAACAAATTTGATAAAATCTACAAAAGCATGTAACGATGATACGTAACTAAGACAAAAAACAATCAAAATTAAAAACTAATTGTTCATAAAGATGTAAATACTTATTTATGTAATGATATTTAAAGTTATAAAGGATGAGTGAAAATCACATTAATGAAATGTTGTTAAAAAACAACTAATATCAAAAATATGAATAACGTAATGAAATTTAAAATTAATTAAGAGAAAAATATTATTTCAAAAGAAAATATGACAGAAGCTTTTATTTTAATAAAACGAAAGTTGTTAACAATAATACTAAAATTAATAATTTAGTCATTATTTGTTAACATAAATATCAATTTCTTATAAAAAAATGTCAAACAAATTAAAAGTAATAATTGATCATTAATATAATATTTATTATAATTGATATGAGTTAATAAGTAATTGATATGAGTTAATAATTTCCAAATTTATATTAACTCGAGATTAAAGGATGTAGCGACATGTGGCAATGCACATATGGTGCTTAGGTGGACGCGCTAGAAAGACGACACGTATACTCAAAGTTAGTCTTTTATTATAAGTTATAGATATAGATTATTTGCACTTGCTTATTGTATTTCGTAAATTACAAAAAAAAAAAAAATTTGTTTGTCTATCTTATTAAATAATTACCTTAATTATAAATAATATTAATTAAGTCTTTTTTAGATTAATAATGATTTTCTAATAAATTAAGAAGTATATCTTTATATTAATGCTATTCCTAAAGAAACAAATTTTTATAAAGTACATTGTTTTTAAACATCAAAGTTATTTTAAAATATGAAATATCTTAAAGTTAGTGTTTTTAAAAAGTAATTTTTTTATAAACCAAAAATAATTAAAATTGAGAGTTATATTAAGGATATTTATATAAATGACAATTTTTTGAAACTAAATGTTTAATTTTTTTTATTTTTTTTTAAAAGTTGATATCATTGTTTTATTACTTATAGTGTTTTCTTCTACGTAATTTAAATCATATCTTATTTTAAAATATCATTTTAAAATAAAGTAAAATTTTATTATATTAAATTTTTTATTTATTTAACCCGTATAATATACGAGTTTATTAAAGCTAGTATAATAGTAAATCATTAAAAAATACATAGTATCAATAAACGCAAATGATTTTAATATGTTGAAGTTTTCTTACACATGTAATATATGAGTTTTTAACCTAGTGTATTAAATATACGAGATGAAGCTCATATGTTTGTTCGTAAAGACTTCAGTGAGCGGACTATTGAATTGTAGAAATTAGATAATGAAAATGTGGACGTATGTTTTAGCTTATCCTCATCCCATGTGTATACCATTGTCAATCTTGTTCGCCTTTACATATGTACATGCAAATGGGTGACGTTATTCGGATTGATTTACATGCGAATGACATTGGTGTTTTTAATCGACTCATTCTTTTTTAAATCATTAGTGTTGCAGTCTATACAGTGACGAGTGTAAGTACCTCAAAACCCGCATTACCAAGATCTGATCTAAAGTCAGACTCCTTAAAATCGTATCTCTCAATGGTATTTTCATAAGATTGTGCAACTTCTAGCATGTGGTACGTAGATATTCATCTTGTTGGTATTCTCTAACTAGGTGCTTTGTTGTATCAGCATTAACGATCTTAGCGAAGTTATGGAATTTTTCTATCCTCTTAGATGATTGTCCGATCCACCTAATCACCCATCGAATCTTTTCCACCGCCGTATTAACATTTTTCATCTCATCCTGGACGACCAAATTTAAAATGTGTGTAACACATCTAATATGCGTCCATTTGCCTTTTTACTTGTTGGAATTCCGAAGTACCTTTTTTAAAAAATCAGTTGCCACATCATTAGAACTTGCATTATCAATTGAAATTGTATAAACATTTTTAATCCCACATTCTAGCAAACATTTTTTCATTGCTTTCCCAATGTCTACCCCATAATTATTTTCTTATGGACAAAAGTTCAAAACTTTTTTCCTCATTTTCCAGTCATTATCGATAAAGTGAGCGGTGAAACACATATAATTAGATTGTTGACCAGAAGTTCGGTCAAACAAATCCTACCGGTATAAATGTTAATAAAATCATAAACTTTCATTTTTTTTCTTCTTGAAACTACTTGTAAATGTATTTGGTAATTTGGTTCTAATTGAAATTTTATAAGATGGTTGACATATACTCATAATACTTAAAACCTCTCATTTTACAAAACTAAATGGCACCTTATCAGTTACAATTATATAACATAAAAGCCTTCCTAATTGCTTTTTGATCAAACTTTCATGTGGTCATTTTTATTTCCAACCCCGTATTGAAAAGTTATTTATGTTTGCCCACTATTACTTTAGGTATGTATGAGGCATATTTCTTTAAATGATTGCTTAGATTGGTTGTACCTTGCGATTTAGAGTCAACCTTGTACACCGATGAATAATGAATGCACTTGGCCTTTTTAACACTCTTTATTAGTGAACTTATCAAACTCGCACCACACATGTGATCTTCGTTGGTATTTTTTTTTGTTTTCTTTGTAATTGCTTTAGTTGTTTGTGTAATTTGATCATCATTGACATTAAGGTCAATCCTTTGTTTTTCGTTTTTCAGCTGAATCATATATTTCCAACATCTATATGTAAAGAAAACATACAAGAATTAAATCAAATTCAAGCATATGAATTGATAAGCACCAAACGCTAAACTATCATAAAATTAGGGCTGGCATAATGGGTATATGTTTAAACACGATAAGACCTGTTTAGCAAAAAAAATACACTATGTATTTTTTTTTACTTTCTTAAAATAATTAAATTTAGGAGTCTTAGATTTATCATTTCTTCTTTTTGATACCTAAAACACATAACTATCACACTCAAACCACCAAATCTAAGTGTTAAAGGTGTCATTATCATGTTTGATACTTGTGCTAATCGCGTCGTCTGTAACCTGTTAAACACGATAAGACACGATTTGCCAACCCTACATAAAATAAACTATATAAACCAAAAGTGTCATAAAAATTGTATTTGTGTCACTAAAATTAGCTATTGTTTGAATTAAAGTATCACAAAATAATAATAATAAAGTACGAACACACATCGTAAAGATTAAACTATTAATACACACTAGTATGAATAAAATAAATACACACATACACAATAATATTTAAGCCTCCGAAGGATAAAAATTAAAAACCCATACCTTGTCTTTGAAATTTGATTGAACCACAAGCCGGTTGAACCACCTTCGATTAAAATTGTGAATGAACCACAAGCCAACACTGTTGCCGATTGAAAGTATTATATTGTCTAACTCCGATTACAAGCCATTGTCACAAACCAACAAATCGAACATATGTCATTATAAATATAAATAAAACTAAAGCCTAATAAAATAGTTATCAAAAAGTTAAAAAATTAATTACTGTATGAAATATCTATAATATGAACACACATGTTACATATATGCACATAATAAACCTACATATACTTTTTTATTTCAATTTATGAATGAATTAAACTTGGAAGTAATTAAACTTTTTCTTTAAACGTGATTAAAGCACAAGCTTGAAGACACCACCTTCAATTAATAGTGTGAAAATCTGACAACCGTTTCTGATTAAATGTTATTGCCAAAGTCCGACTCCGAATCTCCGATGCACCACTCTTTGAATTAGCTATGATTTTTAATTGTTACAACAATTTTAAAAAATCGGGCTTTGAATTTTGATCCCATAATCGGGTTATTCGGGTTAAACCGATTAACAACATTACCAACTCAATTACCGACCCTAAAGACTACATTGGGCTCGGTTTAGTTTGACAATCGGGTTCGGGTTGATCGGGTTCTTCTTTGATCGGGTTCAAGTTGATTCGGGTCGGGTTTGATGTTCGGGTAAAAAACACACCCGTAGTTAAGATAATCTTGAGTTGGAAGATAATTAGATAAACATAAGTTGTACTAGTTTATTCAAATACGGATTTAAATTTATAAACAATTTTTGGCAATGAGTTTAAGAACCGAAAAATAATAATGTTGAATTCAAAAGAGATTAAATTGATATGAGTTATAAATTAGATATATCAGGTGAAAAGAGATAAAATATAAGGGATTAACCGACTTGAATCAACCTATATATAAAGCATTGACCTATATATATATATAAAGCTATTATTATATTACGAAGGAAGGAAGTATGATTAATTAATCATCCGTGGTTGGAATATTTGAAGAAACGAGTTGATCGATCTTGAAGGTACGTACAGTCTAATTCTAAACATGCCTTCTTCTTACGCTATCATAGACAAAGCATCAGGGAATTTGATACTCTTAAACGCAGGACCTGACGATCGCGTGGATTTAGTATTTGAAGTCGACTTTAAGGATAATATTGTAACTATGCAGCATTACTACAATGGCATCTACAAAACACTGTTGTCTCCTGATCATGAAGTTTTTCGGCTGACATTCCGAACGAATGACTGGAAATTAGTCACCGCCAGACGTCATCATACAACCAATCCACTCTTGGGATGTGAGACAGCTAGGGGGATGGCGAACCTTGCATTAGCTTGTGAGATGGTGTTTGAAGTGGCCTTTGAAGATGCAGTACTCAAGATAAATAGATTAATGGACGACGAGAAAGAATATGAAGACAGTATTTGTGCGGTTTGTCATGAAGAATATAAAGCCCGAGATATGGTCGCCACGTTGGCATGCAACCACGCTTATCATGTTGAATGCATCAAGAAGTGGCTGATGAAAAGGATTTCGTGTCCTCTTTGTAGGGATAGTGTTTTTGATGATCCTATATATGTTCGTTATCTTAAGATTGATCAACATGCATAACATTGCCATTGGGGTACGTACAACAGTTGTATGATCTCTATAACACCACCGTCCCTAGCGTCTAATGATCACAATATTTCTTCTTTTAAATGTTTAAAGATTCTTGGTATGTTTAATATATAATTTTTTATGCCATCATCATCTTACAAGGTATGCTAATGTACGTGTTATTTTGATTACTTGGTGTTTAAAGTTGGGTTTACATCATCATCTCTTACTTTTCTGTTGTTATTATAATGTGTTACCTTGGAAAAGGGAGGACTTGATATTTGATAGTTGTAGTGCTTTTAATTTTTTCATGTTTTAGTTACACGTTGCTTTGTTTTAAATGTTTAAAAACAAAGTTAACATTTTTGTTCCTAAGTAAACAACGCACTTACAAGCCATGGAGTTAAATAAAACATCCCTGCAAGTTCTACTATTTTACATGCCATGGAGTTAAACAAAGTTAACATTTTTCTTCATGTTTTAGTTAGACGTTGCTTTTAATTTATCTTTAATTAGTAGAAGGAAAGGTAACTCTGTTTTACAAAATGTTTTATTATCATAAACATACGTTTTTTCAATTTTGAGGTTTAAAGTATCAGATTGGTGTTAAATAAAACATCTCTGCAAGTTCTACTATTTTCTGGTGGCAAAACATTTCATTCTTATTGGCTGAAGATATTCTCTCATTGTTCAAATATTTCCTTGATCTACCTAAAGGTGCATATAAGGTCCTCCAAGTCTTAGACCAACAAATATAATTACAAAGAAAGCCGGTAAAATATAAAGTTACACAATCATAAACGGGTTTTGCAACCATATATCATCAAGTATAACTAGCATATTCATATTTCTATAAACAAAGTAAAGATACAAGTAGTTAACTATAGCATCCAATATATTATATTTTATCACTCTAGTATGAACAAAGATAATGTCATATGAAAACCTCCATTACACTCATCAAGTTGTAAATAAGAAAAAATCTACTACATTTTTCTTATGTACGAGAAATTCAAATAAATCAATCCAATGAACTAAATCGATCTCCCGATTTCAAAATAAATAAACAATCATTTTGATCGTTTTTTTCATCATAACATAATGATTCTCTAACTTTAATCTATTGTTGATTCAAGAACATTGTATAAAGAAATTAGAAGTTTCACATGAGAAATGATTTGAAACACAACCAATTGATGATATTGATGCAAATGGGTATTTATTCATCACCAACGAAGGTTTTGATGCTGATAGATAAAAATAGATGAGATATACGCAAATGTAATGGACAAGATTTCGATACTCTAATGATGCATGTGGTTTTTATAATTGTTATGCGCTATTATATGGATTTGAATATGAATTTATATGATTTTTAAAAAAAGGCAACAAATGAGCTCTACTGGAAGAAAGTGTGTGCAACAAAGAGGGTTTAAGGATTTTAAGTGTCGTAGCGGTGGGGATGGCAAAAAACATCGTTGGGATTTAAGAACCAGATATGAAGCCTTTCAACTCTAACGGAAGTAATAAAGCACCAGTCCCATGGGAGTTTTCATCGTTCATTGACTTGTAAAGCTCTAATGTTGAAACTTGGTCAATCCATGTTGAAACCATGTCAAATCAAAAAGGTGGTAAATACCACGAAGAGTAATACCCATGAAGAATATAATTTTAAATGGCTATTTCAAATTTTCTTAACATGCCTGTTCGACAGGCATCCATTTGCAATAATTACTAATCGAGATAAAGCTAATGGCAATGTAATAAAAAAGTTTTTCGAAAAAGTCGACATCGTTATTGTTCTTGGCATAAGAAAACACATGATATCAAACATCTTCGACCTCTTAAATTTCATTATAATGACTTTTAAAAGTTATACAAATAGTGGGAAAAGAGTAATATCCATGAAGAATATACATTGGGCATTCTTATATGGTAAATATAAATTTGAAAATGGATATTGGATTTCAATAATATATAACCAATGTCATTATTAAGCAAAAGCTTTTCAGAGAATTGTATAACCAATGTCATTATTAAGTAATATCCATGAAGAATATATTGCTTTTAGTTGGCAGGACATGAAGTGGAAGAATTGAGTATTTACTCTTTTTTTATGAATATACAAATTCAAAGACGATGTTAAATGAGTTTGTAATATAATATGATATAGTTGTTAAGGCTTGAAAGGATGCTGCAAAATATGAAGACTTCAGGACCATGAACTCCAAACCAGTTCTTTCTTCAATTAATTTGATAGAGGCGAAAGCAAGTTCATATTACACTAAAAAGCTATTTGATGTATTTAAGTAGGAATGGCTCGAAGATACAATCATGTTAACTTATAAGACAATCAGTAAGAGTTCATAAGATATCTTATACAAGGTTAGACAATTGAATATTGATATGATATATCATAGAATTGTTAATTTTTGTCTCATAAGATAGATGTCACATGTTCATGTGTAAAATTTGAAATGCATAGGATGTCATGCAAGCATATCTTATATGTCATGAAAAAGAGACATGTTGAAACCCTTTCCGATCATTTTATTTTTATCTAGTTGCACACTTGATGCTAGGGATAATTGCACTATTGGGTTCGAAGACACACATAGTGTAAGACCCATTCCCAGGACGCTCACAACCGGTCAATTATCGCACAAAAACATACATTTAACTTTAATATTATTAAAACATTGCAACAAAATAATACAACATTCATTACAAAATATCGTTCGTTCGCATTACAATGCAAAAACATTATCGCAACATAAAATGGATGTCAACCAAAATAAGTCGAGTAGCCACCCCGTGCCATTCTCAGCAACAATCACTTGCCAACTATAAAATGCATAAAAGTCAATGTTGCTGAATGAGTTCTAGTTTTACATAAAACATTATATTACCTTTCATTCGTTAAAACATTTTCTTTACAATCGCACATGATCACACATCGTACGTACATCAAGGTAATAATTATTATCTTCCATCATCGTTCGTTTCGTACATATCGCACGTTTCACACATTTCGTACTTATCACACTTTTCGTACATTTATTTTCTTTCACTTCAACCTAGGTCCCATCGTATGCTTAACCCCCCTCTCGAGCACAAAGCCATATCATCAAACGTATGGAGTAGTCACTAAGACTGACTCCCCTGTGTGTGTGAACTCTTATGGGTTTAGCCAAAATCACACGCTACATATCACACAGTTAATACCATATCACACATATTGGAGCAGTCACCAAGACTAACACCTACTGTGTGTATGAACCCTTATGAGTTAGCCAAAATACGCACACTATAAACATACAGTTGAGCTAACAACTTTCAACGAGTTGTGAACCTCCTTTCATTTGCTTGCAAGACTTTTTCATTCATTTATTATGTTCCACTTTGTTATCTTAAATCTTTTGCTTCGCTAAGATAGTACTTTACGTTCATTAGCATAATCACACCACGTAAAGTCGCGTCATAATACGTAATAAGGAACATAAGGAAACCCATCATACATAACATACATAATCAGGCATCATCATGCATAAGCATAGCATCAATTACACATCATCATACATGCCACATCATAAATCATCCTTCACATCATCTATGACATTATAAAGTCAACTTACATTACCCCTGGGAACATCCCAAGTCAAAGCCTACAATTGATATTTTTCCCAAAATTCAGAAAAATATTCTAAGTCTTAGGTGCATGGGCACTATGCAGGCACATGGCCCATCACTTAGTCATTCTGGGCAAATTCTAGGCGCATGAGCACTATGCAGGCACATAAGTGCCTAGGCGCATGGGCTTTCTGGGCGTATGGAACACTTAGCCAAATCCAGCCTCTTCCAGGCGCATGGCCACTATTTGGGCGCATGGACACTATTTGGGCGCATGGCCACTATTTGGGCGCATGAACTTTTGGGCGCATGGAAAACTTAGGCAGTTTAGACCGTTGGGAGCATAAGCCTAATCCAAGCGCATGGGCAGCTAACTCACACTCAAATCATTCTAATTCAGTCCCAGTCATCATACTAACATGTTCTAAGATTATATCTTACATTCTAAGCATCAAAACATAAACATAGCACAATCATAACATCATAAATCAAAACCCACCCCCATACACACATAGACATACATACGGGTGTAACACCCACATTTATAAAAACATTCACACATGCATTTCCAGCCCCAAAATCACATAAAACATGTAAAAAGGGGATTCTAGAACTCACCTTTGACAACCTTCGAGTATGACTACTTCAAACTCGTTTGTAAATGAGTTCAATACCTAGAAACCCACCAAAACACACAACCGAACACATATAAACACACAACCAAGGCATAGGCTGGCCAAGAACACTTAAAACATCAAATCTTACCTTAAATCCGGGCTTCTTCTTGTTCTTCTTCAAATGTTCGAGAGCTTCACAGCTTTCTCTCTCTAAAACCGGTTGCAAAGGTGTAAAAGTAACATGGCATAGGCGACCATGTTGCTTTTGTACAAATTAATATAAAGTTTTGTATCTTTTTACACATTTAACCCCTTTAAATGAGTTTATTGTCTTTCTTTCTTTTTCTTCACTTTGATTCTTTCTTGGTCGTCTTGTAAAATATTCGGGTGTTACAAGTTCACCCCCTTATATTGGTTTCGTCCCCGAAACATATTATTCCTCAAAAGATGTGGGTAATGCTACCTTATCTCTTATTTAGTCTCCCATGTAGACTTAGATCCCTTCATGTGCTTCCACTGTACACGCACAAGGGGAACTACTTTATTCCTCAGCCTCTTCTCCTTACGATCAATGATAGCCACCAAACGCTGCACATAATTGAGCCATTCATATACCTCGATATCTTCCAGTGATACCACCATATCCTCATCAGCAAAACACTTCAGTAGATAAGATACATGGAATGTTGAGTGAATTCAACTTAACTCATTGGGTAGTTCCAACCTATAGGCCACCTGTAACATCTTGTATTTTTGGGATAATTGAAAGTTAGCATTGTTAATTCTTGTAAGGGCCATTATTGCCATATATGAAACTTATGGGTTGTTTATGTGAGTTTTATTTGTTAGAAAGTTAATAGTCTATTATAATTCAATATAATAATATATAATGATAATGTTACTAATAATAATGATGGTAATAATAACTATAATAATATAAACAATAATAATAACAATGTGTAATATTAATAATAATAATAATAATAATAATAATAATAATAATAATAATAATAATAATAATAATAATAATAATAATAATAATAATAATAATAATAATAATAATAATAGTAATAATAATAATCATAATAATAATAATACTAATAATAACTAAGATTATGGTAAAAATAATAATAATAATGATTTATACAAATTATTAAAACCTAATTAAGTATAAGGGTTTGCTTTGTGATTTTTGAAACTTTAAACATTAAGGTTTGGGCATAAAATGATAAGATCGAAAACTAAAGGGACCATTTATGTACAACCTCAAACGTCAAACACAATTTCTTCCCCCCTAACCCGCAAATCCGGCCACCATTCTCCGGCCAAACTCCGGTCGGCTCCGGCCAACCTTTAAAACGCCAAAATGCGACGATTTTGTTCCAACAAACCATTCCAATGCCTTCTGGAATCAACTTCGAACTTGAATCATCGATTAATCACCTTTTAATCATCGGTTACTAGTCTAATCGAAAGCATAACAGAACCACCTTCAATTCACTAGTCGTTCGAGCCTTAAACATGGGTAACAACTCAATTAATTCAACCAGATCGAACGATTAATCATCTTTAATCAAACCCAACACTCAATTAAACCTGAAACAAATCCAATCGTCAAATTCCATTGCCATCTTTCGTTGCGACCTGAACCCATTCGAAGTCCCCATTTCGAGCGTTCTAATATACAATTGATAAATGGTTTCTTATTATCGAGGTTACTGGAAGCTTTCTGCAAAGTGAAATTGAGTATCAACATCATTTGCTATCCGAACCATTCACGAATTGGTCGCGCTTTATTCTTCGTTTGTTCATCATCAATCCGTCTCTAATTCGGGTAATTAAGCACATGAATACACTCGTTTAAGCATCGGGATTAAAAGCCCCATGGTTAATTCGATTATCGACAACGAATTGATGATCAATTTGGTGCTAATCGGTTCTAGGGTTCTACAAAATTTGGGGGTTCTATTTATATATTTTTTAAGCAATTAAAACCAAGTGATACCAAGGCTACGACCCTGGTTTACTGGTTAAGTCACTTGCCTTCAACACATAAGGTCCCGGGTTCGAACCCGGACAACCTCATGTATTTTTTTAAAGACTTTCAGCCTTAAATAAAATTCAGAAATATTTCTAAAAGATACAAAATGGATTTTGTAAACTCTAAATATTTTTTATTGGCATAAAATCATTTTCTTTATTTTGTTTAAAAGTTTAAACAATTAAATATTTTTTAAAATATTTTAACAAAGGTTATTTTCGTTGTTTTTGTGAATTTTGAATAGTAAAATAATAAAGTATTATTTGGTTCAAACATTACTTTTAAATTTTTGTTTAAAGGGTGTTAATTTCATTTGGTTATAAAACTTTATTTCAACTTTATATCTAAATTCTTCAAATTATTATAAATATTTTCTCCTTCATATCTTTATATAAAATATGAATATATTTTTTCATTTATCTTAAGAAAATATAATTGATTCCATTCGTTAAATATAATTGTTTGACAAACCTCAAATACCAAATGCCCTAGTTCTCGTTTAACCATTAAAATTATTATTACACTTAAAAATCTTGTAAATATACATTTTAGATGCATTGTGAAGGACTACGTTGAAACGACGTTTATTATTCTATTTTAATCCTCAAATATATACTTATTGATCATGTGAGTATTTCTATACCCCTTTTTCATATTTTTACACTTTGGGGTGAAACATGTTACATTATAATCATTGCACTTGTAAAACGTTTGATTCTTATAAACATTTGGGCAATACAATTATTTGTTGTGGTTAGTTGAACTATATTAATTACAATGTATTGACGATTATGTGTGCAATCATTAACTATTGCTAGCCTGGAGACGTCATAGATCTATGGGCTTGACATGCCTGCTTGGTTTAACCAAGTACACTTAGCTAATCATATAAACTTGTAAACGTGAAAACTTGTAAACTGTCAAGTTTTGATTGTGCATCTGTCTTACATCCCTAGTTACTTTGTTCACTAATTTATAACATGAATTGCCATCTTTTATATGCTTATGTATTGAAAAACTATGGAAATCTCACCAACATTATGTTGACCTTTTATTTTTAACATGTTTTAGGAAATGCGCAAATTTGATAGCCATCTTTGAAGCTTATTCACACCTAGGAATGGACCTAGTTAAATAAATGGATGGACTTGAATTATTCAGATGATGAATTGTTGATTTCCTTATTTGAGATTTATTTTTTTAATGTTAAATTTGAAACTTATGATTATTATATTTGGGTTTAATAATAGCGTTATGTGGCTGTAAACGATCTTAACCCTCACATCTCGACGTTTCTGTCGTCAAGGTTGGGGTGTGACAGATTGGTATCAGATCCCATAACTATAGGGATTTAGGTTATTAAAAATGGTGACCTAGACTATAACGTATGCATGAACCTTATAGAATTATATTTCTATCTTGTAAACTATATGGTTTGCATGCTACATAATGCTATGCCTTCTTATGTGCAATTTGATGCCTTAGCATAGGATTGCTTAAACCTTGTTACCTGTCTCCCCTAAACTTATCTTTGACTCTTTGATTCTCCCCGAACATGAAGCCTCTTAATCTTATTCTCGACGACACGTGGGATCGTATACTTATTTTTTATGACTTGAATCTTTAGACGTTATGTCTAATCTATACAAATCTCATCAAGGTTTTGATTTCATGAACCTAAGGAATATTGTGTGACACATAGACACCTGTATTCTGGATTTCCTGGCAAAAGGCCTTCGCATAAATCCTACGGGAGATGAGTGATAAAGTATGGTCAATATACACAAGCTTCTAAGGCAAATGGGTCAATTCACCTTGATGTGTCAACGTTTCCAAATGGTAATGCGTTACCAAATAGAACCATTCCATGTACCTTACAACTCTTAGCTTATCCTTGTTTAAATTACTGTCTTTTAAATCCTCATTCTCGTGACTAACTCATTTTGTATCCAGCATGTCTCGTCATCATGGAAAGCGTGGAAGTTCCGACCGTAAGCTTGCGGCAATGTTCGCCCGACAAATGGTTGTTGTGCTCCTATCAATGGTTGTTGAACTTAATAGCACCCTAATGGCCAATAGCAACAACAATACCAATGGAAACAATATTGGTGGTGACAACAATGCCCATGGAGAGAATAGCAACAACCAACATGGGAACAATAACACCTGCACCTTCAAACATTTCAACTCGTGCAAACCCACTAGTTTTAGTGGAAAAGAAGGAGCCACTGGACTTCTCGAGTGGTTTAAAAGTATGGAGAACACGTTCATCTTTAGCGAGTGCGCCGATGAGTTCAAGGTTCGCTATGCTGCAAGTGTCCTTCAACAACGGGTACTAACATGGTGGAATAGTGAAAAGAGGAACCAAGGGGCTGAAGCTGCCTAGGCGTTGCCTTGGGAGGAATTTAAGGATATAATGATCCAAAAGTTCTGCCCGAGGAGCAAGTTGCAAAAACTGGAGGAAGAATTCTGGAATCTCAAGCAAGATGGTGGGAATCATTTGGCTTATTCCACCCGGCATCATGAGTTGAGTATGCTTCTACCACATATGGTAGACAATGTGCCTCGCAACATTGAGAAATTTATCAAGGGGGTACCACCTCAAATTCAAGATGGTGTGGTGTGTAGTAGGCCCACAACTTTGGAAGAGGTAATTACTATCACCGTGCAGCTCACTGAGAATCATATTAGGGCTGGCACTATGTCGGTGAAAGGTGTCAAGACTGCTGCAAAGGTGACACTCGAGGCAACAAGGGAGGTAAAGGCCGAGTCATCCTCTCAAAATAAGAAGCGTAAGTTCACCCTAACATGCAACTACACTGTGACAACACCAAATGCTCTTCAAAGACAAGTGGTGGTTGCAAATCAAGCCCCCGTGGTTATAGCTTATGCTGGGCCATACCCGATGTGTAATACGTGCAAGTACCACCACACGAGCAACATTCCATGCCGAGTCTACTCGCTGTGTGGGAAGTATGGGCATTTGGTGGCTACATGCCTTCACGCGCCAGACAACACTGCGATGCTTACCAACCGAACCTGTTATAACTGTGGCGAACCTGGTCATATACGTCCTTAATGTCCTCGCAATGAGGGAACTGTGCCACCGGCTCGTTGAAGGGCTTTCAACATTAACACCAATCAAGCACAAGCCAACAACGACGTGGTGAATGGTAGGTCGTTGAATTTCTTTTAAAATGTTTCTTGTCTTGTAAAAATGCCTACCTATGTTCATCATACCAATAATAGGTTATTACCAAACAAGTATGTATCTTGTAAATAGTCATTATGCTTCTGTATTGTTTGATTCGGGTGCGGATAGGAGTTTCGTGTCCTTGGAGTTTGAGCCTATAGTTTCTAAGTCACGTGTTAATCTGGAAATATCCTTCACGGTTGAAGTCGCCGATGGAAAATCGATCGTCGTTGACGTCGTAATACACGATATTACTTTGAGACTTAATGAACACTAGTTCTTCATCGACCTTATTCCTATGCAACTGGGAAACTTTGATGTTATTATCGGCATGGATTGGTTAGCCAAGCAAAATGCGGAAATTCTATGCTTCGAGAAGTGCATTCAAATTGCTTTACCGATGGGTGATACTTTGAAAGTCTTTGGGGAGAAATCATCCCAAGGACTCAAACTCATGTCCTGTATCAAGGCCTGAAAGTGCTTAAGTAAGAACTACGTAGCTTTTATGGCGTATGTAGTTAATACGAAAGCCAAGGCTAAGGAACTGAAAGACAACCCTGTCGTGCGAGATTTTCCCGAGGTGTTTCCCGAGGATCTTAAGGGATTACCTCCCGTGCGAGAAGTTGAATTCAAGATTGACTTGATCCCTGGTGCAAAGCTTGTGGCTAAATCACCTTATCGTCTTGCACCGTCTGAAATGCAAGAATAGGCTAGTCAACTGCAAGAGTTGACCGACAAGGGATTCATTCGTCCTAGTTCGTCACCATGGAGTGCACTTGTGCTGTTCGTGAAGAAGAAACATGGTTCATTTCGTATGTGTATCGACTACCGGGAACTTTACAAGCTTACTATCAAAAACCGATATCCTCTTCCTCGAATCGATGATCTCTTTGATAAAGTCCAAGGAGCAACGTTCTGGGTATCATCAATTACATGTTCACAATGACGATATTCTAAAGACCGCTTTTCGTACCCGATATGGACATTATGAGTTCATGGTTATGCCTTTTGGCTCGACCAATGCACCTGTCGTGTTCATGGATCTCATGAATCGAGTATGTAAACCGTATTTGGATAAGTTTGTGATTGTGTTCATTGATGACATTCCTATTTATTCCAAGACGAAAATTGATCACGAGATGCACTTGCGACAAGTTCTCGAACTTTTAAAGAAGGAGCAACTATACGCCAAGTTCTCCAAGTGTGAGTTCTGGTTAGAAGAGGTTCAATTTTTAGGGCATGTGGTGAATAGTCAAGAAATTCACATTGACCCTCCTAAAATAGAAGTCGTGAAAAATTGGCGTGTTCCCACAACCCCAACCGAGGTTCGTTCTTTTCTGGGCTTAGCGGGATATTACCTTAGGTTCATAGCAAATTTTTGAAGATTGCTAAACCATTAACGGCGCTAACCCAAAAGACCCGACTTTTTGAGTGGGGACCCGAGCAAGAAAAGGCTTTCGAGACACTGAAACGCAAGCTGTGTAACGCTCCTATGCTAACACTCCCCGATGGGATCGACGATTTCACCGTGTACTGTGATGCTTATAATCAAGGTCTTGGTTGTGTTCTTATACAACGAGGAAAATTCATAGCATACGCGTCAAGACAATTGAAGGTTCATGAAGTGAACTACACAACTCACGATCTTGAACTTCGTGTTGTGGTTTTCGCTTTGAAGATCTGGCGACATTATCTTTATAGGACGCAATGCATAGTCTACACCAATCATAAGAGTCACCAACACATGTTCAATCAAAAGGATCTCAACATGAGGCAAAGACGTTGGATTGAGTTGATTAGCGACTACGACTGTGACATTCGATATCATCCTGGAAAGGCGAAAGTTGTAGCCGACGCGCTGAGTCGTAAGGTCCACAACAAGACTATTTCACTTCAAGAAATCCAAGATTGAAGGAAATGGTTTGATACATTAGGGGAATTTGATACCGAGATTCATGTAGGTGTTAACAAGGCTACTATCATGCTTCAAAACATAAGGATTGATAGTGATCTTGAGTTATGCATTCGTGAGGCTCAACAAGCAACGTTAACCGACGAAGGGAGAGATGAAGATTTGGTGTTTAATGTTCGGCCACAACCGAAGACAAAACCAAACGGCATGTGTTACTTCTTGAATCGATTGTGGATTCCGAATCGTGATAACCTTCGACACTTCATTATGAACGAAGCTCACCTAACTCGATATTCCATTCATATTGGCTCATATAAGATGTACATGGACCAGCGTGGTCAATACTGGTGGTCTGGAATGAAGAACGATATCGCGTCTTATGTTTCAAAGTGTCTCCATGTGCAAGAATTAAAGCCGAGCATCAACGACCTAGTGGTTTACTTGAACAACCCGAAATCCCTATGCCGAAATGGGAACATATATCTATGGATTTCATAACCAAGTTACCTCGTACTCCTCGTGGCCATGACAGTATATGGGTGATTGTTGACCATTTGACCAACACGGCACATTTCATACCAATACGAGACACATACAAAGTTTCAAGACTGGCTCGCATCTACATTGACGAAATTGTGACTCGTCATGGCATGCCATTGCATATCATATCCGACAGAGATGCTCGTTTCATTTCGTATTTTTGGTAGTCTATGCAAGAACTCTTGGGTACTCAATTGGATTTATGTATGGCTTACCATCCTCAAACTAATGGTCAAACTGAACGAACAATTCAAACCCTCAAGGACCTAATGCGTCTTTAGGTCCTTAACTTTGGTGGTGACTGGGATACGCATTTACCACTCGTAGAATTTTCGTATAAACTCGAGTATCAAGATGGCACCATTCGAAGCACTTTATCGTCGTAAATGCCGATCACCGATCTGCTAGACCGACGTTGGAGAAAACTTCATCGTTGGTCCTGAACTTATACAAGAAACGACCGATAAAGTCTCCACAATCCGCAAGAACCTTGAAGTGACAAGAAGTCGACAAAAGAGTTATGCCGATAAGTGTCGTAAGCCGTTGGAGTTCCAAGTTGGCGACTGGGTTCTTCTTAAGGTTTCATTGTGGAAAGGTGTTGTTCGCTTTGGGAAGAAGGGTAAACTGGCTCCAAGATTTGTAGGACCTTTCAAAATCCTGAAAAGGATTGGGAAAGTGGCTTATAGACTGTAACTACCTTTCGACCTTAGTGGAGTTCATCCTGTGTTCCATGTCTTAAATTTGAGAAAGTGTTTGGCTGACGAGAGTCTGCATGTTCCATTGGAAGACATCCAGATCGATGAGTCATTTCACTTTGTTGAAAAACCTGTTGAAATTATGGATCGCATTATGAAGAAAACTAAAACCACAACTACTCCAATCGTCAAGGTTCGTTGGGAGAATAAGTGTGGATCTGAATTCACTTGGGAGTGTGAGGACCATATGAAGGCAAAATATCCGCATTTGTTCGCTTAGTTCATTCTTAATTTAGGGACGAAATTCTCTTAAGTTGGGGAGACTGTAACATCTTGTATTTTTGGGTTAATTGAAAGTTAGCATTGTTAATTTTTGTAAGGGCCATTATTGCCATATATGAAACTTATTGGGTTGTTTATGTTCATTTTATTTGTTAGAAAGTTAATAGTCTATTATAATTAAATACAATAATACACAATGATAATGTTACTAATAATAATGATGGTAATAATAACTATAATAATAAAAAGTAATAATAATAACAATGTGTAATAATAATAATAATAATAATAATAATAATAATAATAATAATAATAATAATAATAATAATAATAACAATAATAATAATACTCATAATAATAATAATACTAATAATAACTAAGATTATGGTAAAAATAATATTAATAATGATTTATAAAAATTATTAAACTTAAAAATTATTAAAACCTAATGTAATTAAGTATGAGGGTTTGCTTTGTGATTTTTGAAACTTTAAACATTAAGGTTTGGTCATAAAATGATAAGATTGAAAACTACAGGGACCATTTATGTACAACCTCAAAAGTCAAACACAATTTCTTCCCCCCTAACCCGCAAATCCGGCCACCATTCTCCGGCCAAACTTCGTTCAGCTCAAGCGAACCTCTAAAACGCCAAAATGCAACGATTTCGTTCCAACAACCCATTCCAAGACCTTCTGGAATCAACTTCGAACTTGAATGCATCAATTAATCACCTTTAATCATCAGTTACTAGTCTAATCGAAAGCATAACCGAACCACCTTCAATTCACTAGCCGTTCGAGCCTTAAACATGTGTAACAACTCAATTATTTCAACCAGATCGAACGTCTAATCATATCTAATCAAACCCAACACTCAATTACACCTGAAACAAATCCAATCATCAAATTCCATTGCCATCTTTCTTTGCAACCTGAACCATTCGAAGTCCCAATTTTGAGCGTTCTAATCTACAATTGATAAAGGGTTTCTTATTATCGAGGTTACCGGAAGCTTTGTGCAAAGTGAATTTGAGTATCAACATCATTTTCTATCCGAACCATTCACGAATTGGTCGCGCTTTATTCTTCGTTTGTTCATCACCAATGCGTCTCTAATTCGGGTAATTAGACACATGAATACACTTGTTTAAGCATGGGGATTAAAAGCCTCATGGTTAATTCGATTATCGACAACGAATTGATGATCAATTTGGTGCTAATCGGTTCTAGGGTTCTAAAGGATTTGGGGGTTCTATTTATATGGTTTTTAAGGAATTAAAACCAAGTGATACCAAGGCCACGACCCTGGTTCACTAGTTAAGTCACTTGCCTTCAACACATGAGGTCCCGGGTTCGAACCCGGGCAACCTCATGTATTTTTTTAAAGGCTTTCAGCCTTAAATAAAATTCAGAAATATTTCTAAAAAATAGAAAATAGATTTTGTAAACTCTAAATATTTTTAAAGGCATCGAATCATGTTCTGTATTTTTTTTCAAAGTTTAAACAATTAAATAATTTTTTTAAAATATTTTAACAAAGGTTATTTTTGGTTGTTTTTGTGAATTTTGAATAATAAACTATTTTTGTTTCAAACATTGCTATTAAATTTTTGTTTAAAGGGTGTTAATTTCATTTGGTTATAAAACTTTATTTTAACTTTATATCTAAATTCTTCAAATTATTATAAATATTTTCTCCTTCATATCTATATATAAAATTGATTATACTCTTTTCATTTATCTTAAGAAAATATAATTGATTCCATTTGTTAAATATAAGTGTTTGACAAAACCCCAAATACCAAATTGAAACCCTAGTTCTTGTTTAACCATTAAAATTATTATTAAACTTAAAAATCTTATAAATATACAATTTAGGTGCATTGTGAGTGACTATGTTGAAACGGCGTTTATTATTCTATTTTAGACCTCAAATATATACTTATTGATCATGTGAGTATTTCTATACCCCTTTTTCATATTTGTACACTTTGGGGTGAAACATGTTACATTATAACCATTGCACTTGTAAAACGTTTGATTCTTATATACATTTGGGCAATTCAATTATTTGTTATGGTTAGTTGAACTATAGTAATTACCATGCATTGACGATTATATGTGGAATCATTAACTATTGCTAGCCTGGCGACGTCATATATCTATGGGCTTGACAAGCCTGTTTGGTTAAACCAAGTATAATTAGCTAATCGTATAAACTTGTAAACATGGAAACTTGTAAACTGTCGAGGTTTGATTGTGCATCTGTCTTACATCCCTAGTTACTTTGTTCACTAATTTATAACATGAATTGCCATCTTTCATATGCTTATGTATTGAAAACTATGGAAATCTCACCAATATTACGTTGACCTTTTATTTTTAACATGTTTCAGGAAACGCGCAAGTTTGATAGCCATCTTTGAAGCTTATTCATACCTAGGAATGAACCTAGTTAAATAAATGGATGGACTTGAATTATTTCTTATGATGCAGTGTTGATTTCCTTATTTGAGACTTATGTTTATAATGGTACATTTGAAACTTATGATTATTATATTTGGGTTAAATAATAGCGTTATGTGGCTGTGAATGATCTTAACCCTCACATCTCGACATTTCGGCCGTCAAGGTTGGGCACCTCTCCTACTCGAGCAATGATTCGAAAAGGTCATATGTTCCTTGGGCTCAACTTGCCCTGCTTTCTGAACAAAATGATACCCTTCCAAGGTGAGACTTTCAACATGACTTAATTACCCACCTGGATATCGACCCGTCTACGTTTCCTATCGGCATACGACTTCTGCCTATCTTTGGTTGCTTTCATGAAGGCTTTGATCTTTTCAAGCTTCTCGGTCGTAGCCTCGATCACCTTAATACTTCCTAGCTCTTTTTGACCAATATCACCCCAACAGACGGGTGTTCTACATCTCCTATCATATAGCATCTCATAAGGAGGCATACCAGTACTGGCATGATAATTGTTGTTGTATGAGAACTCAGCTAACGGTAAGTGGTCATCCCAAATTCCTCCAAAGTCAATGACGCATGCCCGAAGCATATCTTCTAGCGTCTGAATTGTCCTTTCCAACTGACCATCCGTCTAAGGATGAAAAGGCGTGCTAATATGTAACCTCGTCCCTATAGCATCATGGAACCTGTTCCAAAACTTAGATGTAAACCAGGTGTTATGGTCAGACACAATAGACACCGGCACACCATGACGAGTTACAATCTCTTTGATGAACAAATCCGCCAACCTCTCAGATCAATATGTCTCGCGGATCGGTAGGAAGTGAGCACTATTCATCAAACGATCAACTATCATCCATATAACATCATATCCCTTCGCGGTACACGGTAACTTCATATCCACTCTGGTATATCCAACGGTTGGATCTTCCCGTACGGCTTTTGATGCTCGGCCTTCACTTATAAACAAGTAAAGCACTTACTCACATATTCGCTACATCGCGTTTCATATCGGGCCACCAATAGTCCTTTTTCATATCTTGATACATCTTTGTAGCACCGGGATGAATAGAGTATCGAGTCTTATGAGCTTCACCCATAATCCTCCCACGTAAATCCCCATAACAAGAATCCACGTTCATCCGAATCGGGTTCTAACACCGAGTGTGTTTTCACCCAACTCCGCTACTAGACCTCTCATTATTTCAGAGTTACGATAATCTTCTTCCAGCGTCTCATCTTGAAACTCCTTGACATGTTTCATAACATTAGAGGTCATAATCAACTGATAGGCTATCACCCAAATCGGCTCAGATCTCTCCTTTCGGCTAAGCGCATCCGCCACCATGTTGGCCTTGCCCGGATGGTAATGGATCTCTCAATCATAATCCTTTATGAGCTCCAACCATCACCTCTGCCTCATAATTAAGTCCTTCTGCTCGAAGAAGTACTTCAAATTCATGTGGTCAGTGAATATGGTGCACTTCGTCCCATATAGGTAGTGCCTCCAAATTTTTAACGCAAAGTCCACACCTGCTAGCTCAAAGTCATGAGTAGGATAGTTAACCTCATGAACTTTCAATTGTCGGGATGCATAAGCTATAATCTTTCCTCACTACATCAGCACGCAACCCAACCCCGAGTAAGAAGCATCTGAGTAAACCACTGAATCCTCATTTCCCTCAGGTAACGACAAGATAGGAGCCTGAGTCAACCTCGCCTTTAACTCCTCAAAAGCCTTCTCTTGATCCTGACCCTATACAAACTTCACATCCTTACGGGTCAATTTAGTTAATGGAGAAGCTATCTTAGAGAAGTGTTGAATGAATCTCTTATAATAGCCTGTTAAACCCAAGAAACTACGAATCTCGGATGGCGTCTTTAGTAACTTCCATTGCATCACCGCCTCCAGCTTTCTCGAGTCAACCATAGTCCCCTCGGGATTCATTACATGACCCAAAACTAAACCTTGCGCAACCACAATGCGCATTTAGACAATTTAGCATACAACTTTTCCTTTCTTAGCGTCTCTAACACTTCCCGAATATGACCATCATGCTCCTCCTCGCTCTTTGAATAAATTAGGATATCATCAATAAACACAATCACTAATTTATCCAATATCGGCCGACACACCCAATTCATCAAGTCCATAAAAACAGTTTGTGCGTTGGTTAAACCAAAGGACATAACGAGGAACTCGTAGTTTCCATAACGCGTGCGAAAAGTTGTTTTAGAAATATCTTGCTCCTTCACCTTCAACTGATGATAACCAGATCGGAGGTCTATCCTTGAGAACCAACTTGCACCTTAGAGCTGATCAAACAGATCATCAATTCTCAGTAGTGGATACCGATTCTTCACTATCAACTTCTTTAGCTCGTGGTAGTCTATGCACATCCTCATAATACCGCCTTTCTTCTTCACAAATAAGACCAGAGCACCCCATGGAGAGATACTCGGTCTAATGAACCTCTTATCAAGCAACTCTTGCAGTTGCTCCAACAATTCCTTCATCTCATCGGACCCAACCGATATGGTGCCTTAGCAACAGGTTGGGCACCCGATATCATGTTAATCTGGAACTCGATCTCGTGGTTCGGTGGCACACCTGGTTGGTCTTTTGGAAACACGTCCGAAAAGTCACACACAACCGGTACATTTGACAGTTATATGTTAACGCATCCACATCATTCACATAGACCAAGTAAGCACTACATCCACGCCTCATGCACTATCTGGCCACCACCATCGAAATCACTTTCGGGATTGTGGTGACTTGAACACCATATACCGTCACCAAACTCCTGTCAGGAGCTGACAACCGAATCATCTTCTTACGACACACGAGGTTCACCTCGTAGTCTGCCAACCAATCCATTCCTAGGACTACATCGAACCCACCTAAGTTCATCATGATTGGTCTAACAGGAAACTTATGACCTTCTAATTCTATGTCACAGCCTTTTATCATCTCAGAAATCCTGGTAGACTTACCTATGACAATTTCTACATCGATGGGCGTATCTATACGCCTACTACTAACAGAAAATTTAGCACAGAAAGCAACAGAAATATAACTTTTAATAGCACCAGAATCAAATAACAAAGAAGCTAGAGTTTGGTTTACTAGAAACGTACATGACACAACATCGGGGGTCCATCTTAGCCTCCTGCATAGTCATTGTGAAGGCTCTGCGCTCGCCTTCTTCCCTTCACTTTTGGTTGTCTTCCTTACCCCGAAACTCTCATCCCTAGGCTTCTTGCAGTCCCTGCTTATATGACCCCTTCCACCATAGTTATAACACCTCTTCAGCCCACAATCTCGTTCCAAACGACCGAGCCTCCGACATTTAAAGTAAAGGTTTGATCCCCACCTACAGTCGTTAGTATGCCCCTTAGCACACTTACCACATCTCATCGTCTCCGCACCAGACGTAACCACATGTCGGTCTTCCATCCTGGCAACCTTGCTGTTTAGAGTTAAACTCTCATGTTCAATCCACTTTCCATTTCAATTCTGGTCGCCGCTACCCTTATTGTTCACTTCAATAACGGTCATCTCCTTCACCACCCTAATCACCTCAGTCACCATAGACGACAGAATCGTCTGCATGACCTGTTGAACTCCATTAACATAAGCCTCTTTCAATGCGGTCATTAGGTTAACACTATCATCACCGCCTTCCGGGTGATGGATCTCGGGCTCTTCGAGTGCCATTTCAGCAGCCCTAGCCATGCGTCTCGTGACACGCGGTCCAGCAATACGTCCACCACAACTTTCAAGTGGCGAAACCTTCGAAGATCTACCACCGGCCATCCTCTAACACGCTATAAGATTCAAACACTAACATGGTCATTCTAGGTAATAGCTCAGTTTATGTCAACTATAGTAAGTCCCTTATTACAGTGGCCAGTTGTAATTAGCCACTTACTTTACTTTTCATACCCCAAACATTTCCTATCCTCACTACGTTAGTATCTAAATCTACTAAAAGCACATAACATGCGCACATAGTACTAGTTAACATTAAGAAAATACTTGATGGCACGCAGCTACTCGGACTAACATCCCTTCTCTTTGTCCCATTTTAAGTTTAAGTTTAGGTTTCTTTTAAAAATATTTACCCAATTCACTTAAACTTTGGCTCTGATACCAACTTGTAAGGCCTCGTTCCCGGGACGCTCAGAGCTGGCCAATCATCGCACAAAAACATACATTTAACTTTAACATTATTAAAACATTGCAACGGAATACTCTAAAAATTTTCATATCATTTAACTAATAACTTATGCAAAATAATACAACATTCATTACAAAATATCGTTTGTTCGCATTACAATCCAAAAACATTATCGCAACATAAAGTGGATGTCATCCAAAATAAGTCGAGTAGCCACCCCGTGCCATCCTAAGCAACAATCACCTGTCAACTGGAAAATGGATAAAAGTCAGTGTTGCTTAGTGAGTTCTAGTTTTACAAAAAACATTATATTACCTTCATTCATTAAAACATTTTCTTTACAATCGCACATGATCACACATCATACGTACATCAAGGTAATAATTATTATCTTCCATCATGGTTCGTTTCGTACATATCGCAAGTTTCGTACATTTCGTACTTATCACACTTTTCGTACATGTATTTTCTTTCACTTCTATCTAGGTCCCGTCGTATGCTTAACCCCCCACTTGAGCACAAAGTCATATCATCAAAGGTTAAACGACAAGGACCCCATATCGCACATATCGCATGTACGGAATAGTCACTAAGACTGAATCCCCTATGTGTGTGAACTCCTATGGGTTTAGCCAAAATCACACGCTACATAACACACAGTTAATACCATATCGCATGTATTGGAGCAGTCACCAAGGCTAACACCTATTATATGTATGAACCCTTATGAGTTAGCCGAAATCGCACGCTGTAAACACACAGTTGAGCTAACAACTATTAATGAGTTATGAACCTCCTTTCATTTGCTTGCAAGAATTTTTCATTAATTCATTATGTTCCACTTTCGTTATCTTAAATATTTTGCTTTGTTAAGATAGTACTTTACGTTCATTATCATAATCACACCATGTAAAGTCGCGTCATAATACGTAATAAGGAACATAAGGAAACCCATGATACAAAACATACATAATCATACATCATCATGCATAAGCATAACATCAATTACACATCATCATACATGCCACATCATACATCATCCTTCACATCATCTATGACATAATAAAGTCAACTTACATTACCCTCGGGAACCTCCCAAGTCAAAGCCTACAATTAACAATTTTCCCAAAATTCAGAAAAATATTCAAAGTCTTAAGTGCATGAGCACTATGCAGGCACATGACCCATCACTTAGTCATTCTGGGCAAATTCAAGGCGCATGGGCACTGTGCTGGCACATGAGTGGCTAGGCGCATGGGCTTTCTGGGCGTATGGAACACTTAGCCAAATCCAGCCTCTTCCAGGCGCATGGCCACTATTTGGGCGCATGAACTTTTGGGCGCTTGGGAAACTTAGGAAGTTTAGAACGTTGGGCGCATAAGCCTAATCCAGGCGCATGGGCAACTAAATCATGCTCAAATCATTCTAATTCAGTCCCAATCATCATACTAACATGTTCTAAGCTTATATCTTACACTCTAAGCATCAAAACAGGAACAGAGCATAATCATAACATCATAAATCACCCAAAATCAAAACCCACCCACATACAAACATACACATACATACGGGTGTAACACCCACATTTATAAAAACATTCACACATGCATTTCCGGCCCTAAAATCGTATAAAACATGTAAAAAGAGGGGGGGGGTTCTAGAACTCACCTTTGACAACCTTCGAGTATGACTTCTTCAAACTCGTTTGCAAATGAGTTCAACACCTAGAAACCCATCAAAACACACAACCGAATACAGATAAACACACAACCGAGGCATAGGCCGGTCAAGAACACTTAAAACACCAAATCTTACCTTTAATCCGGTCTTGTTATTGTTCTTCTTCAAATTTTCAAGAGCTTCACAGCTTTCTCTCTCTAAAACCGACGGCAAAGGTGTAAAAGTAACATGACATGGGTGACCATGTTGCTTTTGTACAAATTATTATAATGTTTTGTACCTTTTTACACATTTAACCCCTCTACTTGGGTTAAATTGTATTTCCTTCTTTTTCTTCACTTTTATTCTTTCTTGGTCGTCTTGTAAAATATCCGGGTGTTACATATAGCGAGAAGGAAGTCAGCATGTTAACTTTCTGGTGTGTTCAATATAATTTTATTAAGGCTATCGAACAAGCAAAAGATTCTCCATCTACAATATAAAAAACGTAATACCATGTGGTTTAAGTTTTTAGAGTAGCGAAGCCTTCTAACAAGGTCGAAACAGTATGAGAGTGTTTCAAAAGATTTAATTATGGGATGTCACAAGTACACATAATGCCTCTAATTTTTGTTTGTGATATGCTAGTTCATACTAATATAAAAGATCATCCAAAAAGTGCAACTACAATCACATCTTACATAGAAGCAACAATAAAGAGAGGTTATTATTCCATTGAACTTGGACATTACATCGGTAAGGAAGGTAAAATCTATACTAATGTTAAGGATTTATGATTGTCAATAAATACTAATCTTTAATTTTTCAAGAAGACTAGTCATTACTGTAAAAAGAAGGATAATATGTAAATCGGCATGAAAATTTGGCTATTTTGGCGTTTGTTAAAATTGCTCTTGTTATAGCGAAGGTTTTTTTAATTATTAGATAATGAGATTCTATAATGTTAAATGTATTCAAACAACAGATCTTAAATAGGTTTTTAAATTTGAAATTGTTATAGTGGTTTACAATTGGAATTATTCATGTTGGTACTTATATGCTGAAATTGGATTAGTTGTTATTGCTATCATTTTGACCAATTATGGGTCAATCATGCACTATTTTTCCTTTACCAATTCTTGGTCAAATATATATATATATTACTAATTTCTAACTTGGATATACATTTTGTAGTTGTAAATCATGCTTTACAAGTTGTATTATTGTGTTTCCTTTAAAGTTTTACGTTAAACCCTAATAGTTTTTATCTTTTACATTTAACACTAACATTTTCGTTTACTTTTAACTTTTATCTCATGTATTTTCATCTTATTTTTTTGTTTTTACGTTTCATTCTAAAACCTTTGAGTTAACATGCCGCAACATGCATATATGGTTTAACGTTTTTATCTATGACAATGATATGACATTGATGTTACCTACCACAAGTTTATGCCCCGTCACAACGCGCGGGAATAATACTAGTATCTCTTAAAATCAAGATGGGTCAAAGTTTTGAAATGGGTCATGTTACCACTCATATATGTTTTGCAACAATTATATTATATTTTGTTATATGTTTCCATACTTACATTTCTTAGTTCCCATGAATTGATCAGACTATATTGAGTTTATTATCGTTTGTGAAGGCTACTAATATATAATAATCCGGTACGAACTTACTATATTGAATTTATTATGGTTGACGATGAGTTATTATTCAACTAATTGAATTGTATCATATTATATTAATAATTATCTTATAAAAAATATACAGGACCGGTGAAGGGCTTAACAATTACAACACAACAACACAAAGAGGAGATTAACCAAACTTGATCAAACAGTAAACTGGATTAACCACAATAATGATACAAAGAACACAAGTAATAATAAAGAGACAGAACAAGAGATTTGGGTTTCAAAGATGCAGTATATTGCTTTCTCAAGTTCTATTACAAGTGTTACAAAGCATAAAGAAAGATACTAGAACATGTAATACTTATACTACAACCTATAGCCGGCTATACTTTGAAAGCCAGCTGGATACAATTGACTAGACACAAACAAAATCAATTGTAGAATCAAAACGCATATCTGCCTTTTGACCTTGCGACTATGACATGCCATAGCTCACATCCTTATCTATTACAAAAAGGATAAAGTACATAAAGTAGAAGGTTATAGACTCAAGACCTCAATGTACAGTTACCAAAATCATGGACCTTTTCACCAACTCTTGTAAGTTGGTGACTTTACAGAGATGTAGCGGAAAGGTGTCCAGCTTTATGGAACAGTACATCAGATAAAGCATATTACTAAAAGTCTTTGGAAGAAATCTGTCTTCATAGGATGAAGCTTCGGAAGACTTTGTCTCTGAGGCTTCGGAAGACTTCATATTTGGCTTCGGAAGATATTGGTCTTGGCTTCGGAAGATTTTACACTTAGAATATTTCTAGTGCATGGTGTAAAACTTCCGAAGCAATTCTACTTCAGTTCTTTAGTGCATTGCTTGCAGAGAGACATTGGATGTTTTGGTTTGCATCAGACTTAAAGGAATCCTTACAAACTCCCCCTAGGCTGATGCTACCAAAACATTTAGAAGATCTTCAGATGTTAGTAGTCTTCAGCATAATCATGACCATACCCTTCTTCATTAGATGGTCAGGATCATTCAGACTTTCATAGTATCTTCTCATCTCAAAGAGATCATGCAGATGTAAGTTGATTATGTCTTGCCATGTATAGACATTCTTAACACCTTGATCTCTGATTACATGCCATCTTTCTGGATTGGTAGAGAAGGTCCAGGATAGGATGGGTGTCTCAGCTGCAAGAGGAGCCACTTGTATTGGAGTTGATTGGGCTGCCTCTTCATGCACTTCCTCAGGTTGATCTGACTCAGCCTGAGGTGTAGAGGTAGATGATTTAGGCTTTTTCTTCTTAGACTTTGGTTTAGAAGCCATCCTCTTCTTCCTCTTAGATGACTTTAACTGAGAAGACTGGTCTGCAACATCTTGTTGATCATCCTTGTATTTCTCAGTTGGGTGTTCCTCCCTCACAGGTTCAGAAGGAGAGGGAGTTTGACCCTGCTGTGGATCAGAAGATGAAGCTTGCTGAGGCTCAGCAGGAGATCTGGGTTGTGTTGTCTCAGGTTGTTCAACCTTAACCTCCACTTCAGGTGGGACTTGACTTGGAAGAGAGTGTAAGTCAATCAGCTCTCCACTCTTGATCTTCTGCTTGATTACCCTCATATGCTCATCCATTGTGGATAGAGACATAGGGCCAAGTCTCCTTCCGGAGAATCCATACAGCTTCAAGAAGCTCATCATCCTTTGTCTGTCAGCAGACTTCTTCATACTCTTTTGGATGATGGCTCTTGACTTTGCAGCTTCTTCCCTTAGCTTCTTCTTAGTTGTGTATCTCTCCTTGACTAACTCAAGCTCAAGTTGTTTTAAGTACTCAAACTCAACAAAGTCATAGGACAAGGGAAGAAGTGCATCTGCCTGATAGAAGCCTGTGGCACTCAGGTAGTTGATCATTTTGATCCTATCTTCTTCTTTGTCTACCTGAGGTTCTTGTTAAACCACATCTTCTTGTACATGGCTTTCTTGAACTGGGGAGAGAGTAAGAGCATTCTTGTAGAGTCTTTTCTGTCTCTTCTCCTCTTTGAATTGGAGAAGTAACCTTGCATCCTCTTTTTCTTTCATCTTTCTTGACACATCCATGTCAGCTAGTTCATTTAGTTGTTCTAAGGGAAGAGAAATGATTTCATCAATGTCATAGTTCCTGGTCTGCAGGTAAGTAATCCTGACTGCCCTCAACTCATCATCTTGAGTATTTAATCTGGGGGCAGCCCTGATTGCAGCTTGCATAAAACCTGAAGACCCAGATGAACTTTCTTCCCTTAGCTTTCTCTTCCTCTCTCTCTCTCTCTTCCTCCTCAATTTCCTCAGGAGTCAAAATCCTTTTCCCTTTGTCACCCACAGACCTTTGTGACTCAGGGTGGATAGAGGTTTGGCCTTCATTACTTGGTGTAGCATCCATGCTCTGGCCAGAGAGAGGCTGAGAAACACCTTCACCAGCAGATGTCTCAGAGGGAATGTGAATCTCTGCAGCAGTTGATGATGATGAGACAGGGGTCTCAGGTTCTGCCACTGGGCCTTCAGTCAAGGTTTCCCCTATGAAACTAATCTTAGGGTCCACCTCAACATCCAGTTGACCGATGGCATTACCTGATTGCCTAAGTCTCCTTCTTAAGCTAAACTCTGCAGTGATCCTGTCTTGGATTCTTTGAGCCAATCTGTCAGCTTGTCTTGAGTTGCTTGGATTGACAAGTGGCATATTGACTAGATCCAAACCTTCATAGAAGTTCAAATTTTGAAAGTCAAATACTTCTTGTTGCCCTTGAACTCTGTGAAGAATAAGAGTTCTTCTATCAGCATCATACCTCCACCTTATGATGTAGTTTGAAGTTCCTTGAGGTGGGGATGACACAGCCCTTGGTATACCTTCCTCAAAGAGACTCCTGATGATAGAGTCTATAGAGTCCACATTAATGTGAACTTGAGGAAGTTGCTGAGAATGCACAATTGCAAGTGAGGATGGTGAGTCCTCTATGTCCATTCTCTGTGAAGAACTCCCAGGTTCTGTGGCTGCAATGACTTTCTCCCCTTTTTTGGTAGCATCACCCACTTGCATAGGTGAGCTGGAGGATAAATCAATCACATCCATAGGTTCTTGTGTTCCTGGTTGAGCTCTTCTTAAAGGTCTCCCAGCTAGTTTTTCCTTGAGATATGAAATCTCGAGTTGCTGATCATTGACCCTGTTATGTAAGGTAGTCACCTGAGATTCAAGGTGACTGACCTTAGAGACTAAATAGGAGCATGTTTTTGACGGTTTTTGCACCTTTAGTCTCACATTCCTCTCTTCTTCATCAGAAGAATCATTGGGGGATGAGATGATTGGACCAAAGTCCTTTCTCTCACCACCAGCTTGAGGTTCTTGGCTGCTGGTTTTCCTCTGCTCACTAGCAATCTCAGTTGAGATGTCAGTGGGCTGAGTTGCCATGGTTGAGGTCTTAATGATGTAATCACTTGCAGAAGTGAGAGCCTCTTCCATATGGACATCCTGAACAGGTTCAGAAGTGTCCACCTCAGTTATAGGTGACTGATGTGGGCTAGATTGAGGAGACTCAGGAGTACTCATCTCTCTTTGAGTAGGGGAAGAGAAGAGAGACTCATGGTACTCACTAAATCCTAAGTCTTCATCAGTATAGAAGGATAGGTTGGGAATGGGTTGATTTAGATCTAAAGGCTGGGGATGGTAACTGTCCCCTGAAGGTTGTTCACTTGAGTGTTGAGACTCAGAGTGAAGGCTTAAGGCTATTGGGCTTGTGAGCTCATCAGGGTGAGCATGAGGAACCTCAGCCCTGATAGTTGAAGAGATGGGAGTGGTTTGCTCCTCAGGGGAAGTGGGAGCTCTAGTGTCCACTTCCTCCTGTAAAGTGAGTATATGGGGACCTGCACAGACTCAATAGCTTGAGCAGGGGTTCGTTTGGATTTTCTTTTGTAGGTGAGGGTTACTTGAGGCCTTTGAAGTGGTAGAGAGGTAGAAGGTGTGGGTTCAACACTAGCTTGTGTGTCTAGGTTGTCACCTTGAGCAATGAGCTCTAACATTTTGGGGACAAGGGCTGTTTCTACCCCTGAGAAGCCTACAGTTGGCTTCTTCATGATTTTAAAGATGTCGGGCTTCATCTGTCCCAATTTAAGAATATTATCTGTTTCCCTCAACTGTGAGCCCAGTTCACAGTTGAGAATGTGTTGAACATATCTAGGAAACATATAATACTCTAAGGAGTCCAAGTTAGCAAGTAAATTGGTATAGACAAATTGAGAGTACCTGAACTTGACCCCTTGAACCATTCCATGCACTATGAAGGAGAGATCCTCAGGAATCTGGTCCCACCCTCCATGCTTGTTTGACAAGCTGTGGATAACCACATGGAGTAGGTATTTCCACTGGGATGAGACCTTCCCTTTCCTGAAGGTCTTTACAGAGAAATCTCCCTCATAGCCCATCTGCTCAAAGGAATGATTGACAACTTCCTTTGGGAAGGACAACTCACCTTCTTCATCATCCAGCTGCAAATGAGTGTTGATGATGGCCGGAGTGATGAAGATTGTCCTCCCTTGCACTGTGGCAGACAGTGCCTTCTCCCCATCCATGATGACCTCTTGGCAGGTCTTCCAAAATTCAAGCAGATGATCCTCATACAGAGTAGGATCAATGGTTAGGGAGGTGAAGTAATTTGATAGAGTTAAGAATTGGCAAATCTCTGAGAAACTTTCATCTTTCTCAGAGCTTAACAGAGCAACCTGGTTGTGTTGCCTGTGAAGTTGCATGGAGAAATCTGGGTTGTTTCTGCGGTTAAGGTTGGCCATTTGAGAAGCTTAAGGTTGAAGAAAGGTAAAAAGCAAAGGCGGTTTTGGGAATTAGGTTTGAGGAATAGTAGAATTGAAGAAGATAGTGAGGAAGAGGGGGAACCGTTGGGTATTTATGTGAAAAGGGATTTGAACCAAAGTTAATGAAAGAGGATAAACTTTGAAATCCGAAAGTCGGTCCCACCTCTGAAAAAGTAGTTTACTTTTGCTCAAAAAGTAGTTTTCTTGGAATTCGAAAAGCTTTCGAAGGTAAATTATCTTCGGAAATTTTAATGAAAAAGCTTCCGAAGCTAAAATGACTTCGGAAGATTTTTCTGAGTGTCTTGAAAATTTTGCTTCGGAAGAGAATAAACACTTGAATGCTTTGCATATGAAACAACAAAGCTTCCGAGATTTAATTTTTGCTTCGGAAGGAAAAAGTCCTTAAAAACAAATAAGTGTCTGAGACAAGGATTTAAGCTTCGGAAGATAGATTTAGACTTCTTCCGAAGGTAAAATTTCTTAGATAATTATTTATTTTGAAGACATGATTTTCTTCCAAAGATAAAAATATATCTTCCGAAGGATCTGAAAATACTAAAGAATCTAAGGAAAGTCTTCAAAAAGGATTTGATATCCAAAGAAAACATGAGCTTATGATAGTGATGAACTAGACAAACTTAGGACACACATATTTTAAGAAATAATTAGAATTAGTTTTAAGAAAAGATCTACTCAAAGTTAATCATCCCAATAGCTGATATTAGATATTTTAATCTCTGTTCATCAAAAGCTTTTGTAAACAGATCAGCATATTGTTCATCTGTATTAACTTTGACTATTTAATTAATCCCTTTTCATAGTTATCTCTTATTAAATAATACCTAATATTGATATGTTTAGTCCTTGAGTGCTGCACAGGGTTCTCAGTGATAGAGATAGCACTATTGTTGTCTATGTGGATAGGAGTCTCCTTGAAGTTAAATCCATAGTCTAGCATCTGATTTTGAATCCAAAGCACTTGAGCACATCAACTTGCAGCAGCAATGTATTCAGCCTCAGCAGTTGATGCAGACACACAGGATTGTTTCTTGCATTGCCATGAGACAACCCTTCCACCAAGGAATTGACATCCCCCAGATGTAGACTTTGCAGTCATGTTGCAACCACCATAATCACTATCTGTATAAGCATACAGATTGAAGTCAGGATTCTTTGGATACCATAAACCAAGTGTTGAAGCACCTTTGAGGTATCTTAAAATCCTTTTGACAGTGATGAGGTGAGACATCTTAGGGTTGACTTGATATCTTGCACAAATACATGTAGCAAACATGATATCAGGCCTGCTAGCTATAAGATACATAAGAGACCCAATCATAGCCCTGTATAAATGTTCATCTACACATTCCCCCTCAAGATCAGGTCCAAGGGAGTGGTTTCTGGCTATGGGTGTCTTAGTAATCTTACAATCAGTCATGTTGAACCTCTTGAGTATGTCCTGAACATACTTTGACTGACTTATGAAGATGCCATCTTCAACTTGCTTCACTTGAATTCCCAGAAAGAAATTGAGTTCTCCCATTGCACTCATTTCAAATCTGTCTTTCATCAGCTTCTCAAAGTCTTTGCAGAGCTTTGGATTAGTTGAACCAAAGATGATATCATCTACATATACTTGAACTAGCAATAAGTCATTTCCCTGTCCTTTGATGAAGAAAGTTCCATCTATAGTACCTCTTTTGTATCCATGTTTACAAAGATACTCAGACAATGTCTCATACCACTTCTTGGGTGCCTGATGCAGCCCATAAAGAGCTTTGTCAAGCTTGCAGGCATAATTAGGATGATCAGGATCTACAAAACCAGGTGGTTGTTTGACATAAACCTCTTCATCAATCACTCCATACAGAAAAGCACACTTTATATCAAGTTGAAAGACCTTGAAGTTCTTGGATGCAGCAAATGCCAGGAATATCCTAACAACTTCTAATCTTGCTACAGGAGCAAAGACATCAGTGTAGTCAATCCCTTCTTCTTGTCTGTATCCTTGAACAACTGGTCTTGCCTTGTTCTTGATGATAATGCCTCTATCATCCTTCTTATACCTAAACACCCATTTGGTTCCAATGGTAGTCTTCCCATGAGGAACAGGACAAAGGTTCCAAACTTTCTGCCTTTTGAATTGAAGCAACTCTTGTTGCATAGCTTCAACCCAACTTCCATCCTTTAAAGCTTCATCAACTTTATTTGGCTCTATCTGGGATAAGAAACAAGAGTGAAGACAAACATTTGCTTCATGGGTTTGTCATCTTGTTCTTACCCCTGTGACAACATCTCCAATGATGTTTGTGGTGGGGTGAGACTTGTGGATCCTTAGCTGAGGGATCACAGCAAGTTGCTGAGAAAGATCCAAATTTGAGAAATTTAGATCTGGCATAGATGATTCACCCTCCACATCACCACACTTATCAAGATTAACTTGATCCAATGAGTGTGTGACATCATTGATGTTGTCATCTATGGTGTGGTTATTAGCATTAAGGAATTCCTGATCACTTTCACCATCACCATTGTTGTCTTCCACAATTGAGGTATCTTTATCTGGTTGTGGAGCCTCTGAGCTGGAATTTGAAGGCACCCCAGATGTATCAGCTGAATTTGTCATTGTAGTGCTGATAGAAACCTCATTTGCTGAAGTAGTTCCAACCGGAGCTGAAGATGTATGAGTTGAAGGTCTTCCTAGCTCAAATCTTGGATCAGGATCACCTGTATTTAAATTTTCTGCAGATCCTAAAACATTCTCACAAGATTTGTTAAAACAGTTGGTAACTAAATCAAGATCAAATAGCCAATCAGGACCAGAACTAGCCACACAGGGTGTGTGTTCATTGAAAGTCACATTGGCTGACTCCTCAACAATTCTAGTTCTGAGATTGTATACTCTATAAGCCTTAGCTTGGGAAGAGTATCTAATGAAGTATCCATCATCTGATTTCTCAGCAAACTTGGCAATTTGATCCTTGGTACTCAAGATGGTGCAAGGACATCCAAATGACCTGAGAAAACCAATGAAAGGTTTTCTCTTGTGCCAAAGTTCATAAGGAGTCTTACCATGTGTCTTAACTACTAAACCTCTGTTTTGCACATAGCAAGCAATGTTTACTGCCTCTGCCCAGAAGGTGATGGGCAGTTTAGAGTCAGACAACATAGTTCTTGCAGCTTCAATTAGTGTCCTGTTTCTCCTCTCAGCAACACCATTTTGCTGAGGAGTCCTGGGAGCACTATATTGTCTTGTAATACCTTTTTCATCACAAAATGTATCAAGGATTTGATTCTTGAATTCAGTCCCTTGATCACATCTTATGGTTTTGACCTTGTGATCACTTTGATTCTCAATTTTTAAGATGAAATTCTTCAGAATCTCAGGGGTTTCATCCTTAGTTCTAAGAAAGAAAACCCATGTGAATCTTGTAAAATCATCTGTGATCACCAAACAATAAGAGGTCCTACCTACACTCATTACACTGGTGGGGCCAAAGAGATCCATATGTAATAAATGTAGGGGAGTAGTGATGGAGTTCTTTTTCTTAGGCTTGTGAGATACCTTATGTTGCTTCCCTTTCAGCCATGCAACACAATGATCATCACTTGTAAACTCTTTCTTTGGCATTCCAGTTACCAAATCATGTTTAATTATTTTACTCATGTTCTTAAAGTTTACATGGCACATTCTTTTATGCCATAGGAAAGATTCATCACTATTTGCTTTAGATAGAAAGCATGAAACTTCTCCAGAGGGAGATGTTTCTTGCAAATCCATCTTGTACATGTTCCCTTTCCTGGGGGCTCTAAGCAGGATGTGCTCATGAGGAATGACCACTCCAGGCTTGAGAACAATGCACTCATGCTCAGTAAAGAGCATGTTATAACTCTGATCACAAAATTGGGATACACTCAGAAGATTGTACCCAAGCTCCTTGACAAAGTTTACCTTTTCAATGCTGAGCTTACCATTTGTTACCTCTGAGTATGTGAGTGTGATTAATTACCCGTTTAATATGTGAATTGAAAATGATCCTAACGAAGAACAAGTCGTGGCCGTGGGTACCCAATGGATGAGCAATCCTCAATAGTAATCAAATTAAACTTGCAGATAGCTTCGAATGATGAGCTGGACTAAAAGCCCTCTACCAATTTTGATTCTTGAACTTAGAGGGTGATGTTCGACTCGTGTGCAGGTCGCGATGAAGATGGTGAGTGTATTCGATCGTCTGGATTGTTTCAGGTGCAATTAAACGTTGTAATCGATCAGTGATAGATAAGTGATTGTTTAATACATGACCTAAAAACTGAACTTCACGCAACCAGAACACGCACTTGGAAAACTAGCATACAAATTCTCCTTTCTCAACATCTCCAACACCTCTCTAATGCGACGAACATGCTCCTCCTTGCTCTTCAAATAAATCAGGATGTCATCAATAAACACAATCACTGATTTATCCACATTGGCCGACACACTCGATTCATTAAGTCCATAAAAGCAGCTGGCGCATTGGTTAAACCAAAAGACATAACAAGGAGCACGTAGTGTCCATAGCGCGTGCGAAAAGCTGTTTTAGGAATATCATGCTCCTTCACCTTTAACTGATGGTAACCAGATCGAAGGTATATCCTCGAGAACCAACTGGCACATTGGAGCTGATCAAACAGATCATGAATTCTCCGTAAGGGGTACCGATTCTTCACTTTCAACGTATTCAACTCGCGGTAGTCTATACACATCCCCATGCTATTGTCTTTCTTCTTCACAAATAAGACTGGAGCAACCCATGGAGAGATACTCGGTCTAATGAACCCATTATCAAGAAACTCCTGCAGCTGCTCCATCAGTTTCTTCATCTCAGTCAGAGCCAACCGATATGGTGCCTTAGCAACAAGTTGGGCACCCGGTATCAAGTCAATCTGGAACTTGATCTCGCGGTCTGGTGGCACTCCTGGCAAGTCTTCTGGAAACACATCCGGAAAGTCACACACAGTCGGTACATCAGACAGTTATGGTGTTGGTGTATCCATGTCCTTTACGTAGGCCAAGTAAGCACTACATCCACACCTCATGCACTTTCCCGCCACCGCCATCGAAATCACTTTCGAGATCGTAGTGACTCGATCACTATAAACCGTCACCGAACTTCCTTCAGGCGCTGTCAATTGAATCATCTTCTTGCGACACGCAATGTTCGTCTTGTAGTCCTCCAACCAATCCATTTCTAGGACTATATCAAACCCGCCTAAGGTCATCACGAACGGTTTAACATGAAACTTATGGCTTTCTAATTCCACGTCACAACCTTCTATCATCTTATAAATCCTGGTAGACTTACCTATGGCAGTTTCTACATCAAAGGGATTATCTATACTTCTACTACTAATAGACAGTTTAGTATAGAAAGTAGTAGAAATAAAACTTTTACTAGCACCAGAATCAAATAACGTAGAAGCAAGAGTTTGGTTTACTAGAAACGTACCTGACACAACATCGGGGTCCGTCCTAGCCTCCTCCTGAGTCATCGTGAACGCTCTGGAGCTCGCCCTCTGCCCTTGGTCCCGGTCGTCTTCTTCCATGCACTGGAACTCTCTGCCCTTGGCTTCTTGGAATCCCTGCTCAGATGGCCATTTCCCCCACTGTTATAACAACTTATAACTGCACAATCTCTCGCCATGTGACCAGGCTCCCACACTTAAAGCAAATATTTGACCCCCATTTGCATTACCCCGAATGCTCCTTCCCGCATTTACCACATCTCTTCGACCCCGCACCGAGTGTAATCACGACGCCGGTCGCTTACCTCCGCAATATTATTGTTTGGAGCAGCTCCGCCACATCCAAACCGTTTCCCATTCTAGTTTCGATTGCCACCACCCTTCTTGCTCACCTCAGCCACCACCATCTCACGCTCATCATACAACCTTCCCACCAGATCAACCGTCGACCTAAACGTGCTTGGCCGGGCAATGATCATGTGCCTGCGGATATCCGCCGGCAATCCTTGGATGTACCTCTTAATCTTTTATGATAAAGGCGTCACCTGATTCGGCACCAGTCGTGCCATCTCATTGAATTTGGTGGTGTACTGCTAGTGTGTCATTATTCCCACCTCTAGCTGCAGGAACTCCCTTTCAACCTTGTCCATCTCTCGGTGAGGACAAAACTCCTCAATCACCAATTTCTTCAGCTCAGACGACCTCGTTCTCCCGATAGCCCTGCTACCCTCAACTTGGACGATATTATCCCACCAACACAACTCCGAGTCCATGAATGAGTGGGTGGCAAACTTCACTTTCTGGTCTTCCTGGCACTTGATGATATCAAGAACAGCTTCCATCTCTCTCACTCACCGGTGAGCAGTAGCAGTGCCATTACCATCAAAAGTCGGGGGCTTGCATCTTTGGAATGCCCCATAGTTACAGCCTTGTGCCGCCTCCGCCACATGCTCTTCTTCCTCTTCCTCATCATCGGAGACGACCGTCTCAGTCTCGGGTTGTCCTCTTTCACCCGTAGGCCTATTCCTTTCCTTACTTTCTCCTTCCCTCGCAGCCTTAATCACTTCGGTCACCACAGACGGTAAGATCGTATGCATGATCTGGTGCACCACTTCCACAACAACCTATTTCACTGAGCCACTCAAATTAGCACTCTCATCCCCAGCTTCGGATGAGGGGTCTTGGGCTTTCCGTGAACCACCTCTTCAGCTCTAGGCCTTCCTCTTGTGGCCCATGGTCCAGCACCATGTCCGCCACGACCTCCACCTCTAGAAGCCTTCAACGATCTACCACCAACCATCCTCTAACACGCTATAAGATTCAAACACCCATACGGTCATTCAAGGTAATAGCTTAGTATATGTCAAGTATAGCAAGTCCTTAATTACAGTGGCCAGTTGTGATTAGCCACTTCCTTTACTCTTTATAACCAAAGCATTTCCTATTCTAACTGTATCTAAATATACTAAAAGCACATAAACCACATAACATGAGAACATAATGCCGGTTAACATTAATGAAAATACCTGATGGCACGCAGCTACTCGGACTAGCATACCTTCCCTTTGTACCGTTTTCAGTTTAGGTTTCTTTTAAAATTTTAACCCGTTTCACTTAAACTTTGGCTCTGATACCAACTTGTGAGGCCCTGTTCCCGGGACGCTCACAGGCGGTCAATCATTGCACAAAAACATACATTTAAGTTTAACATTATTAAAACTTTGCATCGGAATTAATTCAAACCATTTCATATATATAAATAGTTGCTTTTGTAAAATAATACAACATTCATAATTGTTACAAAACATCGCTTGTTCATATTACAATGCAAAAACATTATTATTATACAAAATGGATGCCATCCAAAAAGAGGCAAGTAGCCGCCTGTGCCATCTTCAGCAACACCTACCTGCCAACAGGAAACACATAAAAATCAGAGTTACTGAGTGAGTTCTAGTTTTATAAAATTTTATATTACCTTTCATTCGTTAAAACATTTTCTTTACTATCGCACATGATCACACATCATACGTACATCAAGATAATAATTATTATCTTTCATCATCGTTCATTTCGTACATATCACACGTTTCGCACATTTCGTACTTATCGCACTTTTCGTACATTTATTATCTTTCACTTCTATCTAGGTCATGTCGTATGCTTAACCCCCCTCTTGAGCACATAGCCATATCATCTTGGGTTAAGCGACATGGACCCCATATCGCACATATCGCACGTATGGAGTGGTCACATAGACTAACTCCCCTGTGTGTGAACCCTTAAGGGTTAGCCAAAATCACACACTGTAAACACACAGTTGAGCTAAACAACTCTAAATGAGTTGTGAACCTCCTTTCATTTGCTTGCAAAACTTTTCATTCGTTCATTATGCTCCACTCTCATTATCTTAAATGTTTCACTTCTTTAAGATAATACTTTACATTCATTAGCATAATCACGTCACGTAAAGTCACATCATAATACGTAATAAGGAACATAAGGAAGCCCATCATACATAACATACATAATCATCATACATCATTATCATGCATAAGCATAGCATCAATCACACATCATCATACATCATAAATCACCCAAAAATCAAAACCCACCCGCATTCACACACATATAACTTATGGATACATCACTCACTTTTATAAAAACGTTTAAACATGAAATTTAGCCTTAAAATCAGTTAAAAAAAGTAAAAAAGGGGGTCTTAGTACTCACCTAAGACGCCTTTGGGTATGACTTCCTTCAAACCGATGTGAGTGTGTTGGGATGATGTTTAATGTGCTAAAATGGTTAATTTTATGTGTATTTGTGTGTTTAATTGCATGGAATTGATTAACTACGAGCGAATATGCCTTTGTAGGTTTAACGACCAGAGTGGAAGCTTACATGGAGAACATAAGTGATGAGTGGTGGTTGGATTGGTGTTTATAATGAATAAAGGTGAAACCCAAAGAATATTCATGATATGATAGTTTCGGGATGTAAACGGGAGCCAAGAGATCAAATATGAAAGGATGAAGATGTTAAGGGACCTTGCAACGGTAAAATGAACATAACTTGAGCTAGGAATGGAGTTACGGGGCCCATTACCAGTCAACGGAAAGCTCTCAGAGAGCCGCACAACATGAAACTGAAAAAAAGACTTGAAAACAGAAAGGTGTCCTGCGTAGCCTACGTGGCTAGCGTAGGCTACGGTGGAACCGACGAGAAATTTCATTAAAAGCACGTTTTTTAGGGTTTTTCAGGGCATCTCTTATTCCAATTCGTCTTCTAACCTTTGGGAACGAATTTTAGGAATTACAAAGAGCTTCTTTCTCCATCCCAAAGGATCCATTCATCATTACACCATCAATCACGCCTTCCAACATCAGATTCACAAGTATGAACGGCTAATTCTCCCGTGACTTCTTTCAAACAGATGGTTCTTATAGGTTTGATATTTGTTTCAATTGTTTATGTATTTGATTTGCTTATGTGATGAAAAATGTTTCGCAAATTGATGTTTTAGTTAATAAACAATTTATCAGTTTTTCAAGTTCTTTCTTTACAATCGTGTTTTGGTTGATAACAAGGCTTAGACACGGACTAGGTGACTGAAGAGGGTTGACTTGATACTAATTTATTGGATAGTTGGATTATACTAGTATTTGACATGATTAGTTGTATAGGTTTGTTGACAACAACCTGTCTCCAATTACTATCTTAAATGATTTCAGAACACTATGTCTATGTGGTGTTTAATAAACAATTGATTTTTCTGTAAAACCTTGAAACTGAAGTCTGGAAGTGGTTACGTTCGTTATAATTGAATTCAATCCATTTAAGTTTCCTTTGTTTTTCATTCGAATCATATTTTATAATTTACTTCTTTAAATCATTTAGAACATAGCTAGAAGCTAAAACTAACCACTAATTCCTCTGTGGATACGATACCTTACTTACCTTAGCTACCTAGGTTAATTAGGTTTTTGAAAGACTAAACGATGGTCTATCAAAATGGTGCCATTGCCGGGGAATCGGTGCGCTTAGTTTTAGTTTTAGCTTAGTTAGTTCTTTTATTTTACTAAAAAAATTAATCCAAAAATATTTTCTTTTCAACTTTGTTTTTAATTTCTTTTAGTTTAGTTTCCTTGTTCAGTATTACATGAGGTTGTGTATGTGTGTAGTTTTTCATGGATAGGTATTATGAATATGGTCAAGACTATTATGAGCCATGTATGTGCTGTGGAGAATGTGGTCATTGGGCTCAAGACTGTCCAAACAATTACAATCAAGGTCACAACTCAAGAAGCCTAAATGGTGAAGGGAACTATCAGGATGACTGGTGGAATCAATGGAGTCAACAAATGGGTCAATCTGAATTGGATGATATCCGGTTAACTATCAAGGAATTGACAAGTTTGATCAAAGAAGTCGTGCAGCAACAAGATAGACATGAAAAAGATCATAACGTCTTGGTGGAACACACCACACAATTAGCTGCATATTTATCCGAGGTAGTTTCAGTAATAAGAGATTTAGGTAAGTCATCTACCTTTAATCAAGTCGACCTAACACCTCACAATTCCCAAAACACACATAGTGCAAACACCAATATAGTAAGTTTTCAAACATCATCTGAGATTTTTTGGATTGAATAGACTCAACCACTAATGGTTAAGAGTGTGGTAGAGTATAGTGAGTATGACCATGATCATGATTTAATTTCACAAACTAAACTAGAGGGTAAAGAGGCAAAACAATCTCTAAATGTTTCAATTCCTTCGGCGTTGATCTCCCAAGTATCAATTAAACAGGAACAGGATCCAACACAGGATGAAAAATGGGAGAAATTTGAAAAGAGAAAAATTAATTTACCTTTTTTTGAATATAATTAAAGAAAATCTTGATAATACTAAGTGTCTGAAAGGTTTAAGTACCCTAAAAAGACGATATAAATGTCCCACACAAGTGGAGTCGAGTGCAAGTGCAAGTGTCATGATTTTCGGTACATGTCCTTCAAAACTCCAAGATCCAGGAGCATTTGCTATTTCAGTACAAGTGGGTGAGTTAAAAGTGGATAAAGCTTTGCTAGATCTTGGGGTAAAGGTGAACATTTTACCAGGGAGTTTGTATGATCAATACGACTTTGGTCAGTTACAAAGAGTCCACACCAATGTGTTATTGGCTTATCAGACTTCCATATGTCCTAGGGGGATTGTAAAGGATGTGATTGTGAAGGTAGGAGAGTTTTATTACCTAGTTGACTTCTTAGTGTTGGATTGTGTCAAGAACGCACAACCAACTATTATTCTTGGTAGACCATTCTTGGCTACCGCTAACACAACTGTTAACTGTACAGAAGGAACTATAAGAATGAGCTTTGGTGATATAAAACTATGTTGATACATATGTACCTAGTTTAGGAGCTTAGTGTAATATGTCTGTCATGTCCTACGTATATGTAATGAAGAGTTGAATGAAATATGATATGTGGTTGATGATTATAATGTTTAATGTTTCATTGTTAATTGTATAATAACGCATATCGAACTAACTATATAGGTTTGTGGTTGTTTGCATAGTTCTTAGTCAAGTCATGATTGAGAAACGTGTTCAAACTTAGTTGTATGAAGTCTTCATGCAAATGGACCATGCTAATGGACCATACGCATGAATACTTCATGCTAATGGACCAGTCGCACGACTGAACCAGGAGACTGGATCAGTCGCACGATTGAGACATACGAATGACTCAATCGCACGACTGAACCCTCAGTCGTGTGTATGATTCAATCGCATGATTCAGTCGCACGACTGAACCATACTAATGGTCCAGTCGTACAATTGACAAACCCTAACTTGTAAATACCACTTAATTCGTGGAAAAACGGAAGACTTCTATTATTTCGACTCTAACACGTACCCTAGCCGTCTAGAGACTCAAGAGAGCCTGTTCCAACTTCATAGATCGCAGTTAATCGTGTTCTGATCGTTCTTAATGTTTGATTCAACTTTAGATTGATTAAACTCGCGTTCTCACTAATTGGATCGCCAATCAAATAGGATTCCGCACTATTTGATTAGGTATACACGCATAATCAGTTAGTATTTCGTCCGTACACGGTCCTAACAAACTAAATGTTTAAATATTCTCAAACTTATTTAACCTGAATATTAGCAATTTTGAATTACCTGAAAGGGTGAATCACCTGAACAAAGAAGATTTTGGTGTGACCAATAGGGCAGAAGAGAAGGTAGAAGATAAGAACTTAGAGAAGGGAAAGATTCGAAGGTCAAGGAAAAGGAAACAGAAAGGAAAGAACCCACAAGTTCCTCATCCTGAGCGAGAAGTGTTTTCACTCTTTGTGCAGGCTTGGCGAAAGTATGACGATGAGAGGAATGAGTTAATGAGGATGGAGTGCAAGCATCCAACTCAACCACCTTGATGAATATCGGATACTGTCTGGCTGAAGACCTAAAACTTAGCGCTAACCGGGAGACAACCCGAGATTTATTTTTTTTTCTTTTAGTGTTTTTTTGGTGTATTTTGTTTTTTTTATTTTCTTTTTTCAGTTTTAAGCACGAGATACAATCACTCTAGTGTGGGGATGCACATAGAGGTCTTACTAATGAAGCATAATTTGATTGCCTATGATCAGGTTCACGTACACTTTCCTCATCTTAGTTGTTTTGTTAATTGGTGTTTAATTATTTTTATTTGTGAGGTAATCTTGGTGGTGTTAATATCTATATGTTGGGAATGGTTTAGGTGCTGTGTTCTGGGTCGGTTCAGGTTGGTGTTGTGTTCTGGGTCGGTTCAGGAGTCTGGATCAGTCGCACGACTGAGACATACGAATGAGTCAGTCGCACGACTGAACCCTCAGTCGTGTGTATGATTCAATCGCATGACTCAGTCGCACGACTGAACCATATTAATGGTCCAGTCCTACGATTGACAAACCCTAACCTATAAATACCACTTAATTCGTGGAAAAAAGGAACACTTCCATTATTTCGACTCTAATACGTACCCTAGCCGTCCAGAGACTCAAGAGAGCTTGTTCCAACTTCATAGATCGTAGTAATCGTGTTCTAATCGTTCTTAACGTTTGTTTCAACTTTAGATTGATTAAACTCGCGTTCTCACTAATTGGATCGCCAATCAAATAGGATTCCGTACTATTTGCTAGGTATACATGCAAAATCAGTTAGTACTCCGTCCGTACACGGTCCTAACAAGTGGTATCTGAGCATTGGCTCTTGATTTTGCGTGTGATTCTTGATTTTGGTATAAAAATGGCGTTTTTCACTCAAAAACATCATCTTTTTGTGTCAAACTATGTTTTCGACATCTCCAGGTCAAAAAGTATACGTTTTTCGGCATACGGCAGATTAAGGTTCGTAAAAATTCGTGTTTTTGTGTCAAAGTGTTCAAAACCTTTGATTTTGCAAAAACAGCAGCCTTCAGTCCCACGATGGACTCAATCGCACGACTAAACTCATTCGCACCTCCCATTCGCACGATTGAACTCAGTCGCTCGTCCATTCGTATGACTGAACAAGTTTATTCACATTGTCTCCAACTGCACTCTCTATACGCACGACTGAATCCAATCGCACGATTGAATTCATTTGCACACTTCATTCGCACGATTGACTCATTCACATAAGTTCAATCGCACAAGTGACCCATTCGCACAAGTAAAGCATTTGAGTTCTCAAGGTTAAAGTTAAACAGATGGAAGATCAATACTCTGCGTTTACTGCTGGTAGGGACACACAGATGCTTCTGGAAAATGAGATTGGGAATCATAATAAACCTCCTAAACTTATAACGTTAGACGATTACCCACAATGGAAGCAACAATTCGAGATCTACCTTAATGGATTATATCCCAACCTTTGGGAATCAATTAAAACAGGTTATAGTATGCCGGTTGGTCCAGATTGTGTGAAATTAACCTTGGGGGGATGACTGACAGCCAGAAGGCGGAGTATAATGCAGAAAAGAAGGTGTATGCCCTGTTGACTCAGTCAAAACCAAAAGACATGTTCCATCAATTTTCTGAGAACAAACAGGCAAAGAAACTATGGGAAGCCTTGGAGAAACGATACGACGGGAATGCATCATTGAAAACCTTAAAGGCAAAGGCTTTGAAGAAGGAGTTTGACAACTTCTCTTCAATGGGAAAGAAAGTCTGGATGATGTCATAGACAGGTTCTATCATCTAATGAGTGAGTTGCACACTCATGGGGTTATAACGTCAATGGAAGACAAGGTGACAAGCTTTGCTGATGGCTTACCTAAGAAGTGGGACTCATTTGTTTCTGACAGAACAATATACTGGAAAAATTAGACATAAATGATTTCATCCTGAAATTGAGGGAGGATGAACTAAGGATGAAATACAGGTCACAGAAAGGATCATATGACCAGAATCCTTCACTCTACAACTCCTCGTCCACGGCAACCAGCTCAGGAGCACCTCTTCAGTCTGCGTTTGTATCAAGATCAACTGCTCCTTCACAAAACACAGTTTCGGGATCTGAAACGTCAGGGTCATCTAGTACCCAATTTATTGCACCTGAGGCGAATTCTACCAAGTTAAAGACAGAGAACCTCGAGAATATTACTGTGGAGGTTGCTAAAGAGCATATGGACCTATTAGCAGCAGTTGTTCACTCGTATGATGGTCTAGTTGCGGGAAAGATCGGTAATTGCCATCTGGCAGATGAGGATTACGAGCAGGTAGAAAAGAATGAGCTGGAAAGAATGGACATAATGTGGGCATTGGCAAGTGCTATCAGGAGAGCTAACACGTTTGTAAAGAAGACGGGATAGAACTTGATCGCCACTAAAGATACTACCTTTGGTTTCGACAAATCCAAAGTCACCTGTTTCAACTGTGTAGAAAAGGGACATTTCAAACGGGAATGTGTAAAGCCCAAGAAGACGGGTAACGGTAATCCATTTTCGACTTTTAATCGTCAAGACAAACCAACATGTGGAGCTACCTCGTAAAGCACAGAGACAAAGGCCTTAACTGCTCAAGGTGACGAAGGACATGATTAGACCTTCAAGTTCGTGTCTCCGGGTGAATCGAACATTGCAAATGTCAAGGGTTTGGATGATGACACTGCAAGTGAAGATGAAATCGCGATTGAACTAGTAATGTCAGAAAATGAAGATACCGCGAATGTGGTCAATCCCCTAATTGAAGTAGATATCAGAACGACATGTTCAGAATCTCCAGAAGTTAGAGAGTCAACCTCTGCACTGATGGCTGATTCAACCGAATCTTCAGAGGTAAGTTCTAAAGACCAACTTTTTGACAATCATGCTTGTAATGAATGTAATAAATTTAAAGAAAGCATAGATTTAAAATTTGCTAGGTTATTAGACCACAACGATAGCTTAGTAAATGACTTACAACTGTGCACAGAAACAAATCGAATTTTAAAATAAAATGAGCACAGTTATAAAGAGAAAATAAAACTTCTAAATAAACAACTAAGGGAAACCGAAGTTGCTGCTTTTAATCAAGCAAATGTCATAAAGTTCTATTTAAACTCCCTTGAAGAAACTAAGAAGGAAAAAGCAATATTGGAAGTCGAAGTAAACTCATTAAAACAAAAACTGGACAGTTGGACTAGTTCTTCTCACATAGTTAAACACTTAGTGAAAGAACGAAATAACGGGGAGGGATTGGGTTACAAAGTGGTTCCACCACCACATGAGATATTGTTAAATACTAAATGTCAACCAGTAAATAACAATCCTATTAAGGATCATATGGTGACCACTCCTCTAGTTAGTGATCCAGATTCCACGTGTCAAACGATGGAATCTGTCACTAAACAGATGGAGGCCACTTTGAAATCTAAGGGTAAGATGCATATTGTGAATTTGGAAGAAAAGTTTGAAAAGGTTAATGTAAAGTCAGGTTCAACCACGTCTATTTCTGAACACAAAATGACTAAACCAATTAACCAACCACATGCTTCACGTCTCATTCCAAACAAACAAAAGGCTAAAGATGTTAAAACCGTTCAAACAATAAATTTTGCTAAAGAAGTTAAAGCATCTAAACAAGAAGAGTCAAAACCCAACAAGACTAAACTCATACCGGTATCACACACTTCCCCACAGAGACATCTTTCCCAACATGCAGAAGGTCGATTGTGCTACAATTATGAAAAGAGAGGACACATCGCATCTAATTATCCTCAGTATCAGACACCAAGAAAGAAAATTGAACTTCATGATACTAAACAAGTTTCTTCTAAAAGGAGCTCTATTACTCCACCAAAAAGAGATAATGAACCTAAAGTTCAAACCGTAAGCCAGTCGTTTGTTTATCACAAACAGGCCGTACACAAAACTAGCTTATGGAAAGAAAATTCAAGTCCAGTGCCTGATACTGAGAACAGTAAGAAGAACGATATGCCCACACCCTCTAATGGAAAGTGGGTTGTATTCATGATGTGTGATTCCTTTGGGTTACCCAAGCCAGTTAAGGCTTGGGTCCCAAACCTTAACTAATAATTTCCTTTGAATGTGCATGGTGTCCGTTATAGTGCTATCACAAACACCTGGATTGTTGATAGTGGGGCATCCAGGCACATGACCGGGAACCTATCTCTCCTCTCAAACGTCAAACAAATTAAAGGAGGACATGTCTCATTTGCTGGAAATAAAGGAGGTTACATCACCGCGCAAGGCGAAGTGGGAAATCAGAAAGTCAAGTTTGACAAGGTCAACTACGTTCAACAACTACAAAATAACTTGCTTTCTGTATCTGTGACAAAGGGTTCAAGGTTGTTTTTGACAACAAGAAGTGTTGTGTGTTGAAGAAGGAGTACATTATTCTGGCGGACCAAATCATAATGTAAGCTTCAAGGTATAATGACTTATACGTCTTGGATCTATCAAAGGTCTCCACAACCGATCATCAAGTTCAATGCTTCTTGTCAAAGGCAACTGAGAAGGAATCAATCTCCTGGCATAGGAGAATTGGACACATAAATCCACGGAAGATGAATCATCTTATTCAGAATGATTTAGTCAATGGAGTTACTGTCAAAAACTTTCAACTTCCGGATTTCTATGTAGCGTGTAAGAAAGGCAAACAGACCAAGAATTCTCACAAGGCAAAGAAAGTAAACTCTATTGAATTGCCTCTCGAACTTCTACATATGGATCTGTTCGGTCCTGTGAGCACCAAGAGTATCGCTGGTGATGTGTATTGTTATGTAGTCACCGATGACTACTCCAGATTCTCTTGGGTAATGTTTCTGAAATCTAAATCAGAAACATTTGAATCGTTCAAACAGCTAGTGACCACATTGGAATCTCTATACAAGTTGAAAGTACGTCAGATTCGCTCAGACAATGGCACATAATTCAAGAACCAGTGGATGGAGGCATTCTGCAAAGAGAAAGGAATTGTACATCAGTTCACATCTGCCTACACTCCACAAATGAACGGAGTTACTGAACGGAAGAACAGAAGCTTGATAGAGACAGCCAGGACGATGCTAGCAGACTCTAAACTGCCTATCCAATTTTAGAACGAGGCAGTAGCTAATGCATGTTACACTCTGAATCGAGTCTTGGTGGTCAAACGTCATGGCAAAATGTGTTACGAGTTGCTCCAACGACGTAAACCCAATCTGGAGTACCTCGAACCGTTTGGCGCACCATGTACGCTGCTGAAGAAACATCAGTCAGGGAAGTTCAGTGAAAAGGCTGAAGAAGGAATTTTTCTACGATACAACATACCGAATAAAAGAATTTACAACAACTCAACGGGCCAAGTAGAAGTGTGGTGCAACGTCGCCGTTCAAAGATACACCACCCCCCCTGTTGGAAAAGGACCAACATTCTTCTTCGATTATGATGGATTCTTTAAGTCCTTCAACATCTTTCTCTCCCCTTCTTATGATGAGTTATCAACCAAGATGATGTACGATGTCTTAAACACACCGTCACTAGACTCGACAACATCAGGTTCACAAGGTGAGTCTTCTAGTAGCTTAGGAGGAGCACTGGAGGTTAGTGACTCTTCCTCTGACGATGAAGAAGTGGAAAACGTTCAGGTGGAACGGGAGGAACAGGTTCCTGCTACTACAAGTACACACGCATCATGCCTCTGACACTTCGGAACCTCAAACTCCAACAACTGCAGATTCTGACCCAAGAACTCACAATCTGGATCAGGAAGTAGTTGTTCCCACCACTACCGGATCACGACTTAATGTTTATCATCCTCTGGAAATGTCATAGGGGATGTACAATCGGGAGTACAGACAAGAAATCAGCTATACTCAGCTGATTATGCCTCAGTCATCGAAAAAGGCTATCTTCATGACGGTGCTTATCGATGATTTGTGTCTCAATTTGAGCCAAAATATGAAAGTGACTCCTTAAACAATGAGGCATGGGTGAGTGCCATGCAAGAAGAACTTCTTCAATTCAAGAAGTTAGGAGTATGGACTCTGGTGGATAGACCTAAAGGTGCTAAGGTCATTGGCACTAAATGGGTCTTGAATGCAAGAAGGATGACCAAGGGGTCATAATCAGAAACAAGGCTCGACTGGTAGTTCAAGGATTTCGACAAGTTGAAGGCATTGAGTACAATAAAGTGATTGCACCTATGGCGAGAATGGAAGTAATCCGTATCTTCCTAGCCTATGCCTCTTATATGAAGATTAAAGTTTATCAAATTGATGTGAAGAGTGCATTCCTTCATGGTGAAATCCGAAAGACAGTGTACGTTAGGCAACTCGAGGATTTGAGGATCCGTATCATCGGGACAGAGTTTACAAGCCGGATAAGGCTCTATACGGGCTTCACCAAGCCCCAAGAGCATGGTATGAGAAGCTCTTTACTCATCTTGTGAAACATGGCTTTCGCAGAGGAGTGATTGACTGCATAATGTTCATTAAAGAAAAGGATGGTGACTTACTGCTAGTACAGATTTATGTTGAGGACATAATCTTTGGTTCCAAAAACAAAGAATTGTGTAATGAATTTGAAGTAGTAATGAAGCTGAATTTGAGATGAGTGCCATGGGAGAAATGAAGTTCTTTCTCGGATTACAGGTGGATCAGACACCAAAGGGAATATTTCTACATTAGACCAAGTATGTAGGTGATATCCTCAGTCGTTTTGATATGGAGAATGCTTCGGCAGCTGGGAACCCACTTGCTACAAACCACGACGTGGCACCCGACAAAAGTGGTGTCTGGTTGATGCCACCATGTACCGAGGAATGATCGGATCTCTCATGTACCTCATAGCCTCACGACCTGATATCATGTACGCGACGTGTCTATGCTCTAGATATCAGGATGTCAATTTTTTGGGAAAAGATTAATCACCTGGCAGTGTAAGAATCAGACATCGGTTGCTCTGTCAACTTGTGAAGCTGAATATGTTGCTGCTGCAAGTTGCTGTTCACAGATCATTTGGATTCAACAGCAAATGTGAGACTACGGTTTGCAATTTCTAACACTCCTATTTATGTTGATAATTCTGCTGCTATAGCCGTAACTAAAAATCCAGTCCAACATCCTAAAACTAAACACATCGGCATTAAGTATCACCTTTTACGTGATTGTTTTGAAAAACATTTAATAGATGTTATTAAGATAAATACGGATTTTCAACGCGCCGACCTCTACACTAAAGCTTTTGATAAACCGAGATTTTTATATCTATTAGAGGTTAATGGCGTGAAAAAAAAGTGATATGATCACAGAGGATGAAAATGCTTAGTCCGACAACGTATCTGTTTATATTTTCTTTTATTTGTTTTATTTTAATTTCCTGTTTTATAAAATCCAAAAACTCAAAAAAAATATTTTCGGTTTTAGAATTTTATGGGGAGAATAGGTTATATTAGTATTAAATTAGTTGTTTTGATTTTAGTACTTAAAAATATATATATATTTTCGGTTTTAGAATTTAGGGGAGAATAGGTTAGATTAGTATTAAATTAGTTGTTTTAATTTTATTACTTAAAAAAACGAGGGAGGAGGACAGTCTAGCTAATAGAAATGAGATCGTATCTGTGATACCGATTCAATGTTTATGAAAAATGATAGTACACAGGAACAAATAATTTGGGACTTTAAATATTTTAAATGAATTAGATGCAAAATTCGAAGTATAAGTCTGAGAAGTCTAAGCAACATAAAAGGAAAAATGATAGTAAAACTAGCTGCTACTAAGGTAACACAGAGAAAGTAGACCTAGAGGTTGTTAGACCATTACATGATGTGTCGGTAGATTCAACACAATAGATGATTAGACCTCATTGGTGATTTAAATTCAAACTAAGTTGTTCAACTAGCTGTGGGTTTCCATCTTATCACTGGTTAACACAATCAACGTATTTCCAATAAGGGGTGACGAGCAAATAAACGCCACAAATGTTTGCGGACGACCATAAAAAGAGCAAAGCACGGAAAAAAAATAAACACAATCAAGCTAATAACAAATGTTGTTGGTGCGTTATGTGCAAAAAGAAAAAATGTATATGCTCTAACAAGAAAATAGGTTGTGTGCCTCTCTGCTCTGCGGTCGCACTGACCTGAGGATAAGCATAACCTAAATATTCTAGAATTCATTGTTGTTTGCGCCTCTCTGTTGTGCGGTGACACTGACCTGAGGCTTGGCATCTCTTTGAAAGCTCTTAGAATAGTTTCTTCTTGTCAAAATACCCGTAGACCGCTCAAAAATCTCCAGAGGAATGTTGATTACCATATAAGTGTGGGATCCACAAATGCTTGTTGAAATAATTAAACCTAACATATCACCAATCTGTGTCAAAAATCTGTGTATGGATTTAAGTGGACAAGTATACTGACAATCATCGTGGCTATAATTTTTGAAAGTCCATATTAGTGTATGCATCTTATAGCTCTAGTATGATTTCCTAAACTTGCTAATGACTCTCGATGAAACAAGAATCTAGCATTAGAAGGCTTTGGTAAAATGTCCCAAATTGATTTGATATACGTGTATGATTCCATAACGAATTGTTCCAGTATGATCAAAGTAACTTGAAGCTATACTGTCCAGGAAGAAAAATCTGGTAGATACTTATCTTAGGATTTCAACCTCACATAAAAAAATTAAAAATTATGGTCTAACTTTGTATTTAATTTCCAGTTGTTTTAAATTTATCTCAATTTCAGTCAATTTAGTAGTTTAATGTCGGACTACGCATTAGAATTCAATCTGGGATTCACTCACTAAAAAGGTCACGTCTAAGATGACCAATCGGGTTTTCAAATGTAAAAGGGTCACGTCTGAGGTGACAAATTGTTTTGTTGTTAAAAGGATCACGTCTGAGGTGATCAACAATTTTCTAAGTTAAAACGGTCATGTCTGAGATGATCGATGGTCATAATGTCTTATCAATAGGAAAAAGGGCTAAGTATTTGAATGGTCATAAGGTCAAACTCATAAGTATGAGCCATTCGTACGACTGGACCATGAGTATGGACCGGTCGTACGATTGGACCATGCGTATGAGCCCAATCTCACGACTAAACCACAGGTATGGACCAGACGTGTGATTGAACCATAAGCATGGGTCAATCCATACGATTGGATCATCAGAATGAACCACTCGCACAAATGGAGATGAAAGAATGAGTCAGTCGCACGGCTGAAACCTAGTCGCACGACTGAAGGTGACCGACTGAGCCAGTCGCACGACTGAGCCTCAGTCGCACGAATCAATAGTGCGATTAGGTTCAGTCGCACGACTGAAAGAAAACCTAGTATAAATAGGGGTAGTCGGTCGCAGACACTCATCACCCCCCTCCCAATTGCTCCTTCTTCGCACGAAAGCACCGTTACTCTGCTGAAATTTCGATTGATTGCTCTTGACTTGTTATTGTCGCGTTCTAAAGATTTCTCTTGATTATACAGGTAAGGTGCGACAACTTCCACTCAAATGTTCAATCCAATCGAGCCGTAATGACCTAATTTAAGCCCTAACAAGAACCGAGACTTAGTTCACTAAATAAACCTAATAACCGGACAATATTGTTAACTTAAAGTGTGTTAGGTGTTATTCTGAAACATTTGCGAGTCTAATTAGCCAAACCACAACGTCTAACATCAAGTTTTGCTCAAGATTTGAATTTAAATGGAAAAACAGACTGTCATGCGAATGGACATACTGATGAACTTCATTCGCACGATTGAGCTGGGCGAATGGCTCAATCGCACGACTGAGCTGGGCGAATGAGACAATCGCACAATTGAACCATGCATATGAGTTCAGTCGTACAGCTGGTTCAAACGCATGGGATAGCACACGACTAAGCCCAGTCGCATACCCAATCGCACGAATGAGCTCAATCGAACGACTCAGACTCAGTCGCACTGTCCATTCGCACGACAGAACAGAATGATTCAAGTCCAATAAATTCAAATGTCACTCATTTACACACACTCTAACATTTATCTATCTTGTTTTACAACAGCATGGCGAGTCGGTGGACGATGAGCACAAAGCACAACATATGTGCGCATCTAGACATTACGTCCCGGAACGCGTCTGAGTTCGCGGACATTATTATATTTCTTTGGAGATTAAGGATCTTCATAGCGATATCCACTCCGTGCACACCATACAGATCGATACAGCAGGCTTTCTGGGAAAGCGCTGTTGTAGATAGGTCCTCTGAGCCTCATCGTATTCGTAGTTCCATATTCGGTGAGCAGATTTAGATCAGTGAGGAAGATCTGAGGACGGTCTTAGAGTTTGGAGATGATGGTGATTGCCCTACCAGACTGCATCCGCTGATAGTTCGAGGATGTTTTCTTCGGGCTAAGTACTCAGGGGACATAAACGCAGGTGTGCTCAACAAGAGCAACCTGTGCCCCCAATTCAAGTACTTAGCCCATGTGCTGCTAAAGTGTATAGCCTCGAGGAAAGGAGGATTTGATGAGATGTCAGACCAGATCCAGAATGCTTATGTAGCTCTGGTGCTGAACCACCCGTTCAGTTTTTCCCGGATGATCTTCACCTACTTGTTGGAGAACATAGAGGCCAAAGGCAAGGAAGGCTTCTGCATGTACCCACGTTTCATTCAGATGATCATAGACCAGAAGCTTCCTCCGCTGCCCAAGGAGAAAGAGGATGCAGTTGCACTAGAGGTGATGGATCATACCACCCTAGGCAGGATGAAGGTTTACCGGGGCAAGCAGGTGAAGCCCCCGGTAAGGAGACTGTTTGGGCATTTGGCCCGAGAGGACTACATGGCGCCACCTAGGAGGAAGTGGCGTCACGATGATAGTGACTCAGATTCTAAGCCGATTGTGCTCCCATCCGATGATTCTGATGATGATGATAGTGGTGATGGTGGAGATACTGGCCCCACCCAATCTAGGGCCACTGCCACAGATGTTACATCTCCATCATCCACCCATGGAGGAGCTGAGTCAGCAGGATTCCATCAAGACTTTCGTCTTGATAAGGAGGCAGAGTCTAACGAGGAGTCGTTAGTAAGGAAGGTGGGCAGCAAGGTGGTTGCCACTGAGAGAGTGATTAGGGCGGTAGGTGGACCCCAGGGTGAGTTTGGGGAGACTGAGACTGATCCAACTTACACCCCAGACCAGCCCAGCAGCCAAAAGGAAGCATCCTCCTCGAAGGGATCGAGGAAAAAAAGGATGGCTCAGCCTCACGGGATAAAGAGTAAGAGAAGAAGGTTTACCTTGATCACCACCTCATCCACCACTTCCACCACATATACCACCACCACTACCACACCCTCCACCACTACTACCACACCACCTACCATTACTACCACACTTCCACCCTCCACTACTACAGCCATCCCTCCACCAGCTACACCTATACCACCACCCATCTACACTACATCCACCACCACTACCAACACCCATCGAGCCGGGACCTCGTCTCAGGTCCCACTGAGCTTTGGATCCTCTCTGTCCTAAGTTGGGTTAGAGGAGCAGCTGGCCAATCAAAACCGGATTGTGCTTAAGCTGCTTGCTACTGATGAGCAACGAGCTACACAACTAAATCAGCTGAGGGAGCTCAATGCCTCTCAGGCTCAGCAGATTGCAGCTCAGGGTCAGGAGATTGCTGAGCTTCGTGAGCTACATACTTCTTCAGTGCAGAGGATAGATGATCTTGAGGCCAAGAACAAGAAGTTGATGCTACGGCTCAAAGGCTCCAAAGATGAGCCCCTCAAGATCAGAGAAGGTGATGATGATGGGGATGATGACGATGATGAGGATGATGAGGATGATGATGATGAGACTGATGAAGAAGGTGATGGAGATGAAGGAGAGGAGAAGGGAGGATATGAGGATGAAGGAGATAATATTGTTGCATAAGCATCTACACAGGCTAGAGAGAGACGGTCAAAGAAGGCTCAAGATCAGGGAGCCTCATCCTCAGCCCATCCTGTTGACGAGCCTGCTATTCAGGGCAAAAGTAATGATTAGATATTTATGTATTTGAAAGCTTTTGTACTTAAATCATATATTAAAATTTTGTACTTAATGTGTATATATATTTAAGGTTAACTGTCTTGATTATTGACTAATGGTTGATGTGTCACATATTTAAATCAAGCAGATCAAACATCTCAGCAAGATGAGTATGATGTTGCTCCCATACATCAAATCAAGTCTCAATTCACAATGATACTTCATTTGCAAGGGATTGTCAGAAGGTCGGTAAGCTACACTCCCGAAGAAGGAGAAATCATACATGACTTGACTGATGAGCAGCTTGCAGAGATGTTCCGACTGAATCCGGATGAGATTGTTAAGGATGCCCCTACTTTCGATGTGGCAAGTAACGACGAGCTTAACGACGTAGATGAAATAGAGATAAAACATGTCACAGCCCAGCACTATCTAGAGTACACTAACCGAGAGGGCAATGTGATTCCTAACTTTGGGGACACTCTCGGCAGTGCTACATTTGACAAACTAGATGAGATAGAGAAGGAGGCAGAGAAGTCTAAAAGCCAAGCCTAAGCCTCGAACGCTGATGTTGAGTTAAAGAAGGCTGACTGGGCAGCTTGTTTTGTAGAGATAAGAGCCCAACGCACTGCTCAAAAGCAAAGTGCCTACACCAAGCTCTACAAAGTGAAGAAACATCTAAAGGTGTCGGGCAAGATTATCGCATGGGCATATTTTGAGGATCTAAATGTCTATGCTATCAAGAGGGAGAAGGGAATAGAGTACTTCAGATTCCCACATGATCTGAAAACTCTCCCTGGTTTTGAGCTCAACCAGCTGGCACGCCTAAACTTGTTGTATGCTGACGCGAGGAAAATGTCAGGCTGGTTTGAGGCAGCGCTAAGGCCGACCATCTTCAAGATCTTGAACAGAGTGTCTACCAACTTCATTGGAAGACACACCGACCTTCTTCAAGGTATGATATAGCCAATGGCTCCTGGTGACATCCCTGTTCACCCCACAAGTGATGAACTCACACCAGCAACTACCCTTGTTTTGTCAGATCTCACTACTCACCCCATCACAAAAACATATCAGAGACACAAATGAACCCTTGCTCAGTCTACTCTGATTGAGCAAGCCCCTCCTTTTCAACCTAAAAAGACTAGAGTGGAATCATGGGCTCCCACGAAGTAAGAGGCCCCCCTATCCTTCACATTTAACCTCAATATGGGATTTGAGCCTCCTCAATCTCAATTCCCTAAGCCTCAAACCCAAGATGCTAGCCCTCAAGATGAGTCCCAACATTCTCTTGAGAAAAAAAAAGGGACAGCCCCACCAAAGGCTCAATTCCACTAGACATTGACCAAGGTCCCGGGTCACTAGGCTTCACTTCTCTATCCTTTACTGACCTTTTAATTTGAATCGATAACGAGATTACATCTCTTCATGGCAATGAAGTTGATCCACAACGCCCTCTATTGGATAAACATAGCCTAGAGGGATCTCTTGTCTCTATCCCACATCAGTCAAAGCCAACTGAGGTGAGTCCCACGGATGTGGAGGGGACTCTTGTATATTTAGCTGCCACTACTGAAGGATACTCATTGGATCCTCAGGCCAGTGGTACCATCTCTGAGACTGAATCTACAACAACCATGCCTTTAGATGACTCTGAAAAAGACATCCTTAGGCAAGGGAAACCAGGATGCCAAGAAACCACATCTGGTGGTGAGGATGAACATACAAGGTATTTACCTCATCTCTCCGTGATTCTTCAAAAGAAGATGAGGGAAGTATGCAACTCATCATCAAAGAAATGCTTTCTAAAGTCTCAAACCTTGAATCAAAGGTTAAGACTTTAGAGGATAGGTCTGCCACTCAGCAACTTGAGATTGAAAATCTCAAGGCTCAACTAGCAGAGAAACAGATTGAGAGATCTGTTAGGCATGTACCAACTCAGGTCTCATTGATCTCTTCCTCTAGCTCATCTAGCTCTCAAGATGATGCTACCAAAAAGGGGGAGAGTGTTCAGAGACAAACACCAAAGGAACCACAGAGCCAAGCTTTAACTTTCCTATCTGCTAGATATTCAGCTCCCATTGCAAAAGTCTTCCTTGAGCCTCCCCAAATTGTCCTACAAATGGATCTAAGGATGCTCAAAGATCTCAACAGGATCCTCTCCAAGTTCCTATTGAGATATTCCTTAATTAGATCAGCCTATCCCTGATGCGGCTATGCTATACTTTGGAGCTGAAGAGCTTCAGAGGTTAAGTGCACCTTCTACTGCTGTGGAAGAAGTTGGTCAACATAAGGTCCAAATAGAACCCGAAATTCATTTCGAAGGGGAAATAAGGACTGATGGCCCAACAACTGAAACAGTTGTGACAGATAGTGTATTTCTTCAAACTTCCGAAGCCAAAGTCAAAGCCTTGGAAGAACAATCTAAATCTTCTGAAGCTGAGATGGAAGTTGCGGAAAGCTTGTTTTCCTTGTCCATGGATCTAATCATCACAAATTCAATTCTAGAGCTGGCATCCGAGGTGAATAGTGATGACTTTCTCAACCGACCCCTAGCTCAGACAACTCCACTATGCACCATTCCTCAATCCAAACCTTCCATTCAAGAACCACCACAGTCTAGCACTTCGGAAGATGTAAAAGGCAAAAGGAAGATGACAGCTGAAGGGCTTCAGGAGGTGAGGATTGAGAAACTCAAAATAAAAGGTAGACATCCAACTGGGAAGTTGTTAGCTGCCAGTACCTAAGCAGCTGCAGCTAACCAGGAGGCAGTAAACAATAAGAAGAGGGCACAGATCATTGATAGGCTCATCAAAGTTAGAGCTATCAGTGAAGATATACTCCTGCTACCATTAGAGGAGTTAGTAGAGCTAGAAAAGGAAACCATGCTGTACATTGAAAGAAGGGAGGAAACAACAAGGTTGGCCTTAGAGGAGGAAAAAGAAAGGTAACAAAGGGAGCTGATTTGCAGCTCAGAAGGGAAAGGATATCTTTCCTAACCTCCAGGGGTTTCTCTCTTCAGGAACTATCTCCACATGATAATGACACAATCTTATGGCTCTTCAAAAAAGAGCAGGAGAAACTGGAGAAAGAGAGAAAAAGAGCTGCAAAGGAGAAGATGAGGGAGAAGAAGAAAAATGAAGAAGAAGCTGGGGTCACTTCCACCAAGAAGATAGGCGAGAAGGCCTGGATGAAGGATTATCTTTGGGCTCATGGCTTCTCTGGTAGGCAGGTGGGACCTATGTCTGAAAAGACACTCCAACGACATGTTAGTGACATCAAGGCTGACATTCGCTTGGGAAGAAGGAAAGAGATGTACAGAAGGGGACAGGGGATGATCTTCAAACCAACACCTCAACCCCAACCTACAACCCAAACTCAACCCCAACCACGACCTAAACTTTTCCCATTTCCCTTCCCTATCAAAACTAAACCTATTTCTGAACCTTACACCCTTGAACCTACACCATCCACTATACCTACCTCATCACCACAACCACCTCAACTAATCATCCCTCAACCAAAAACCTTACCTAGAACCCAAACACCATTACCAACCCAACATCCATCCAGACCATCCCCTCAGCCTTCTAGACATCTCTCCTTAGATGAGTTTAAGGAGTTCAAGATGAAGCTCAATAGATGTACGACCTTGAGTGACATCTCCTGTGAGGAGGATTCTATCAAGTTGACTTATGTTGATGGATCCTCATGTTCCCTCACAATGATCAATTCCTTGATCTGTGTAGAGGAACTTTGGACCAAGCTGTCAAACTCCTTGGCCTCAACTCTGATTCACTCAATGATGAAGAGAGAAGGAAGCTGGTGACTCTACTGGATACCAAGAAGGGGGACAAAGTACCTAGCAAATCCCTTGCACCAAGAAAGAAGATTGTCCAGTGGAGGTTTGATGACTCTTCTCACAACTTTGTTGTTGAGAGAGATAATGGTGAGCTAAACAGTCTTAATGCCTCATCTCTACTACACTTAAGCAGATTTGACATTGTTGAGTTAGCAGAGAAGCCATTCTTCAATTCCTCAAACTTTGAGGCTGCAACCCATAACAAGAATCATTTTAGCAGCCTTCACCTTGCTGAGCTACCTGCTAGGACAAGGATTGAAGAGGAGTCAATGTGGAGAGAAGGGGAGAGGAAAGGATCAACAACCAAAGGCAAAGCCTTTCTTTAAATGGTTTTAGACCCTCAACTAAAATCCATTGTTAGATGGGAGTATGACTACAACTCCCATCAACTAACTCTCTTCAGGGGAGCACAACAAAGGGTGCACGTCATTAGGAGTGATAGACTGGATCAACTATCCATTGATGACTTGCACAGACTTCTCAACACAAATTATGGACAAAACAAAGAAACAGATAAATACCTTATGTCCCTTGTGCCAAAAGTCTTGAGAAGCAGAAGTAAGTGAGGTTTTGCTAGCATCAGCCTATGGGTAGTTTGTTTGATCTAGAAAGGCTAGTGCAACCAAAACAAAACACTTAGACTATTTTTTGTATAACTAGCAAAGGACTTCCGAAGCTAAGTGTGGAACTTCTTAAGGGAATGGAGTTCTTCTAAAGACAAAGTGCAATATCAACTTCCAAAGGAAAAGCTCCAACTTCTAAAGACAAAGTCGTCTCTTCTGAAGTTCAAGACTTAGAATAATTTAAAGACAATGACTTCCGAAGTAGAAGTCCACAAGCCACGGAAGAAGCAGCCTCTTCTGAAATATTAAAGGCTTCGGAAGAACTTGTTCTTCCGAAGCCATTTAACCTTCGGAAGTAGCTGCTATGGACCAGTGGACATAAGTATGATCTCTGATAGTCCGCTGCAGACTTCGGATACAACATGACGTTTTCCCAAAAGGCCATGTAATTGACCATACTTTATTCCACTGTTTATCTTTGTTTGTTAGTACAGTTGCCAACTTTAGTTGGTGACAAAAAGGTAAGTAATGGACATGTCGTGACTACCATATCTTAGATAAGATATTATCTATAATACCTTAACTATAGCTTTGTAGTATTTGCTTTAGTTAGAGGATTCGAGCTTGTATCAAAGTATAACCGATTGTAAGTGATAGTATATATAGTTTATCATTGTAACTCTTGTAACATGCTTGTAAGAATCTTTTAGACTTTGAGTTGAGAAGTAATATATACAAGTACCTTGAAATTATTTCTTGTGTTCTTAAGTTACTTAGTATATTATAATAAACTACTTGAGAGATTCTGCTACATCAAACCGTGTGTATTTTACTGAGTTTGAGAGAAAACAAACTGTTAAGTGACAAAACCGATCCTACAAAACCATATCAAATCAAGAAGGTTATAAATATCATGAAGAGTAATACCCATGAAGTATATATTTTTAAATGGTTATTTCAAATTTTCTTAACATGGATGTTCGACAGACATCCATCTGCAATAATTACTAATCAAGATAAAACTAATGACAATGTAATAAAAATGTTTTTCGAAAAAGTCAACATCGTTATTGTTCATGGCATAAGAAAAGACACGATATCAAACATCTTCATCCTCATAAATTTATATATAGTGACTTTTAAAAGTTATACAAATAGTGGGAAATGAGTAATACCCATGAAGAATATACGTTGAGCATTCTTATATGGTAAATATAAATTTGAAAATGAATATTGGATTTCAATCATCTATAGCCAATGTCATTATTAGGCAAAAGCTTTTGTTGATACATATGTTCCTAGTTTATGCGCTTAATGTAAAAGTTTGTCATGGCTTACATATGTGTAACCAAACGATCTAATAATATATGATTTGTGCATTGATGTTTATTTATATCTGATTCATATATATGAACTTATTATATAGGTTTGAAGTTGTTGTATGATTATTAATACTAATGGACCATACTTATGGACCATACGCATGAATACATCATGCTAATGAACCAGTCGCACGACTGAACCAGACGACTGGATCAGTCGTACGATTGAGACATGATATTGACTCAGTCGCACGACTGAACCTTCAGCCGTGCGTATGAATCAGTCGCATGGGTCAGTCGCACGACTGAACCACGCTAATGGTTTAGTCGCACGAATGAAGACTACAAACCTATAAATACCACTTAATTCGTGGAAAAACAAGACTTTTGACACACACTCATAACCTAGCCATCCAGAGCGTCCAGAACGCCTATTCCAAGTTCATAGTTCGCATCTGATCGTGTTCTACTCATTCTTAACGTTTCATTATCGTTAGATCGATCGGGATTGCGTTTTCATTAATTGGATCACCAATCAAATAGGATTCCGCACTATTTCATCTGGTTTCACGCATAATCAGTTAGTACTCTGTACGTACACGGTCCTAACAAGTTGTATCAGAGCTTTGGCTCTTGATTTGCATGTGATTCCATTAATTTAGGTGTAAAACTCATGTTTTTCATTCAAAGGAGTCATCTTTTTGAGTAAAACAGTGTTTTCGACGTCTCCAGGTCTAAAAGTTTACGTTTTTCGGCATACGGCAACTTAGGGTTCTTTAAATATCGCGTTTTTGTGTCAAAGTGTCAAAAACCTTCGATTTTGCAAAAACAGTAGCCTTCAGTCGCACGTTTGGCTCAATCGCACGACTGAACTCAATCGCACACCCCATTCGCACGATTGAACTAAGTCACTCCACTCATTCGTACGACTGAACAACTCCATTCGTTTGCCTTCAATCGCAGACTCCATACGTACAACTGAATCCAATCGCATGATTGAATTCATTCGCATACTTCAATCGCATTCCTCATCCGCACGACTAAACAACTTCAGTCGTTTGACTCCATTCGTTCACTTCAATCGCACAACTGAATCCAATCGCACGATTGAATTCATTCGCACCCTCCATTCGCACGAGTGAACCAGTCTTGTTCTAAAGTTCAAAGTTTATAGAAATGGAAGATCTATTCGCTGGCTTTACGGTCGGAAGGGACTCTCGAATCCAGAACCTTCTGCTTCTGGAAAATGAAATTGGGAATCACAATAAACCACGAAAGCTTATCACGTTAGATGAGTATCCACAATGGAAATGGAGGTTCGAGATCTATCTAAATGGAGTTGATCCCAATCTTTGCGCATCCATTGAGACAGGTTACACTATGCCAGTCGGTGCTGATGGAGTTAAGCTGACTTTGGGAGGTATGAACGACAGCCAGAAGGTTAAGTACAATGCAGAAAGAAAGTGTATGCCCTGTTGACTCAGTCGATGCCGAAAGACATCTTTCATCAGTTCTCTGAGAACAAGCAGGCGAAAAAGTTATGGGAAGCATTGGAGAAAAGATATGATGGGAATGCAACGTTAAAGGCTCTGAAGGCTAAGGCTCTCAAAAAGGAGTTTGATAACTTCTCTTCGATAGGGAATGAGAGCTTGGATGATATAATTGACAGGTTCTACCATCTGATGAGTGAACTGCACACTCATGGTGTAACAACGTCTATGGAAGTCAAAGTGTCGAGTTTTGCAGATGGTTTGCGGGAGAAATAGGATGCGTTTGTGTCTAATCTAAGACATAACGATATTCTTGCAAAGTTGGATATAAATGATTTCATAGTGAAGTTAAGAAAGGAAGAACTGAAAATGAAGTACAAGTCCCAGAAAGGATCCTACGACCAGAATCCTTCACTTTACAACTCATTTCCCACTCCAACCAGTTCAGGAGCACCACTGCAAATAGCATTCGTGTCTAGCTCCGCAGCTCCTTCTCAAACCACTCCTTCAGGATCCGAAACGTCAGGTTCATCTTGTACCCAATACATAGTGCCTGAAGCCAATGCTACTAAGTTGAAGACCGAGAATATTGGTAATATCACAGTGGAAGTTGCAAAAGAGCACATGGAACTTCTAACAGCTATTGTCCATTCCTATGATGGTTTAGTTGTAGGGAAGATTGGAAATTGCCATCTTGCAGATGAAGATTACGAGCAGGTGGACGAGAATGAGACAAAGAGAATGGATATCATGTGGGCCTTGACGAGTGCTGTCAGAAGGGTGAAAAAGTTTGTGAAAAAACTGGACAGAATTTAGTAGCCACTAAAGACACAACCTTTGGTTTCATCAAAACCAAAGTTACCTGCTTTAATTGTGGTGAAAAGGGGCATTTTAAACGTGAATGTGTAAAGCCTAAGAAAACAGGTAACGGAAATCCATTCTCAACCTTCAACCATCAAGACAAAGACAGAAGTGGAACTACCTCTTCAAGCAAAGAGACAAAGGCCTTGACTGCTCAAGGTGATGAAGGACATGACTGGACCTTCCGCTTTGTGTCTCCGGGTGAATCAAACATTGCCTATGTTGAGGGATTGGATAATGGTTCTGCGAGTGAATGTGAGATTACAGTTGAACAAGTTCTGCGAGTGAATGTGAGATTACAGTTGAACAAGTAATGTCAGACATGTCTACTTCTGAACCCAAAATGACCGAACCAGCTAACCAAACACGTGCTTCACGTCAAAGTCCAAATAAACTAAAGGTTAACGATGTTAAAAATGTTCAAACAATTAATTTTGTTAAAGAAGCAGAAACATCTAAACGAGAAGTGTCCAAACCCAACCAGACCCAAGTCACACCTGTATCACACTCAACCCCACAGAAACAGTTTCCTCAACATGTAGAGGGTAGATCATGCTACAGTTGTGGAAAAAGAGGAAATATTTCTTCTAATTGTCCATATTATCAGACTCCAAGATAGAAAATTGAACTTTATGATACAAAACCTAGATCTTCTAAGAGGAGTTCTATTACTCCACCAAAGAGAATTAATGAACCTAAAGTTCAAACTATAAGCCAGTCGTCTGTTTATCACAAACGGGCCTTACACAAAACTGGCTTATGGAAAGAAAAGTCAAGTAAATTTTCCGGTAATGAGAATAATAAGAAGAATGATATGCCCTCACCCTCAAATGGACAGTGGGTTGAGTTTATGATGTGTGATTCCTCTGGGTCACCAAAGCCAGTTAAGACTTGGGTCCCAAACCTAAACAGGTCATTTCCATTGAATGTGCAGGGTGTCCGTTACAGTGCTATCACAAATACTTGGATTGTTGATAGTGGGGCGTCTAGGCACATGACAGGGAACTTGTCTCTCCTTTTCAATGTCAAACAAATTAAAGGGGGACATGTATCATTTGCTGGGAATAAAGGAGGATACATCACCGCTTAAGAGGAATGGAAACCAGAAAGTGAAGTTTGACAAGGACAACTACGTTCAACAACTACAGAACAACTTGCTTTCAGTCTCCTATATCTGTGACAAAGGATTCAAAGTTGTTTTTGACAACAAGAAGTGCTACATACTGAAGAAGGATTATGTTATCCCGGAGGACAAAGTCTTAATGTCAGCTTCAAGATATAATGACTTATATGTCTTGGATCTATCAAAAGCCTCCACAACCGATCATAAAGTTCAATGCTTCTTATCAAAGGCAACAGAGAGGGACTCAATCTCCTGGCATAGGAGAATGGGACACATTAATCCAAAGAAGATGAATCATTTAATATAAAATGATTTTGTGAATGGAGTAAATGTCAAGAACCTCCAGCTTTCGGATTTTTCCATAGCATGTAAGAAAGGCAAGCAGACCAAGAAGTCTCACAAGGCAAAGAAAGTTAACTCCAATGACCTGCCTTTCGAGCTTCTACACATGGATCTGTTTGGTCGTGTCAGCACAAAAAGCATCGCTGGTGATTTGTACTGTTATGTAGTCACTGATGATTACTCAAGATTCTCTTGGGTGATGTTTCTGAAATCCAAATCTGAGACATTTGAATCCTTCAATCATTAGGTAACTACATTGGAATCACTCTACAAGCTGAAAGTGAGACAGATTCGGTCAGACAACGGCATAGAGTTTAAGAACCAGTGGATGGAGGCATTCTCTAAAGAGAAAGGAATTGTACACCAGTTAACATCTGCCTACACTCCACAGATGAACGGAGTTTCGGAGCGAAAGAATCGAAGCTTGATAAAGACAGCAAGAACGATGCTAGCCGACTCGAAACTGCCTATCCAATTTTGGAACGAGGCAGTGGCCAATGCATGTTACACCCTCAATCGAGTCTTGGTGGTCAAACGTCATGGTAAAACATGTTATGAGTTGCTCCAACGACGTAAACCTAACCTGGAGTATCTCGAACCATTTGGTGCACAATGTACGTCGTTGAAGAAAACTCAGTCTGGCTGAAGAAGGGATCTTTCTAGGATACAATATACTGGACAAGAGAGTTTATAACAACTCAACGGGTCAGGTAGAAGTGTGGTGCAACGTTGATATTCAGAGATACACCACCCCCCTGCTGGAAAGGGACCTTCATTCTTCTTCGACTATGATGGATTTTTTAAGTCCTTCAACATACCTCCCTCCCTTCCTGATGAAGAGTTATCAACCAGAATGATGTACGATGTCCTAAACACACCGTCACTAGACTCGACAACATCAGTTCCACAAGGTGAATCTTCAAGTTCTTTAGGGGAGCACTTGATGTAAGCGATTCCTCCTCTAATGATGAAGAAGTGGAGACTGAACAGGTGGACCAGGAGGAGCAGGTTCCTACTACTGAAAGTACACAAGCATCAGATGTTGATGCCTCTGACACTTTGGAACCTCATACTTCAAAGCTACAGATACTGACCCGCGGATTCAAAATCTGGATCAGGAAGTAGTTATTCCCACCACTCTCGGATCTCGAATAAATGCTTATCATCCTCTGGATAATGTCATAGGGGATGTACTATCAGGAGTACAGACACAAAATCAGCTATACTCAGCTGATTATGCCTCAGTCATGGAAAAAGGCTATCTTCACGACGGTAGTTATCGATGTTTTGTTTCTCAATCTGAGCCAAAATATGTTAGTGAAGCCTTAAACGATGAGGCATGGGTTAGTTCCATGCAAGAAGAACTCTTACAGTTCAAGAAGTTAGGAGTATGGACACTGGTGGATAGACCAAAAGGTGCTAAGGTGATTGGCACTAAATGGGTCTTGAAGTGCAAGAAAGATGACCAAGGGGTCATAATCAGAAACAAGGCTCGACTTGTGGTTCAAGGTTTTAGACAAGTCGAAGGCATTGATTACAATGAAGTGTTTGCACCTATGGCTCTAATGGAAACAATCCGTATCTTCATAGCCTATGCATCTTACATGAAAATTAAAGTCTATCAACTAGATGTCAAAAGTGCATTCCTTCATGGTGAAATCCGTGAGACAGTCTACGTCAGTCAACTTGAAAGATTTGAGGATCCTTATCATCGGGACAAAGTTTACAAACTAGACAACGCTCTTTACGGGCTCCATCAAGCCCCTAGAGCCTGGTATGAGAAACTCTCAACTCATCTTGTGAAACAGGTTTTCGCAAAGGAGTGATTGATTGTACGTTATTTATCAAAGAAAAAGATGGTGATTTACTGCTGGTACAGATATATGTAGATGACATAATCTTTTGTTCCAAAAATGAAGAATTATGTAAAAGAATTTTAATCTGTAATGAAAGCAGAGTTCGAGATGAGTGCAATGGGGGAGATGAAGTTCTTCCTTGGTCTACAGGTGGATCATACACCAAGAGGAATCTTCCTGCAACAGACTAAATATGTAGTGGACATCCCCAGTCGGTTTGACATGGAGAATGCTTCAGCTGCTGGAACTCCACTTGCCACAAATCATGATGCGGCACCTGACAAAAATGATGATCTGGTTGATGCTATAATGTATAGAGGAATGATCAGATCCCTTATGTATCTCACAACGTCTCGTCTTGATATCATGTATGCCATGTGTCTTTGTTCAAGATATTAGGCAAGACCAAAAGTAAATCATCTCATTGGTGTGAAACGTATTTTCGCTATCGAAGGGTACTCCAACACTCGGGTTGTGGTATCCTCATGACGATGATTTTGAGCTTACAACGTATAGTGACTCGGACTATGGTGGTTGCAAGATGAACTACAAGTCAACATCGGCAGGATGTCAGTTCTTTGGTAGACGGTTAGTCACCTGGCAGTGTAAGAAGTAGACATCAGTTGCTCTGTCAACTTGTGAAGCTGAATACGTTGCTGCTGCAAGTTGTTGTTCACCAATCATATGGATTCAACAGCAAATGCACGACTACGGTATTAAATACCACTTTATACGTGACTGTTTTGAAAAATCTAGTCCAACATCCTAAAACTAAACACATCGGTATTAAATACCACTTTATACGTGACTGTTTTGAAAAACAATTGATCGATGTGGTTACAATTAATACTGATTTTCAACGCACCGACCTCTACACAAAAGCATTTGATAAAACGAGGTTTTTATATCTTTTAGAGGTTAATGGCGTGAAGAAGAAAAGTGATGTGATTTTAGAGGAAGAAAGTGCATAGTCCGACATTTTTATTTTTTATTTTTCTCTCATTTCTTTTATTTTCCTATTTAATAAAATCCAAAAACACAAAAATATTTTTGGTTTTAGAATTTTAGGGGGAGAATAGGTTAGTTTAGTATTAAATTAGTTGCAGTATTTAATTACTTAAAAAAAGGAGGGAGGAGGGCAGCCTAGCTAATAGAAATGAGATCAAATCTTTGATACTCATTCAATGCTTATGGAAAATGATAGTACATAGGGAAAATGATAGTACACAGGAAATAAATGAGATCAAAATTCGAAGTATAAGTCTGAGAAGTCTAAGCAAAATAAATGGAAAAATGATAGTAAAACTAGTATGCTACTAAGGTAACACATAGAAAGTAGACCTTGAGGTTGCTAGACCATTATATGATGTGTCGGTAGATTCAACACAATAGATGATTAGACCTCATTGGTGATTTAAATTCAAACTAAGTTGTTCAACTTGATATGGGTTCCCATCTTATCCCTGGTTAACACAATCAACGCATTTCCAACAAGGGGTGACGAGCAAATAAACGCCACAAATGTGTGTGGATGACCATAAAAAGAGCATAGCACGAAAAAAAATGTTAAGCGCAATCAAGGTAATAACAAATGTTGTTGGTGCGTTATGTGCAAAAAGAAAAAATATATGCTCTAAAAAGAAGATAGGTTGTGTGCCTCTCTGCTATGCAGTGGCACTGACTTAAGGATAAGCATAACCTATATATTCTAGAATTCATTGTTGTTTGCGCCTCTCTGCTGTGCGGTGGCACTGACTTGAGGCTTGGCATCTCTTTGAAAGCTCTTAGAATAGTTTCTTCTTGTCGAATACCCGTAGACCGCTAAAAAATCTCCTGAGGAATGTTGATTACCATATAAGTGTGGGATCCATAAATGCTTGTTGAAGTATTCAAACCTAACTCATCACCAATGTGAGTCAAAAATCTGTGTATAAATTTAAGAGGACAAATATACTAACAATCATCGTGGCTGCAACTCTATAAAGTAAAAATCATTGTGTGCATCTTATAGCTCTAGTGTTATTTCCTAAACTTGCTATTGACTCTCGGTAAAAACATGAATCGAGCATCGAACTGTTTTGTCTAAATGTCCCAAATGAGTTTGATAAACCTATATGATTCCATAATGAATCTCTCCAGAAATGATCAAATTAACTTGAAGATGTGCTGTCCATGAAGGAAATTCTTTTAGACGCTTTTCTAAAGATTTCTATCTACCTCAAATTAAAAATACAAAAATATGTCTTGTTTTGTTTTTAAATTTCAAGTTGTTTTATTTATGTTTAGTAATTTGTTAGGTAAAAGTCGGACTATACATCTGGATTCAATCTATGAATCACTCACTAAAAGTGATCACGTCTGAGGTGACCAATCGGGTTTTTGAATTAAAAGGATCACGTCTGAGGTGATCAAATAAGGTTTAAGTTAAAATGATCACGTCTGAGGTGATCAAACAGTTTTTCGAATTAAAAAGTTCATGTCTGAGATGATCATCGGTCATAACGTCTTATCAATAGTTAAAAGGTTAAGTGTTGGAAAGTGTATGGGTCAAACTCATAAGTATGAGCCATTCACACGATTGGATCATAAGTAAGAGCCAATCGCACGAATGGATGTGACCGAATGAGCCAGTCGCACGACTGAACCCCGGTCGCACGAATGAAACATGCAAATGGGTCCAGTCGCACGACTGAATGGTAACTTAGTATAAATAGAGGGGAGTCGGTCGCATGTTTTCATCACCCCTCAATCGACCTTAGTCGTACGAAAGTACCGAGACTCTGCCCAAATTTTGTTTGATTGATTTAGCATCTTGATTGTGATTCTAATGTTTACTCTCTGCATCTACAGGTAATGTGAGACCAAAATCGACTTCAATGTCCCGTTTAATCAAGCCCTAATGACCGAAATCATTTAAAACAAGAACTTAGACAAACTCTTCAAAATAAACCTCTTAAATGGACAAAATTGTTGATTTAAAGAACATTAGGTGTTATTTTGAGTGTTTGCGAGTCTAATGAGCCAAAACACAATGTTTACCATCAAGTTTAGACCAAGATTTGAATTTAAAGTGTCGAACAGAGCCTTATGCGAATGGACGTGCTGATGAACTTCAATCGCACGATTGAGCTGGCCGTATGACTCAATCACACGATTGAGCTGGGCGTATGACTCAATCGCACGAATGAACCATGCGTATAAGTTCAGTCGCACGACTGGTTCAGCCGCATGGGATAGCATACGCCTAAGCTCAATCGCAGGCTCAATCATACAACTGAGCTCAATCGCACGACTGAGACTCAGTCGCATTGTCCATTTGCACGACTGAACAAAATGATCCAAGTTCTTTAAAAATTCAAATGTCATCTTTTACACAAATGCTAACGTATATGTGTCTTGTGTTACTGCAACATGGCAAACAGATGGACTATGAGTACGGAGCATAACATCTATGCTCATCTTGATGCCACTTCCCAGAATGCTTCACTAGAATTATTGCCTTTCTAAACAGATCTAGGATCTTCAAGGCCATCTCTACACCATGCACACCGTATAGATCGATTCAGCACGCTTTTTGGGAAAGCGCTGTAGTTGACAGGTCCGTTCATCCCCACTGTATCTAGAGCTCTATCTTTGGACAAGAGATTGAGATTAGTGAGGACGATCTGAGGAGGGTTTTGGACTTGGGTGAGGACGGAGCCTACCCAACCAGGCTACATCCCCTGACTGTTCGGGGATGTTTTCTTCGGATCAAGTACGCTGGGGACATCAACACCGGTGTGCTCAACAAGAGCAACATGTGCCCCCAGTTCAAGTACTTGGCCCACGTCATCCTTAAGTGTATAGCCTCAAGGAAATGAGGCTTTGACGAGATGTCGGACCACATCCAGAATGCATACGTTTCTCTGGTACTGAACCATCCATTCACTTTCTCTCGCATGATCTTCACGTACATGATAGAGAACATAGAGGCCAAGGGAAAGGAAGGCTTCTGTATGTACCCTCGTTTTCTACAGATGATCAGTGATCTGAAGTTTCCTTTGCTGCTAAAGGAGAGAGACGATGTAGTTACAAGTGAGGTGATGGATGATACGACTCTTGGTCGGATGAAGGTGTACCGGGGCAAGCATGTGAAGCCCCCCGGTGATGAAATTATTTGGGCATCTGGCCCGGGAAGACTACGTGGTGCCCGCTCGCAAGAAGTGGCGTCACGATGATAGTGATATTGATACCGAGCCGATCGTATTACCCACTGACGAAGACGACGACGATGACGATGACAGTGAAGATGGTGGAGATAATGGCCCCACTCCATCTAGGGCCACTACCACTAATATATCATCTCCACCATCCACTCATGGTGGAACAGAGAGGGCTGCGTTCCATCAAGACTTCCTGCCAGACGAGGAGGAAGAGTCAGATGATGAGCCACTGGTAAGGACAGTGGGTAGGCGGGTTGTGGCCACTGAGAGGGGAATAGTGGCGGTTGGTGGACGCCAGGGTGAGTCAAGGGGTGCTGCTACTGATGTTACTGATCCATCATACACCGCTGACCAGCCCATCAGCCCAGGGGGAGCATCTTCTTCTAAGGGCTCGAGGAAGAAGTGAATGGCCCAACCCTACGGCACAAAGAGCAAGAGACGGAGAATCACCCTTATTACCATATCTACCACCACCACTACCACACCTCCTACCACCACTATCACACTTCCTACCACCACTACCACACCTCCTACCACCACTACCATAGCCACACCATCACTTTCCACTCCTATGCCACCTCCCATATTCACCACACCTACCACCACTACCACCACCCAACAATCCGGGACATCTTCTCAAGTCTCCATGACCCATGGATCCACTCTACCCACTATCGGGTTAGAGGAACAACTAGCCAACCTTAACCAGATTGTGCTAAAGCTGCTTGCCACTGATGAGCAAAGAGCTGCACAGCTCAACTAGCTAATAGAGCTTAATGCTACTCAGGTAGAACAGATTACACAGCTCCGTGAGTAGAATGCGCACTCAGTTTAGAGGATAGAGGATCTGGAGAGAAAGAACAAGAAGATCCTACTAAGGCTTAAAGGATCCAAAGATGAGCCTTTAAAGATCAAGGAAGGTGATGATGATGATGATGATGATGATGATGATGATGATGATGATGATGACGATGATGAGGATGAAGATGATTCTGATGATGAAGAAGAGGGTGATGATGGAGGATTGACTTGAAAGGATAAAGGGGACAATGATGATGAAGAAGGTGATGCTGTTGTATCAGCCTCTACTCAAGCGCAAGAGAGGCGCACTAAGAGAGCTCAAGATCAAGGAGCCTCGTCTTCAGCTTCTCCAGCTAAAGAATTGACTAACCAAGACAAAAGTAATGGTTTGATAGTCTGTATTTAAAAAACTTTTGTACTTGATTTGTGTATTACATTAATGTAATAAATGTTTATCTATGTTTATCCATGTTTAAATGTCTTGATTAATTACTGATGATTGATGTATTAAATGTTTAAATCAAGTAGATAAAACTTCACAGCAAGATGAATACGATGTTGCTCCCCTTCAGCAAATCAAGTCTGATTTCACCATGATTCTTGATTTGCAAGGGATCGTCAGAAGGTTAGTGAGCTACACTCCCGAAGAAGGAGAAATTATACACGATCTGACCGACGAGCAACTTGCTGAGATGTTCAGACTTAATCCTGACGAGCTCGTCAAGGATGCTCTAGAGGTCGATGTTATGAGTGATGATGAGCTGAAGGATGTTGATGAAATAGAGATAGAGGATGTCACCTCTGAACATTATCCAGAGTACACTGACCAAGAGGGCAATGTGATCCCTAACATGGGTGACACTCTCGGCACTGCTACATTTGAGAAGCTGGATGAAATGGAGAAGGAAAAAGAAAGGGATGAAAGCCCAGCCCAAGCCTCAGATGTAGATGTTGATATCAAGAAGGCTGAATGGGCAGCTTGTTTTGCTGAAATAAGAGCCCAGCACGCGACTCCAAAGCAAAATGCCTACACCAAACTCTACAAAGTAAAGAAACATCAAAAGGTGTCGGGAAAGATCATAGCGTGGGCTTATTTTGAGGACTTAAATGTTTATGCAGTGAAGAGAGAGAAGGGGATAGAGTACTTCAGATATCCTCATGATCTGAAGACTCTCCTAGGTTTTGAGCTCAACCGACTAGCATGCTTAAATCTGCTGTATGTTGATCCCAGAAAGATGTCAGGTTGGGTTGAGGCTGCACTAAAGAAGGAATATCACACCAGATAGGTAAACTTCACACCTCAACAACTGAAGAGGTTTATTGGCAAGTCTGAAGTGGATCCAATGTCTGGAACGCCTAAAGTAGTGTTGAAGTGGAGTCCCCCACGCATGATGTTAAAGATTCCATTACGGGAAATGCCTCAGGACTTCACTCCACATTTCAAATGGTGGTATTATGACCGGAGGACGGGTGAAGCAGTCATAGTTCTGAACAGAGAGGGCAAAATGGAAACTCTCAGGGTATTTGACCCAATGTGGCTTACCAACTTGTCAGCTGAAGATGTCTACACTTTATATAAGTGGCCACTATTCTATGACGCGCAAAATATTGTACAAGCTCTCCAATTCCAAAACGTGATACGCATCTGCTTTGCGATTCAAATACACGCAGGAGTCACAAGAGAGGAGAAGTACAAAAGGTTTGAGGAGCATATGAAGGATGTCAGACATTAGAGTAAACTAGGTCCAAAGGGGAGTTTATTGATACATATATCCTTAGTTTATGTGCTTAATGTAAAAGTCTGTCATGGCTTACATATGTGTAATCAAACGATGTAATAATATATGATTTGCGCTTTGATGTTTATTTATATCTGATTCATATATATGAACTTATTATATAGGTTTGAAGTTGTTGTATGATTATTCATGCTAATGGACCATACGCATGAATACATCATGCTAATGAACCATTCGCACAACTGAACCAGATGACTAGATCAGTCGTACGACTGAGACATGATATTGACTCAGTCGCACGACTGAAACTTCAGTAGTGCGTATGAATCAGTCGCAGGTTCAGTCTCACGACTAAACCATGCTAATGGTTCAGTTGCACGAATGAAGACTGCAAACCTATAAATACCACTTAATTCATGGAAAAACAAGACTTTTGACACACAATCATAACCTAGCCGTCCAGAGTGTCCAGAACGCCTATTCCAAGTTCATAGTTCGCATCTGATCGTGTTCTACTCATTCTTAACGTTTCTTTCGTTAGATCGATCGGGATTGCGTTCTCACTTATTGGATCGCCAATCAAATAGGATTCCGCACTATAGTACTCCGTATGTACATGGTCTAAATGTCCCAAATTAGTTTGATAAACCTGTATGATTCCATAATGAAACCATTGTATTATTGTTCGTTCTCTAGTTGGTCTCTTGGTTTTGTTTTTCCTTCCGTCAAGAACACGCTCGGATGTCAACCGATCCAGCGACTTCACAATTGGTATCAGAGCCGGGTTACTACTAGAATGATCTAACAATCATTGTAGCAACCCGAGCTCTTGATTTCTGGATCTGTTTCATGTTCTTTGACGTTAAACCCACTTCGTGTTCTTCGTGTTTTGCTCAGATCTTGTTACGTGTGTTGTTTCTTGGTTAAAATCGAACTCGAAACCACGTTCTTATCACCCTTGCGAATCTTATGATGCTTATTTTGTTTCGGTTCATGTAAAATTCATCAGATTAGGGTTTTTGGCAGCCATGGCGGCTGCAGATCTGAAAATTTGCGCGTAGATCCGCTCATGCGACTGGACCATGCTAATGGATCATTCGTACGACGGACCATGCAAATGGACCATTCGTACGACTGGACCATGCTAATGGACCATTCGTACGACTGGACCATGCTGATGGACCATTCGTACGACTGGACCATGCTGATGGACCATTCGTACGACTGGACCATGCTAATGGACCATTCGTACAACTGGATCATGCGATTGGACCAGTCTTATGTCCGGTCATGCTACTGGACCAGTCTTATGTCCAGTCATGCTACTGGACCAGTCTTATGTCCAGTCATGCTACTGGACCAGTCTTATGACCGGTCGCATGTATATATCATTCATATCATCCATTCACACGAATGTGATATTTGTCCTGCATGTCATACGAATGAACGGTGTTCCGGACCAAAAAAAATTCTGGAACTGCCTCTTGCACAGATTTGAGGATGAGCAAAGCACATTCTCTCTGAGGTTCTTTTGTCAAATAAGTTCGATGGATACCCCATTATTCGTTGGACTTCTAGAATATATGAATGTAGTTAGAATACAAAATAGAGAAGAGAAGATGTCAGCAGTCGGTGTTGATTTTGTGGGGTAGTCAGGAGCATATGACTATTTATGGGCCAATCAAGTTATATTTATCCGCACAGAGAGGATTCTGATTCTTAGGGGGAATCCATGTATAGAGAAATTGAAAATGCAATCAACAAATGAAGTTGTGAGTTGGTTTCTGATGATGAATTTGAGAGCATGCTGATTTGTTTGAGATTGTCAGCTGTGGATTGGAACCTTCTACTTTTTGCCCAATACACCATATGAAGACGCCAGGAGAGCACAATATTTATATATTGGGATATGCTGAATTTGAGGGGGAATTTCTGCAGGTGTTAACGTTAATCAGGTTAGCCTGTGTGAAGATTGGAGCAATGGAAAACTATTCATGTCATTATCAGGAAAAAAACCAGTTATATGTGGAATCTTGCTGCTATGATGGTGTTTTGCAAAGTAAACAAAAGCTATTGTGCCAAAATTCATTTTCAGGGATACTGTAGCAATCTGACAGATCAGCAATGTTGGCTAATATGGTTTTTCGTTTGATTCTATTGGAAACCAGGGCAGAGATTGACTGAAGATTGTAGAATGTGTTATCTACTATTCGCAAGCAATGTCCAAGGGGGAATTTGTTGGAGCATATATTGTCATATATAGTGTGTCCGTCACCTGACGAATAGTCTAGGCTTAATGTAATACACTTGATATGTTGTAAAGACATGAAACTGAGTCATTTGCAGGAGCATATGAGAGTGAGACTCAGTCGTACGACTGAGCCATGCTAATGGACCAGTCGTGCGACTGAGAGATGCTATTAGGCCATTCGTAAGACTGAACCATAAGTATGGTCTAGTCGTATGATTGAACCATACGCATGGTCCAATCGTAAGAATGGGCCTATACGCATCTGATATGGGCCGAGGCCTATAAATACCAGTTTCATTGTGTAGAGAGGAAAGGTTTTGAGAGTGTGCCCGGGGCTTTGGTGTTGTCGGATGAGAGGGGAGATCATGCTCGATCTCCCCTTGCCAAGAGTTATGATTCTTCAGTTTAACGAGCTTGTAATCATTAGGTTTTATCAATGAAACCATTGTATTATTGTTCGTTCTCTTGTTTTTCTCTTGGTTTTCTTTTTCCTTTCCTAAAGAACACTCTCGGATGTCAACCGATCCAGCGACTTCACAGCTTTTCTAAAATATTGTTTTTAGTTGCCATGACATGAAGTAGAAGAAGTGAGTATTAAGTCTTTTTTTATGAATATGACAATTCAAACACGATGTTAAATGAGTTTATGATACAATATGATAATGTTGTTAAGGCTTGAAAGGATGCTGAAAAATATAAAGACTTCAGGACCATGAACTCCAAGCTAGTTCTTTCTTCTATTAATTTGATAGAGGCGAAAGCAAGTTCATATTACACTAAAAAGCTATTTGATGTATTTAAGTAGGAATGGCTCGAAGATACAATCATGTTAACTTATGAGACAATCGGTAAGAGTTCATAATTAAGAAATCTTATATAAGGTTGGACAATTGGATATTGATAAAATATATCAGAGAATTGTTAATTTTCGTCTCATAAGATAGATGTCACATGTTTTATGTGTAAATTTTGAAACACATAGGATGTTTTGCAAGCATATCATATATGCCTTGAAAAAGAGACATGTTGAAACCCTTTCCGATCATTGTATTTTATCTAGTTGGACACTTGATGCTTGGTATAATTTGGATAATTGCTCTACTGGGTTCAAAGACACACATAGCGAGAAAGAAGTCGACACGTTAACTTTCTGGCATATTCAATATAATTTTATTAAGGCTATGAAACAAACAAAAGATTCTCCATCTACGATATAAAAAACTTAATACCATATTTTTTAAGTTTTTAGAGTAGAAAAGCCTTCTAACAAGGTCGAACAATATGAGACTGCTTTAAATGATTTTATATGGGATGACACAAGTAAACATAATGCCTCTAATTTCTGTTTGGGATATGCTAATTCATGCTAATATAAAAGATCGTCCAAAAAGTTCAACTACAATCACATCTTCCATAGAAGCAACAATAAAGAGAAGTTATTACTGCAGAACTTGGACATTACATCGCTGGATGTATGTAAGGAAGGTAAAATCTATACTAATGTTTAGGATTTATGGTTGTCAATAAATACTAATCTTTAATTTTTCAAGAAGACTAGTCATTACTATAAAATGAAGGATAATATGTGAATCAACATGAAGATTTGGCTATTTTGATGTTTGTTAAAATTTTCCTTATTATAGTGAAGGTTTTTTAATTATTAGATAACGAGATTCTATAATATTAAATGTATTCAAATAACAGATTTTATTTAGGTTTTTAAATTTGAAACTGTTATAGTGGTTTACAATTGGAATTGTTCATGTTGGTACTTATATGCTGAATTGGATTAGTTGTTATTGCTATCATTTTGACCAATTATGGGTCAATTATGCACTATTTTTCCTTTACCAATTCTGGGATAAATTTATATATTACTAATTTTTAACTTGGTTATACATTTTGTAGTTGTACATCATGCTTTACAAGTTCTACTTTTGTTTTTTCTCTGAACTTTTACATTTAACCCTAATAGTTTTTATCTTTAAATTTAACACTAACATTTTCGTTTACTTTCAATTTTGATCTCATGTATTTTCATCTTCTTTTTTTATTTATGTTTCGTTCTAAAAATTTCGAGTTAACATGCCGCAACATGCATATATGGCTTAACGTTTTTATCTTTAGCAACCATGTGACATTGATGTTACCTAGCACAAGTTTATGCCCCGTCGCAACGAGCGGGCATAATACTAGTATACCCTAAAATCAAGATGGGTCAAAGTTATGAAATGGGTCATGTTACTACTCATAAATGTGCTGCAACAATTAAATTATATTTTGTTATATGTTTTCATACTTACATTTCTTAGTTCACATGAATTGATGAGACTATATTGAGTTTATTATTGTTTGTGAAGGTTACTAATATATAATAATCCGGTAAAAACTTACAAGATTGAATTTATTATGGTTGACGATGAGTTATTATTCAACTAATTGAATTGTATCATATTCTATTAATATTATCTTATAAAAAATATCTGCTATATATTCTTAATTTTTTATATTTTTAATTACAAGACATTACAATACACAAGAATATTGTTAAAATATAATTTCTTAAGTTTGAGAATTTATTGACTAAATTTGATTAAATATTTGTATACAAGATTTTAGATATTCGTAAACACTAATATTATTTTTGTATGTATTTAATCATATAATTTAATTTACAGTATATAAATTTAATAATCGATGTTTACATCGAATATATTACAAACTTATTAATAGTAACTAATAATTTATGTTTTATTTGTATTAAAAATTAAATTACATGAATGGTTCTTGTAGTTTGATTAATATTTTAGATTTGATCATTAAACTGTTAAAATTTTAAATATAGTACTTAACATTATATTTATATTTTTTTCAATGGTTCTATTTATGTTAGTTCAATAAGTAACGTTAAAATTTTCAAAATGACTATTTTACCTACATAAATTATCAATGGAATTTACTTTGCATATAAATAAAAAATGTTTTTAAAAATTTTATTTTTGAAATGTTCACTTTTTCAAATGTTTTTGTAAACCTTTTGATTTTTTAAATGTCTCTCTTAAAACATTTTAATATCTTATATGTACATTTTTAAAGCATTATGTTCGATCTTAAAACCGTTTGGTTTTTAAATTTATCTTTTATAATTATTCATTTTCTAAATATCATTTTAAAAATTATTTGTATATTGAATGTTTTAGAAAATATTAAAATATCATTTGAAAATGAATTGTTTTTAAATAGATGTTAAAAGTGATTGTTTTTTAAAGATGCTTTAAAAAAATGTTTTAAGAAAAAACTTTAGAAAACCTAATAGTATTATTAAAACATTTAAAATATCAAACGTTTTTGTAAATCTTTTGATTTTTTAAATGTCTCTCTTAAAACATTTTAATATCTTATATATACATTTTTAAAGCATTATGTTCGATCGTAAAACCATTTGGTTTTTAAATTTATTTTTTATAATTATTCATTTTCTAAATATTATTTTAAAAACTATTTGTATATTGAATGTTTTAGAGAATATTAAAATATCATTTGAAAATGAATTGTTTTTTAAAAAGACGTTTAAAAAAGTGATTGTTTTTTAAAGATGCTTTAAAAAATATTTTAAGAAAAAACTTTAGAAAACCTAATAGTACTATAAAAACGTTTAAAATATTAAATGGGTTTAAGAACAATATTTTGAAAACGGTTTGTTTAAACATGTTAGGAAGCATATATTTTATAAATTATCTTATCAAAAACAATTATTCGTGTATTTAAAACTTATTTTATTATATGATAATATATTAATAATGAAATAATAAAAATATTATAAATTAAATTAGTTTAGAAAATCAAGAATATAAAGTTTCCCTAATTAAAATAATATTATAGTTTAAACGGTAAATTAAATAGATTATAATTTTCAACATTATTAATAATTAACTAACAGAACTTAGACCATATATCACTAGTACAAAAAGAAGCAAGTGGGTAGTTAAAATGTCCATTAAAAACCGCCCCATATTGATCATATTGGGTGGTGTCATAAGGGGCGGTTTTTGAAACCCGAGCCCTTGTATACATCAATAGGTGTGGCTGTAAAATCCCCCTTGTTAGGATCGTTTTCGTACGGAGTACTAACAGATTCTGCGTTAGACCAGATTATAGTGCGGAATCCTATTTGTTTGGCGATCCAATCAGTGAGAACGACAATCCCGGTCGATCTAACGATGAAACAAATGTTAAGGACTGAGTAAAATTGATCAAGAACAAACTTTGAAGTTGGATAGGCTGTTTAGGACACTCTTGACAGCTAGGGTTTGTAAATATTCGAAGTCTTCCAAGTCTCCCGTTTTTCCATGAATTATGTGGTATTTATAGGTGTTTAGTATTCATTCGTACGACTGAACCATTGTGCGAATGACTCATGCGGTTGGTTCATACGCATGACTGAAGGTTCAGTCGTGCGACTTAATCAATCTTATGTCTCAATTATACGACTGATCCAGTCTCCTGGTTCAGTTGAGCGACTGGTCCATAAGTTTGATTCATTCATGCGTATGGTCCATAAGTATGGTCCATTAGCATGAATAAACACCTGACTAAGTCGAACAGATTTCTTAATCATTATTGACTTAGAACTATGTACAACAACCTAATCAAAGACAATTAAACATCAAGATGCATATCATATTTCATTACATAATCACAATACACATGTGTAAGAAATGAAAGAATCTTACATTTAAGAAGATAAACTAGGAACATGATGTATCAACAAACTCCCCCATGGTCCTAGTTTATCCTATTGTCTAACATTCTTCATATGCTCTTGGAATTTCTTGTACTTCTCTTCTTTAGTGACTCCCGCGTGTATCTGAAACATGAAGCAGAGTTGTATAACATGTTGGAATTGAAGAGCTTGTACAATATCTTATGTGTTATAGAACAGTGGCCACTTGTATAGAGTATAAACATCTTCCGCAGACAAGTTGGTAAGCCACATTGGGTCAAATACCTTGATGATCTCGATCTTTCCTTCTTTGTTCATCACTATGACCGCTTCCCCCGTCCTCCAATCATAATACCACCATTTGAAGTGTGGAGTGAAGTCCTGTGGCATCTCCTGTAAAGGAATCTTAGACATTGTGCATGAGGGACTCCACTTCAACACTACTGTATGCCTTCCAGATATAGGATCAACTTCAGACTTATCAATAAACCCTTTAGGTTGTTGAGGTCTGAAGTTTACCCATCTGGTGTGGTATTCTTTCTTCAGCACTGTCTCAAACCATCCTAACATCTTCCTCGGGTTGGCATACAAAAGATCTAAACATGCTAATCTGTTTAGCTCAAAACCAGGAAGAGTCTTTAGATCATGTGGATATCTGAAGTACTCAATCCCTTCTCTCTTTTAACAGCATAAACATCCAAATCTTCAAAATAAGCCCACGTGATGATCTTGCCCGACACTTTCTGATGTCTCTTGAATCTGTAAAGTTTGATGTAGGCATTCAGCTTTGGAGGTGCACGTTGGGCTTTCATTTCTGCAAAACAAGCTGCCCATTCAGCCTTCTTTAACTCAACATTAGCATCTATAGCTTGGGCTTTACTTTCTCCTTTTCTTTTTATAGTAAGTTGAGTCTTGACTTGCTGAAGGGGAACAACATCATAGTCCTCAGGCTGTGAAGCTTCACTTCTGCCCTGATCATGGGTCTCTTCAGCTGGAGCTACAGAGGACAAGGCTCTTTTGGAGCGCCTTTGCTGCTTGACTTGAGGCTGATGCAAATGCATCACCTTCTTGATCATCCTCATCGTCATCATCATCTCGTTTACCGTTACCACTTCCTCCAGCTTCCTTTTCATCATCATCTTCTTCTGATTCATCATCCAAAGATTCATCATCATCATCTCTACCATCATCACCCTTAATCTTTAGGGGCTCACCTTTTATCCCCTTCAACTTTAGGATAAGCTTTTTGTTCTTCTTCTCTAACCCCTCAATCCGCTTGACCGGAGCCATCACCAAATCATTTTGACTCTTCAGGGCATGGTGAGCTCGAACTAACGCTCTCTCGTGAGCAGCGTTCTTCTCAGTGAGCTGAGCTATCTGCTTGGCTTGAGCGGTATTGACCGCCATCAGCTAGTTCACCTGGTTAGCTCTCAGATCATCTGTCGCTAGAAGCTTGAGCACCAGTCTGTTTAGGCTCGCCAACTGTTCCTTTAACCCAATAGTGGGTAGAGTAGAGCCCTGAGTAATTGGGTTTTGGGTGGATGTGCCAACTTGGGTAGTAGTGGGTGTAATGGTGGATGTGGTGTAGATAAGAGTAGGAATGAAAGTGGGTTGTTATGGTACTGATGTGGGTATTGGGGTTGAGGTAGGTGTATGAGTGGTGGTGGGAGTGTTAGTGGCTGTAGAGGTAGTAGTAGTATGGGGAACAGTGGTGGTGGTAGTGGCTATGATGGTGGAAGAACTGATCAATGTAAATCTCTGCCTCTTACCCTTCTTTCCATAGGGTTGGGCCATCCTCTTCCTCTTGGAGCCCTTGGCTATCGGGGCTCCCCCTGGGCTAATCGGTTTGTTAGGTGTGTATGTGGGATCTGTGACATCAGTGTCATCACCCTTAGCACCAGGTTGGCGTCCACCAACCGCCTCCTTCCCTTTCTTGGTAGCCACAACACGGCTCCCGACTTGCGTGGTTAGAGGCTCATCATCAGACTCATCATCTTCATCTATCAAGAAGTCCAGGCGGATAGCAGCCTGCTCGGATCAACCAGGAGCAGATGAAGTACTATGTTGAGGTGGTAGAGATATGGTAGACGTGTTGGTGGCTCGTGATTGACTGGGGCGAGCATCTCCACCGCCTTGACCATCATCATGGCCGTCATCATCGTCATCGTTTTAGTCGGCAGGGACCACAGTGGGCTCAACATCTGAATCATTGTCGTCGTGACGCCACTTCTTACGAGATAGCGCCACATAATCCTCATTGGCCAGATGGCCGAAGAGTCTCCTGACCGGGGGCTTCACCTGCTTCCCCCATTACATCTTCATCCTTCCTAGGGTGGTATCATCCATCACCTCTAGTGTCACAGCATCGTCTTTCTCCTTCGGGAGCATAGGAACCTTCTCATCGATAATCATCTGCAAGAAACGTGGATACATGCAAAAGCCTTCCTTGCTTTTGGCCTCAATGTTCTATATCAAGTAGGAAAAGAGCATGCGTGAGAAACATAACGGGTGGTTCAGTACTAGCGCAACGTATGCATTCTGGATTTGGTCAAACATCTCATCAAATCCTCCACCTCTGGAGGCTATGCACTTGAGGATCACATGTGCCAGATACTTGAACTGGGGGCACATGTTTCTCTTGTTCAGCACGCCAGCATTAATGTCACCGGCGTACTTGATCCACAGAATACATCCCCGAACAGTTAGGGGATGCAGCTTGGTTGGGTAGGCTCCGTCCTCACCCAAGTCCAAGACCCTCCTTAGGTCGTCTTCCCTTATCTCAATCTCTTGTCCGAAGATAGAGCTGCGGATACAATGGGGATTAATAGACCGGTCAACTACGGTGCTTTCCCAAAAAGCATGCTGAATTGATCTGTACGGGGTGCATGGTGTAGAAATAGCCTTGTAGATCCTCGATCTACACAAGAAGGCTATATCCCGGTGAACTCATAAGCGTTACGGGATGTAGCATCTAGATGAGCACAGCTGTTGTGCTTGGTGCTCATAGTCCATCTCTCAGCCATATTGCTGCAACACAAGAAACATATACATTAGATCTGTTCATAAGAGATAAACAATTGAATTTTAGCTGATTTTGATCAACTGGTTCAATCGTGCGATTGAACCAGACGACTGAGTTCAGTCGTACGATTGAGTTCAGTCATACGATTGACCCTGCGACTGACCTTACTCGTATTATATGCCATGCGGTTCAGTCAGTCGTGTGACTGAGTCACCGAATGATTAATTCATGCGATTGAATCATGCGGCTGGCTCAATTGTGCGACTGAAGTTCATCAGCATGTCCATTCGCATCTTGCACTGTTCAACACCATAAATTTGAATCTTTGTCAAAACGAGACATTACATTTCGTGTTTAGATTCATTAGGTTTGCAGGGACTCGAAATAGCACTTAGTGTCATTTAAATCAACATTTTTGTCCATTTAAGTGGTCTATTTTAAGAGTATTGTCCCGGTTCTTGATTCAAACACTTTCGCTCATTAAGGGTTCGATTAATCCATTCATTTGAACCGATTTCAGTTGCAAAGTACTTGTAGATGTGTAGGATATCAGTTAGAATCACAATCAAAGGGTAATCACAATAATCGGAATTTTGGCAGAGTATCTGTGTATGGGCGGTTTTTGAGAGTTTTTGAAGGGTGGTAGGTTATACGAACGATTGACCCCCTTTTTATACTGTTTTGAGTTTCAGTTGTGCGACTGGATCTATAAGCATGCCTCCTTCATGCAACTGGGGTTCAGTCGTGCGACTGACTCAGACTCCTTCGTCCAGTTGTAGTTCATTTGTTGTGATCCGATCGCATAGTTGACCCATACTCATGGTCCAATCGTGTGATTAGCTCATACTTGTGGTTCAATCGTGCGATTGGCTCATACTTATGATTCAATGGTGCGATTGGCTCATACTTATGATTCAATCGTGCGATTGGCTCATACTTATGAGTTTAACTTCATACATATATATACACTCAAAAATTTAACTTTTGATATATAACGTTATGACCAATGATCCTCTCAGACATGACCTTTTTAAACGGAAAATCATTTGATCACCTCAGACGTGATCCTTTTGATTGAGATCCGATTGGTCACCTCAGACGTGACCCTTTTAATTTTGTGATTCACAGAGTTTATCTAGTTACATAGTCTTACATCTACACAAAGAAAATAACGATAACAGAAAACAACTTGAATTAAAGCAAAAACAAGACATATTATTGTGTTTTAGTTAGAGGTGGATTAAAACCTTTTAGAAATCATCTAACCAATTTTTCCTCCTAAGCAGAACAACTTCAATTTAAATTATCATTTCTAGAAAGATTCATATGGAATCATAGAGGTATATCATAATCATTTGGGACCCTTTTATATGTACTTAGATACTATATTCTTATTTGTCTGAGAGTCAAAAACACTTGCAAGAAATCATACTAGAGCTATAAGATGCACACAAAGACTGTCGAGAGTTGCAACCACAATGATTGTCAGTATATTTGTCCACTTAAATCCATACACAGATTTTTGACTTACATTAGTGATGAGTTAGGTTTGATTATTTCAACAAGCATTTGTGGATCCCACACTAATATGGTAATCAACATTCCTTAGGAGATTTTGAGCGGTCTACGGGTATTTGACAAGAAGAAACTATTCTAAGAGCTTTCAAAGAGATGCCAAGCCTCAGGTCAGTGCCATTGCATAGCAGAGAGGCGCAAACAACAATGAATTTTAGAATATTTAGGTTATGCTTATCCTCAGGTTAATGCCATCGCACAACAGAGAGGCACACAACCTATTTTCTTGTTAGAGCACTTTTTCTTTTGCACATAACGCACCAACAACATCAGTCATTAGCTTGATTCTGCTTAACATTTTTTTTCATGTGCTTTGCTCATTTTTATGGTCATCCACACACATTTGTGGCGTTTATTTTGCTCGTCACCCCTTATTGGAAATGCTTGATTGTGTTAACCAAGGATTAGATGAGAAACCATAACAAGTTGAACAAATTAGTTTTAATTTGATTCACCAATGAGGTCTACTCGTCTATTGTGTTGAATCTACTGACAGATCATATAATGAGCTAGCAACCCCTAGGCCTACTTTCTATCTGTTACCTCAATAGCAGACTAGTTTACTATCATTTTTCCTTTATTTTGTTTAGACTTCTCAGACTTGTAATTTGAATATAGCATTTTGATCATTTAAATTCTTTTGATGTCCCAAACAACTAGTTCCATGTGTACTATCATTTTCCCTAATTTTTGAATCAATATCACATATATGATTTCTTTTCTTTCAGCTTATCTGCCCCCCCCCCTAGTTTTTTTAAGTAAATAAATACTGAAACTAAACTATTCTCCCCATAAAATTCTAAAATCAAAAATCTTTTTGTGTTTTTGGATTTTAAAAGACATGAAAATAAAATTAAAAATAGAAAATTTTAAAAAAAAGAAAAAACTTGTCGGACTAAGAACTCGATTCTTCTAGAATCACTGAACTTTTCTTTTTCATGCCATTGACCTCTAAAATTTATAAAAACCAAGGTTTGACAAAAGCTTTTGTGTAGAGGTCGGTGCGTTGAAAATCCGTATTAATTTTAACAACATCATTTAATTGCTTTTCAAAACAGTCACGTATAAAGTGAGATTTAATACCGATGTGTTTAGTTTTTGGGTGTTGGACCGGATTTTTAGTGACAGCTATTGCAGCAGAATTATCAACAAAGATAGGGGTGTTAGAAAATTGCAAACCGTAGTCTCGCATTTGCTGTTGAATCCAAATAATCTGAGAACAGCAATTTGCAGCAGCAATATATTCAGCTTCACATGTTGACAAAGCAACATATGTATGCTTCTTACACTGCCAGATGACTAAGCGTCTTCCAAAGAACTGACATCCCGCTGATGTTGACTTGTAATTCATTTTGCAACCACCATAGTTCGAGTCACTATACACTTTAAGCTCAAAGTCATCATCATGAGGATATCACAACCCAAGTGTTGGAGTATCCATCAGATAACAAAAGATCCTTTTTACCCCAATTAGATGATTTACTTTTGGTTTAGCCTGATATCTGGAACAGAGACACGTGGCGTACATAATATTAGGACGAGAGGCTGTGAGGTACATCAGAGATCTGATCATTCCTTGGTAATGGCATCTACCAGATCACCATTTTCGTCGGGTGCCACATCGTGGTTCATGGCAAGTGGAGTCCCAGCAATCGTTGCATTCTTCATGTCGAATCGACTAAGGATATCTCCGACATATTTGGACTGATGCAGGAAGATTCTATTTTGTGTCTGATCCACCTGTAGCCTAAGAAAAAACTTCATCTCTCCCATGGCACTCATCTCAAACTCAGCTTTCATCACAGACTCAAATTCTTTACACAATGCTTCATTTTTTGAACAAAAGATTATGTCATCCACATATATCTGTACCAGTAGTAAATCACCATCTTTCTTTTTAATGAACAACGTGCAATAAATGACCCCTCTGCGAAAACCATGTTTCAGCAGATGTGTAAAGAGTTTCTCATACCAAGCTCGAGGGGCTTGATGAGGCCCGTAAAGAGCCCTTTGCTAAGTATAGCTGATTTCGTGTCTGAGCTTCCGATAGAATATCCCCGATGATGTTGTGCAGGGGATGATACACATTAACTCGAGTTCCTGGAGTGGTGGGAACAGCTACCTCATTGTCTAGATTTTGAATCCCAAGTTCAGTTTCTGTGGCTGTTGGAGTATGGGTTCCGAAGTTCCAGTGGCATCAAGATCAGATGCTTGTGTACTTTCGGTTTTGGGAACCTGTTCCTCCTGGTCCACATTTGCAGTCTCAACTGCTTCATCACCAGAAGAAGACTCACTTACCTCAAGCTTTCCCCCTGAAGGGCTAGAAGTATCGTCTAATAGAACCGATGATGTCGAGTCTAGTGTAGGACAATTCAGAACATCGTACATCATTTTAGCAGATAACTCATCATCGAGATGAGAAGGAGGTAGATTGAAGGACTTGAAAAATCCATCGTAGACAAATAAGAAGGAAGGTCCTTTTTCAGCAGGGGGTGGTGTATCTTTAGACATCAACATTACACCACACTTCTAACTGACCCGTTGAGTTGTTATAAACTCTCTTGTCTGGTATACTATATCCAAGAAAGATACCTTCTTCTGCCTTCTCATAAAACTTCCCAGTCTGAGTTTTCTTTAACAGCATGCACGGTGCTCCAAATGCTTCTAGATACTCTAAGTTGGGTTTACGTCACTGGAGGAATTCATAACATGTTTTTCCATGACGTTTGACCACTAAGACTCGATTGTCAGTGTAGCATGCATTAGCCACTGCCTCGTTCCAGCATTGGATCGGTAGTTTAGAGTCGGCTAACATTGTCCTTGCTGTCTCTATCATGCTCTGATTCTTTCTTTCAGCAACCCTATTCATTTGTGGAGTGTAGGCAGAAGTAAATTGATGAACAATTCCTTTCTCTTGACAGAATGCCTCCATCCACTGATTCCTGAACTCTGTTTGGTTGTCTGATCGAATCTTTCTTACTATCAGCTTGTAGAGTGATTCCAATGTAGTGACTAGATGCTTGAAGGATTCAAATCTCTGACTTGGATTTCAGAAACATCACCCAAGAGAATCTTGAATAATCATCAGTTACTACAAAGCAGTACAAATATCTAACAATGTTCTTTGTGCTGACTGGACCGAACAGATCCATGTGTAGAAGCTCGAGAGGAATATCGATAGAATTGACTTTCTTTGCTTTGTGAGACTTCTTGATCTGTTTCCCTTTCTTACATGCTACGCAGAAATCTGGGAGTTGAAAATTCTTGACTGTAACTCCATTCACTAAATCATTCTGAACTAGATGATTAATCTTCCTAGGATTAATTGTCCCATTCTCCTATGCCAGGAGACTGAATCCCGCTCTGTTGCCTTTGACAAGAAGCATTGGACAGTAGACTCAGTTGTGGAGCCTTTTGATAGATCCAAGACATACAGATTGTTATATCTTGAAGCTAACAATAGAAGTTTATCCTCCTTGATAACATAATCCTTCTTCAACATGTAGGACTTCTTGTTGTCAAATACAACCTTGAATCCCTTATCACAGATTTGGGAGACAGAAAGCAAAATGTTTTGCAGTTGCTGAACGTAGTTGACCTTGTCAAACTTCACTTTCTCGTTTCCCACTTCGCCTTGAGCGGTGATGTAACCTCCTTTATTCCCAGCGAATGATATGTGTCCCCCTTTAATTTTCTTGAGGTTGAAAAGGAGAGACGAATTCCTGGTCATGTTCCTGGAAGCCCCACTATCAATAATCCAGGTATTAGTGATAACGCCATAGCGGACACCCTGCACATATAAAGAAATTGATTAGTTCAGGTTTGGGACCCAAGCCTTAACTGGCTTGGGTGTCCCAGAGGTATCACACATCATAAACTCAACCCACTGTCCTTCAGAGAATGAGGGCACATCTTTTTTTTTTTGCTTGTTCTCACTAACAGACACATTACTTGCTTTGATCTTCCATAAACCAATTTTGTGTAAGGCCTGTTTGTGGTAAACAAACGATTGGTTTATGGTTTGAACTTTAGGTTCACTAACAATCTTAGGTGGAGTATTAGATCTAATTTTAGAAAATCTTGGTTTTTCATCAAAAAGTTCAATTTTCTTTTTAGGTGTCTTATAATAAGGACAATTTGGAGAGATGTGTCCTCGATTTCCACAGCTCTAGCAGGATCTCCCTTCGACAGTTTGAGGAAAGTTTTGATGTGGGGTTGAGTTTGGTCAGGGTCTGAAATGTGTATGATGTGGTTGTTTCTCTTCCCTTTTAAATGTGTCTGAAATGTGTCTGATGTGGGGTTGAGCAGGATCTCCCTTTAAATGTCTTGACATTTTGAACATTTTTTACTTTCATTTTTATTTGGATTTTGATTATTAACACATTTAAGGTTCATTGGATTAGACCTGTTAGGTTCTGAACTAGACATTTGTGTACCTGACCCGAATTTAACCTTTTCAATTTTATCACTCAAATCGTCAACAGGTATCTTATCTTTTGATCTCAAAGTAGAATCCTTCTTTTCAGTGACAGATTTCATAGGTTTACCCGTAGAATCTGGATCACTGGCTAGAGGAGTAGACATCATATGATCCTTTACTGGGTTATTATTAATTGGTCTACATTTAGTGTTCAACAGGATTGCATGTGGTGGCGGTACTACTTTATAACCAGGCCTTCCCCGTTATTTTGTTCTTTCACTAGGTTCTGAACTATGTGACAAGAACTTGCCAAACTATGCAGTTTTTGTTTTAATGATTCAACTTCGACTTGCAAAACTGCTTTTTCCTTTTTAGTTTCCTCCAAAGTATTTAAATAGAACATGATGTCATTTGATTGATTTAAGGCAACAACCTCAGTTTCCCTTAATTGTTTCCCCAACAGTTCTATCTTTTCTTTGAAGCTGCACTCATTTTGTTTTAAAACACGATTTGCTTCAGTGCAGAGTTGAAAATCATTTACCAGATTATCATTATGTTCTAATAACCGATCAAATTTTAAATCAATGCTTTCCCTAAATTTATCACATTCAGTACATTCATGTTGTTCAAATAATTTGTCTTTAGAACATACCTGTGAAGAACCAGATGAATTAGCCATCAAAGCATTGTCAGACTCTTCGGTGACGGAAGATTCTGAGTTTGTAGCACCAAGCTCTTCTTCAACCAAATAATCAACGACATCCATAGCTTCTTCGATATCTGACAGTGTATGTTGAGCTATGATGTCTCCTTCACTTGTAGATCCATCATCCAATGTATCAACGAAAACAATATTTGATTCACCCTTAGAAACGAATCGGAAGGACCAATCATGTCCTTCATCACCTTAAGCAGTCAAAGCCTTAGTCTCTTTACTTGAAGATGAAACTCCAATCTTATACTTGTCTTGTCAGTTGAATGTAGGAAAAGGATTTCCATTTCCAGTCTTATTTGGCTTTACACACTCACGTTGAAATGCCCATTTTCACCACAATTGAAGCATGTGACTTTGGTTTTGTCAAAACTAAATGTCGTATCTTTAGTGGCAACCAAAATTTTCCCCGTCTTCTTAACAAACTTCTTGGCTCTTCTAACAGCACTAGCCAAGGCCCACATAATATCCATGCATTCTAGCTCATTTTCATCAACTTGCTCTTAGTCCTCGTTAGCAGGATGATAGTTTCCAATCTTACCAGCAACTAATACATCATAAGATTGAACAACAACAGCTAGAAGGTCCATGTGCTCTTTAGCAACTTCCATGGTGACAATTCTGAGATTCTCGGTCTTCAACTTGGTAGTATTTGCCTCAGGAACTATGTATTGGGTTCCAAATGACACTGAAGTTACGGTTCATGATGCACTGCTTTGGGAAGGAGCAGAAGAGCTAGACACAAACGCAGTTTGTAGCGGTGTGCCTGAAGCAGCCGGAGTTGGAACCGAATTGTATAGTGCACGATTCTGAACATAGGATCCTTTATTTGACCTGTATTTCATACGTAGTTCTTCCTCCCTTAACTTCAAAATGAAATCATTTATGTCCAAAGTAGCAAGAGTGTCGTTTGTCTCATATTAGACACAAATGGATCCTATTTGTCAGGCAGACCATCAGCAAAGCAAGAAACTTTATCTTCCATGGATGTGGTAATGCCATGAGTGTGCAACTCACTCATCAGATGATATAATCGATCAATGATATCATCCAAGCTCTCGTTCCCAATCGGAGAGAAATTGTCAAATTACTTTTTAAGAGCTTTTGCTTTCAGTGCTTTCAGAATTGCATTTCCTTCATATTTCTTTTCTAAGGCCTCCCATAACTTCTTAGACTACTTTTTCTTAGAGAATTGATGAAATATGTCCTTAGGTATAGGCTGGGTCAACAAGGCATATACTTTCTTTTTAGCATTATACAAAGTCTTCTGGGATTCACTTATCCCACCCAAAGTCAACTTAACTCCATTAGCACTGATTGGTACGGTGTAAGCAGTCTTAATGGATGTCCAAAGGTTTGGGTAAACTCCATTCAAGTAAATTTCAAACCGTCGTTTCCACTGTGGGTATTCATCCAAAGTTAACAGCTTTGGCGGTTTGTTGTGGTTTCCAATCTCATTCTCCAGAAGTAGAAGGTTCTGGATACGCGAGTCCTTTCCAGTAGTGAATGCAGCAAACTGATCTTCCATCTCTTTAAACTTGGTAAACTTAGAACAAGACAGATTCACTTGTGCGAATGAGCTATGCGATTGGGTCACTCGTGCGAATGGAGGACACGAATGAATTCAATCGTGCGATTGGATTCAGTCGTGCGAATGAGCAGGGCAATTATGATCAACCGACTAGAGTTGTTAAGTCGTGCGAATGAGAGATGCGACTGAGTTTAGTCGTACAAATGGAGTATACGAATGAGTTCAATCGTACGAAGGGACCAATCGTGCGACTGAAGGCTGTTGTATTTAAAAAATCGAATATTTTGACACTTTGACACAAAATACAAATTTTCTAGAAACCCTCATTTGTCGTATGATGAAATCTCGAAACTTTAACACATGCAAATGTCAAAAACACCTTTTGAAGCAAAAAGGTGACTTTTTTGAATGAAAACGTTAGTTATAACACCAAAACCAATTGAATCCACGCAAAATCTCGAGCCAAAGCTCTGATACCACTTGTTAGGACCATTTTCATTTGGAGTACTAACGGATTCTGCGTGAGACCAGATCAAATAGTGCGGAATCCGATTTGATTGGCGACCCAATCATTGAGAACGACAACCCGATCGATCTAACGATGAAGCAAACGTTAAGAACTGAGTAGAATCGATCAAGAACAAACTTTGAAGTTGGATAGGCTGTTTAGGATGCTTTGGACACCTAGGGTTTGTAAATATTCGGTCTTCGAAGTCTCCTGTTTTTTCATGAATTATGTGGTATTTATAGATTTTCAGTATTCATTCGTACGGCTGAACCATTAGCATGGTTCAGTCGTGCGACTAACTCATGCAGTTGGTTCATACGCACGATTGAAGGTTAAGATTGGTATCAGAGTCATGGTTACAGGGATTTAGGTTATTAGAAATGGAATGACCTAGACTATAACTAAGTAACCCTACACATGAGTCCTCTCATGTATTTTATATGTTTAGATAGGATTTTATGTGTCTTATATGTTTATACTTGATTATGTGATTATATGCCTTATATGTTTCTTATTATACCTTGAATCTTATCAATGCACACACGAATCCTATGTGATATTCTAAGGCATTATGTGCCTAACTCAAATGGTTTTCAAAATGAAATTTGAATCGTTATTCATGGTTTTCAAGTCTCGTCAAAGTCTATGTCTTGCAACTTGAAACATGTAATGCTGGAAGAGTGTGATGTCTGTATCTCGAGATGTTCTGTCTAGGCAAGCTATTCATATAAATCCAAATCAACCGATGGATCCGTTTACCTTACCTGGGAACCCTTGCGGTGAGTGTCTGCTTATAGGTACGTATGTCTTCATTAAGTTTGTAGTTGGCCTAATACTTTGATAAGTCAATGTAGTGCTTTGGTTTGTAAACCGAACATTACACTCGAAACATCTTGTTATTTTGAATCGTCTTATCATTGATCTTGTCTTCTTAGAACTTAAAACTCATTACCCAATTCTCATAATGACTTTGAATAATCTTTCCGAATGCCTTCCCCTCAAAAGCGCACTTATCCTGAAAACCTATTACAATGATGCTCTCATTCTAAATTGAATCTTGAATCTTAATTAAAACGATTCTCGTACCAATGTTACACTAATGAAACTTTGAAACCTCAATGACATAAGTAAACAAGAATCGATCATCTAAGAACCTTGTTAAAGTTATTACTTGAGAAGCTCCTATGAATTTCATATCCCATCCAAATGTATCTTGAACTTATTTCTCATATTTCGAGTTTCGTACTGATCTAAAACTTAGTGTTGTATTCGTGACAAAACCTTCTAATTGCCTTGCACCGTTTGAAATACAAAAACTTATCAATTAAAATCTAAAATTAATGATCTTGCACCCTTGGTTAGGAAATACATGAAATCTTGAATCATAAAATTTAACACACTTGAGTATAGCATAACACCATAATCAAAACTCATCAAATTTAACCCTTCCAAGAAGTTCACTAGAAAATATGAAATGAAACTCAAGTCTTCTCCTATATTTGAAATTAGTCTTCTCGTGATTAAATTTCGGGACAAAATTTCTTAAAGTAAGGGAGACTGTAACATCCGCCATTTTCCGAGCTAAAACCCAAACATGAACTTATTTTGGAACTTTCATACGATATAATTTTCTTTATTAAACTTATTTTATTTATTATAATGAATCATATGAATTAGAAGTGGCATCAATGAAAAAATAAAAATTATTTTATTGATAATTCATTGATTTATAAATAATTCTTTTTCATAAAATCATAAAGTTATTAAATCATTTTATGATAGATAACTAAATGGAAAAGACTTATTAAAACTTATAAAGTTATAAAATGAATTTTAATAAACTTATAAAGTTTTATTAGCAATTATGAATTTTAATTATTGAAAATAACTAATCAAATTATAAAGTTACAAGTTTTATAAAATTTATAAAGATTTTATAAGAAAGTAAGTTGATTAAATTAAAATTAAGGTTTTAATAAATTAAAAGTTTAAATTGTAATTATTCTTATCTATTTATTTTATTTAATCTTATATTTATTTCAAAATCATAACCCCCTTTTAAAAAACTTATAACTCACCATTAACATCATTCATAACCTACTTCTAACCTCAACTATAAAAGCAATACTTAGGCCTCAATTTTTATTTGCTCATTCTCTAAAAATCCCTCACATAAACCTTTCATCATTCTTTGGTTATAATCAATTTCAAGAATTTTCTTTTACAAGTAATTTCAAGAATCTTCTAATACTAAGGTAATCTTATATTGCATTTATATTATACATTTCTATTTTGTTTAATCATCCTAACATCCAATTAATCTCATAACTTTATGTTCTTACTTTTATTCTTTCTTCTACTAAATCTCTTTTAATTTTAATCATTATCATTTGATCATTAACCTTTTAACATTCACTAACCTTATAGCAATCACTAACATTCCTAAATCAAGCTAACATAAACAAAGAATCCCGTTTGCATATGGACGGCTATGCCGCCGCATTCGATTATTTCACAAGATTATTTCCATAAGTGATGGCTATTCTGAAGTCTTGGAATATTTTTATATAACTCAAATGAAGTCTAATATATCATATATCGATATAATAAATTTGTTTTAACCCGTTTCATGCTTTAACAATTTTAAAAGTACACATAAGTGCCTTACTATAATTTTGGCAGAATATAATCTGACTTCAACGGACCATAACTTGATCATAACAAACTAAATTTGAGAAAACTCAGACTCCAATATCAATTTCATTGAATTACCTTTTCAACGACAATTTATACGTCTTCAAACTCAATCGGACAACTCAACAATTGCCTTCACAAGATAAGTGCGCATTTCAGCACCTTCCGTCTTGTGCTGCTTGTTTGACCTATTTACGGATCTTTTCATAAAAATGTTTCTGAATGAAAGTTGTCCGGGAGACTTTGAACTAATCAAATGTAAATTTTTATAATTTTATAAACCGTTTTCTATTTTTAAAACTTGTTCAAACACATATCAAACATTCTATCCATAATCTAAAATTGATGCAATAATCCTTTTTCAATTTATCTTTCGTTTTTAGCATTCTCTAAATGTCCTAACATCTTGTAATGAATTCCAAACTCAAGATATTGTTTTTTTTATCATTTAGGACATCACATTTGACTCTTGACATCCAAGCATTCTTATGTACTCTACAACCATCACTATACTTGTAAGTATTTCTATACCCCTTTTTGCATATTTTTACACTTTGGGGTGAAACATGTTACCTTATAAACATTGCACTTGTAAACTCATTTAATCCTTGTAAACTTTTGGCAATTCACTTATATGTTGTGGTTAGTTGATCTTAGTAATTACCATGTATTGACGATTATATGTTCAATCATTAACTATTGCTAGCCTGGTGACGTCATAGATCTATGGGCCTGACAAGCCTGCCTGGTTAATCCAAGTACACTTAGCTAATTGTATAAACTTGTAAACGTTGAGACTTGTAAAACTGTCAAGGTTTGATTGTGCATTCTGTCTTACATCCCTAGTTACTTTGTTCTCTAACTTATGACATGAATGGCCATCTTTTATATACTTATATATGAAAACTATGGAAATCTCACCAACTTTCAAAGTTGACCCTTTATTTTTAACATTTTTCAGGTTTGATACTTGAGGATCTCTTTGTGCTCATATAGGACTTGGACTTAGTTTAATTGAAGATCATATGTTGTTGTTTATATCTTGTTTGTATTGTAATTATTTAATTTCCTTGTAATTGTAAGGCCCCGTTCCCGAAAACCTCACAATTGGCCAATCATTGCACTTAAAACATTATAAAACGTACATTTATTTTGCAGCGGAATTTAAAACTTTCATTAATAACTAAAAACATGTCATTTCATTTATTTACAACATTAGTTTTCATCTCAAAATATAAAGACATGTCAAAATACGGATGCCAACCTCAAAATGCTCCCAGTAGCTTATGCATCCATGCCTGCAACTCCTCAGCATCAACGATTACCTGCCAACTATCATGCATACAAAAGTCAGCGACGCTGAGTGAGTTCTAGTTTTATAATAAAATACTTTACTTTGTTAAAACCGTTCTTTACTTTATTTCAAATCATACTATACTTTACAACCGTTCGTGATCATACATCGTACGTACATACAGATAATATCATTATTATCTTCGTCATTACGTTCATTAACTTCGCTCATTTAACGTATTACATTATCGTTCACTTCACTTTCTAGATCTGGTCAGACTTTACCCTCTTCGTGGCACTCAGCCACGATTACTGAGGTCGAATGACCAAGATCCTGTTCAGTACATTATTACGATAATTCATTAACGTTCATTACTCTTATTTACTCGAATCTTGTCACATGCAATATCCCCAACTCATGCTCGAAAGCTGATGCTGTGCCAGGACCTGCTCACAAGCCCACGACTCATGTCCGAAGACCCCGACTCATGTCCGAAGACTGACACAGCACCGGGATACGCGACAAAGATCCCTTATGAGTGAATCACAGGGATTGAACTCTATCCGAGTCTGTTGCAACACAAAGTCGCTCACCTCATACCTATGCTTGGCTTTATGCCACACCCCCGAAGTTAAACGTAACTCGGGTAACCATCATATATTTCACCCCCAACATTATGGGTAACAACACCCCCATCGAAATGGGTAACAACACCCCCATCGAAATGGGTAACAACACCCCCATCAAAATGGGTAACAACACCCCCACCGAAATGGGTAAAAACACTGAAGGTCAGTCACAAAGACTAGAACCCTTACGTGCACACTTTAGGATTAGGTGAACCTTACGCGGTTGAGCTTAAGGCATTTAGAGCCGTGCACTTCACTGTACTTTTCTTGCAAGCCTCTTACGTTCACGTTCATTCATCAATACATGCATTCATTCATTAACGTTCCTCTTTTCATTATCTTTCACTTTACGTTACATAATACTTCATTACGTTCATTAACGTTCAACGCAAAGCCAAGGGAAGACACACATACATACATAATAAGGAACATATACTTAATCATAAACATACACCATCACCATACAGGCAACATCATACATGCATAACACACATCAAACATAAGCCATCACATCATAACCAGGCCTATCTCCCCATTTTACCCCTTAAAATCCACTCAGAAAAAACTTAGGTCCAACTTGGGCACATGGGACCTTTCAGGCGCATGAGCCTGAAAATTCTAAGTATAAATTAATCTGGGCGCATGAGCATTATTTGGGCGCTTCTGCCCTGTTTAGGCGCTTTGCAACTATCCAGGCACATCAACACTTAGAAATTTCCAACACTTTGGGCGCATGGCCCTATTTAGGCGCATGGGCCAACTCTGGGCGCATGGCCAATCACTTGGACGCAGGGCCAATTATGCTGGGCGCATGGGCCTCTTTTTAGGCGCATGAGCCACCTTTGGGCACATGGGCCATCCTTTGGGCGCATGGGCCACCCCTTGGGCGCATGGGCCACCCCTTGGACGCATGGCCAACATGTTGGGCGCATGGACCACTGTTCATGTTTGTCCGAACATTTTGAAATGTTCTCTATACTATCAAATTCACCCGACTATCATTCTAATCATACCCAAGCATAAATCTAACATACTTAGGGCACCTAAACATACTAAACCATCAATATTAATCCATAATTAGCACTAAAACATACATACATACATACATCATTTCGAACATAAGGCTGTAAACCCACGGTTATTTTCAAAATGTTTACTTAGTATGCATAATAGCCCCCAAACGAGTTGAAAATCAGTAAAAGAGGGTATCTAGAAACTCACCTTGAGCAGCCTTTGGGCAACACTCTTCCCGTTCAAGACCCACATTCGATTCGGCTCTTGAATCCCGAAAACAAACTCTAAACAACCAGAACTTCGGTCAAGAACTCGAAACCCAGCTGAATCCGAGCTCATATAAGAGAAGACTTACCTTTTGAAGCTGCTTCTTCCACTTTCTGTCTCTAGAACCGGAGCTCTCTCTCTTGTTTCTTCTTTTCAGCCGATTGAAGAAGATGAAGAAGAAATGGGCAACCATGCCCCCTTTAAACCTTAAAGTTATAAGGTTTGTACTTTGTACACTTTTTCCCCCTCCACTTGTGCACAATTTCTATTCTTTCTGTTTACTTTTCTTTTCCTTTTGTTTTAAATAGAAAATTCGGGGTGTTACAAGTCTACCCTCCTTAAAGAGGTTTCGTCCCCGAAACCTGTCGCTTTTCAAACAGTCATGGGTAACACTGTCTCACCTCTTCTTTGATCTTGCACTTAAACTTAGATCCCTTTAGGCTTCACTGCACCCGCACAAGTGAAACCATCATCCTCCTTAGCCTATTCTCTTCTTCCTATTAACAATGGCCACCAGCTGCTTCTCGTGGTTGGATACTTTGTCCATCTCAGTGTACGTTAGTAGCATGATCATATCCTCATCGGTTGAGCTCTTTCTTATATGAGACGCATGGAACATCAGATGAATTCCATTTAACTCGTCAGGGAGCTCCAGTCGATGTGTCACTTCTACTACCTGAGCAACAACTGGGAATGTCCCTCTACACTTTAATATTAGCTTTACTCGATTCCAAACCAAGCAATCCGCTTTCCTAGTCGAAGCCTTCATCATAATTCATTGTCATAGGTCGACACCAAACTCTGGTTGTGCACGGTTGAGCAATCCATCTTCTTGCAACACTTAGGGTTCGAGTCGTAGATTACTGATCAACTCACCCGGAGATGCATGTCTACCTACCTATGTCTGTCTTGGACAGCCTAGCAGGAACAAGCGCTCTCCCTCAATTCTATCGCGCAATCCTCTAGGGCATTAAGTAACCTAGTAGACTTACTAATGGTGATTCTACATCAAAGGGCGTATCTATATCATTACCAATAACAGGCAACTTAGCACAGTAAGCAGTAGAGATAAAACTTTTTACTAGCACCAGAATCAAATAACACTGAGGCTAAAGTTTGGTTTACTAGAAACGTACCTGACACAACATCGTGGTCCGTCCTAGCTTCCTCCGATCTTCTTCACTCCCACACCTTCCGCCCTCGGCTTCTTGCAATCCATGCTCATGTGACCTTCCTCACCACAGGAATAACACCTCCCCATACCACAGTTCTTCACCACATGTCTGGTCCTCCCACAACGGAAACAGACATTGCCCCCCAATCTACATTCCCCGGGGTGCTTGTGTCCACACTTGTCACACCTTTTCGACTCCGCACCAATTATGACCATACGCTGATCATCCACTTGTGCACCTTTGCCACCTGGAGTGGCTCCGCCACGTCCTAGTCGCTTCCCGTCCCATTATTGATCACCCTCTCCTTTCTTGCTACTTTCAGTCACCATCACAGATCTTTCATCATACAACCTCCCCGCCAAATCAACCGCCGACCTAAACGTGCTCGGTCGGGCAGCGATCATGTGCCTACGGATGTCCACCGGCAAGCCCTGAATGTACCTCTTGATCTTTCGCGAAAGAGGTGTCACCTGATCTGGCACCAGACGTGCCATCTCGTTGAACTTCGTGGTGTACTGTTGATGTGTCATCGTCCCCGCCTCCAGCTGCAGGAACTCTCTTTCAACTTTATCCATCTCACGATGAGGACAGAACTCCTCAATCACCAGCCTTTTCAACTCTGGCCATCGCATCCTCCCGATAGCCCTGCTTCCCTCGGCTTGGACTATATTGTCCCACCAGCACAGAGCCGAATCCACAAAAGAATGGGCAGCAAACCTTACTTTCTGGTCCTCCCGGCACTCGTTGATATTCAATACAGCTTCCATCTCTCTCACCCAGCGGTGAGCAGTAGCAGCAGTGCCGTTTCCATCAAAGGTTGGGGGCTTGCATCGTTGAAATGCCCCATAGTTACAGCCTCGTTTCGCCTCCGGCGCAGGCTCCTCCTCTTCTTCCTTTTCGTCATCATCGGAGAGAACCGTTTCAGTCTCGGGCCGTCTCCTTTCGCCCGAAGGTCTACCCCTTTCCTGTCTCTCCCCATCTTTAACTGCCTTTATAACTTCAGTCACCACAGACGGTAGGATCGTCTGCAAGACCTGATGCACCTCCTCCACGACCGCCTCTCTCATCGAGGCCCTCTAATTAGCATTCTCATCACCGCCCTCAGGATGAGGGGTCTCGGGTTCTTCATGAACTACTCCTTCAGCCCTAGACCTTCTTCTTGTGACCTGTGGTTCAGCACCACATCCACCACCGCCTCCACCTCGCGAAGCTTTAGAAGATCTACCACCGGCCATTCTCTATCACATTGAAAGATTCAAACACTAACACGGTCATTCAAGGAACAGCTCAGTTTATGTCAAGTATAGTAAGTCCCTAATTACAGTGGCCAGTTGTGATTAGCCACTTACTTTACTCTTCATACCCCGAGCATTACCTATCCTGACTACATCAGTATCCAAATCTATCAGCAACACATAGACCACATAACATGCGCACATAATACCGGTTAACGTTAACTTACGTAAAACGTTTAGATAAAACCTTTACCTGCAGGCACGTAGCTACTAGGACTGGCATCCTTTTTTCCTTTTAGTCCCATTCTCAGTTTAAGATTAGGTTTTCCAAAATATTTACCCAATTCACTTAAACTTTAGCTCTGATACCAACTTGTAATGCCCCGTTCCCGGAAACCTCACAGTTGGCCAATCATTGCACTTAAAACATTATAAAACGTACATTTATTTTGCAGCGGAATTTAAAACTTTCATTAATAACTAAAAACATGTCATTTCATTTATTTACAACATTAGTTTTCATCTCAAAATACAAAGACATGTCAAAATACGGATGCCAGCCTCAAAATACTCCCACTAGCTTATGCATCCATGCCTGCAACTCCTCAGCATCAACGATTACCTGCCAACTATCATGCATACAAAAGTCAGCGACGCTGAGTGAGTTCTAGTTTTATAATAAAATACTTTACTTTGTTAAAATCATTCTTTACTTTATTGTTAGGATCTGGTATTTGAACGAAACACCAACTGATTAACGTGTTAACCAAACCAAATAGTGCGGAATCCTATTTGATTGGCGATCCAATCAGTGAGAATGCACGTAGAAACAATAAGGTATTGAATCTAACGTCAAGAATCGATTAAGAATCAATCTACAGTGTTCTATAAACTTGGAGTATGAACTTGGAGGTTTCTGGACGGCTAGGGTACGTCTGGAGTCGAATTGGAATGAATGTTTACGTTTTTCCACAAATTAGGTGGTATTTATAGGCTAGGGTTGCTCATTCGGGCGACTGAACCATTAGTATGGTTCAGTCGTGCGATTGAGCCATGCGGTTGATCCATTCGCACGACTGAGTGTTCAGTCGTGCGACTGAGCCAATCTCATGTTACAATCATACGACTGATCCAGTCTCCTGGTTCAGTCGTGCGACTGAGTCTTTCGCCTGAAGTTGTTCATGCGTATGGTCCATTCGCATGGGCCATTCGCATGAGAACTTCATATTGCTAAGTTTGAATGTATTCATTAATATAACATTATGTGTATCAATTCAAACAATCACAAACTTATATAACCAATTCAATATCAACTCATTAATGAAATATTAAACATTATAAATCACAATCAAACATTCTCATTTCATTAATATCCCAACCATTACATAAGTGTAAGACAAACAAGACATATTACATTCATATCAGGATCTAGGTACATATGTATCAACAAACTCTCCCTTGGACCTAGATCTATCTAATGTCTTACCTTCTACATCACCTCTTCATACTTCTTGTACTTTTCCTCTCTTGTGACTCCTGCGTGTATCTCAAACGCAAAGCAGAGTCTAATGACATTTTGGAATTGGAGGGCTTGTACAATATCTTGCGTGTCATAGAATAGTGGCCACTTGTATAATGTGTATACATCATTAGCAGACAAGTTAGTGAGCCACATCGGGTCAAACACCCTGATGGTATCCATTTGTCCCTCTTTATTTAGAACTATGACCGCCTCCCCAGTTCTCCAATCATAGTACCACCACTTAAAGTGTGGAGTGAAGTCCTGTGGCATTTTCCTGAGAGGGATTCTTGACATTGTTCTTGGGGGACTCCACTTCAGCACTATCTTGGGCTTACCAGTTATGGGATCAACTTCAGAACGTCTGATATACCTCGTAGGTTGTTGAGGTTTGAAGTTGACCCACCTGGTGTGGTACTCTTTCTTCAGGGCAGCCTCAAACCAGCCTGACATTTTCCTCGGGTCAGCATATAGTAGCTTCAATTTAGCCAGCTGGTTGAGCTCAAAACCAGGTAGAGTCTTTAGATCATGTGGGAATCTAAAGTACTCAATGCCCTTCTCCCTCTTTATGGCATAAACATTAAGATCCTCAAAATGTGCCCACGCAATAATCCTGCCTGACACCTTATGATGTTTCTTCACTTTGTAGAGTTTGGTGTAGACATTCTGTTTAGGAGCGGCGCGTTGGGCTCGGATTTCCTTGAAACATGCAACCCATTCTGCCTTTCTGATATCAACATCGGCGTTTGAGGCTTGGGCTTTTCCTTCAGTCTTCTCAGACTCTTGCTCCATCTCATCCAATACCTCAAATGTATCGCTGACTAGGGATTCATCCAGATTGGGAACCACATTTCCCTCGTTGTCAGCGTACTCAGGATAATGCTCTGCTGTGACATCTTCGATTTCTATCTCATCAATGTCGTTCAGCTCTTCGTCACTGGTAGACTCACAAGTTGGAGCATCCTTAATGATCTCATCTGGATTCAGCTTGAACATCTCAGCTAGTTGCTCATTTGTAAGATCATGAATTATTTCCCCCTCTTCAGGGGTATAACTCACTGATCTCCTGACGATCCCTTGCAGATCAAGAATCATAGTCAATTGAGTCTTGACCTGCTGAAGGGGAGCAACATCATATTCGTCCCTTTGAAAGTTTGGATCTGCTTGATTTAAACATGTAACACATCAAACATTAGTTAATAATCACGACAGAAATACATTAATCTTATATAAACATTAAATACATAAGTTTAATACATGATTCAAGTACAAAAGCTATCAAATACATAAACGTCTAATCATTACTTTTGTCCTGAATAGCTGGATCATCACTAGGTGAGGCAGAAGAAGAAGCTCGTTGGTCTCGATTTCTCTTTGATCGTCTTTCTTGACCATGAGCTGAGGCAGATGCAGCTGCATCTCCTCCTTCATCATCATCATCCTCCTGCCTTTCCTCTGTCTTTTCTTCATCATTCCCTTCATCATCATCACTCTCTTCATCTTCATCCTCATCCTCATCCTCATCATCATCATCATCATCATCACCATCTCCTTCCTTTATCTTCAGAGGCTCATCTTTAGTTCCTTTGAGCTTGAGCATGATAGTCTTTTTGGCATCCTCCAACTCCTTAATCTTCTTTGCTGATACGACTTTATGCTCCTGGAGTTGGGCAATCTCTAGGCTCTGAGCAGCCATTTGTTGTGCCTGTTGCTCAATCAGCTGAGCCTGCTGAGAGATCTGCTGGGATTGTGCAGCTGTGAGATCTGCCAGCTGACGAATCTCCAGTCTTCTCGTCATCGGCTGCTAACAGACGCATCACCACACGGTTCAGCGCTGATAGCTGTTCCTCTACCCCGATGGGATGTGATGATGGCCCGGCTTGGTGGCTAGTGGTGGTGGTGGTGGCAGTGGTGAAGATTGGGTTAGGTCTAGATGATAGTGGTGGTGATGTAGGTGTGGTAGATATGGTGGTGGATTGGATATATGTAGTGGTGGGTGGTGTGGGGACTGTGGTAGAGGGAAGTGTAGTGGTGGTAGGAGCTGTGGTGGTGGCTATGGTGGTGATCAAAGTAAACCTTCTTCTCTTGCTCTTCATGCCATGAGGCTGAGCCATCTTCTTCTTTCTAGTTCCCTTTGAGGAGGATGCTCCCCCTTGGCTGCTGGGTGGGTCCGGGGTATATGATGGATCTGTATCAGCAACTGCAGCATCCCCGGACTCCCCCTGGCATCCACCAACCGCCCTAATACCTCTCTCAGTGGCAATCACCTTGCTGCCCACTGTACGCTATTGGACCAAAAGAACCAATGATCGAGATCAGAAAAACCTTTAAGTCCCACAGACATCATAACAACTGAAGTGATCTACATCAGCTGAAGACAAAGTCTGAAGAACAAAGTCTGAAGAACAAAGTCTGAAGAACAAAGTCTGAAGAACAAAGTCTGAAGACAAAGTCTGAAGACAAAGTCTAAAGACAATAGCTGAAGACAAAGTCTGAAGACCAAGTTCTCAGAAGTTGTCACAACAGCTAAAGTAGTTCTTTTCAGTAGTAGTGATGGTTTACTTTTCAGTAGTTTGTTTTCAGTAGTTTTATTATTGTAAAACATCTGAAGTTCTTACACTTCAGATGTTATAACTTCAGTATTTGTAATTATAGTTTATACTTAGCTTTTTGTGAAGGTGTCCTCAGCTGTTGTGGACATCTTTAGTAGATTAGTTTACTTTCAGTAGTTTGTATAAATCAGTTAGATGTCACTATCAAGTGACATCAGCTGACATCACATTCCTTTATAAAAGGAATGTTGACCTAATTGTTTTGTAACCGAAGCTTTTGCGTGAATGAAAATATTCCATTTGCAGAAAATTCTCTCTCTATAATCGTCATTGTGTGATTGAATATGCATACTATTCTTGCTTAAATTTGGTCTAATTTGTGTTATATTCCGCTGCAAATTCTAAACTAATTGATCAAACTAGATCCGATCCTATCAAATGGTATCAGAGCTGGTTAATCATTGATCGATTTAACAAACTGATCATTGAAACTGCTCTTTTGATATCTAAGTTTGATCGAATTAGCAAATTTGCAAGAATTGGTTATAGAGTTTGATTTTCTGTTGCTTCCGGTTAATTAATTTGAGATTCGACTTGTTTCAAATTGTGTTGTTGAGTTTTGAGCTAGACTAATTAAAATTTCATTGAATTTGTTTAAATTGGTGAAAATGACTACATCAATCAATGATCCTCACAATACTGGCTCCTCAACAAAGCCTCCGATGCTTGTGAGGAGTGAGTATAACATATGGCAACGCCGAATGCTCCACCACCTGTCTGTTAACAGTTCAGGTTGTTGGAAGTCAGTGGTTCATGGACCATATAAGCCTATGGTGAGTAATCCGGAAACCAATGAGATGGTTCCGAAGAATAAGGAGCAATATTCAGATGAGGATCTGAAACTGTTTCAAATTGATGCTAAAGCCCATGGAATTCTGGCCATGGCACTGCCTAATGAAATCTACTCTGGACTTATGCATCATGAAACTGCTCATGATCTCTGGGTTGCTCTGAAAGAACAATTTGGAGGAACTTATGAGGTCTTAGCAAACAATAGAGAGATCCTTGCCCAGCAATATGAGACATTCTCTCATAGAAAGGGTGAGTCACTGACTCAACAGTTTGAACGATTTTCCTGTTTGATATCTGAGCTAAAAATGGTTCAACATGAATATACAAACAGTCAAATGAACAACAGATTCCTCAGATCCCTGCCTGAGAGATGGAACACATATACTATTGTCCTACGCTCCAGTGTAAATCTTGACACTCTATCTCTTACCCAACTTCATGGGAAACTATTAACGTTTGAAAGAGAGATAGAACAGAAAAAGAAACTGGCTTCATCTGGGAAGCTCACTGATGACTTTGTACCAGGAAATACTACTCTGGTTGGTCATGAGTCAGAATATGCTGCATCAGAAAGTTCTTATGATGAGCATATAGATTTCTCTTCAAACAGTGGAGATCATGCTTTTGTTAGTGTTGATGGTAGTTCAGGGTCTAGTATTGATAATTTGTGTTTTTTGATGGATGATTTGAAAGGAATTGCTGATGATGATCTGGAAGAGATGGATATTTTGAGCCAAATGGCATTAATTAATATCAGATCTCAAAAGTTTTACAAAAGGACAGGTAGAAAATTCCCTGGTCTCTCTGGAAAAACCAAAGTTGGTTTTGATAAGAGCAGGTTGAGATGTCACAAGTGCCATAGACTTGGACATTTTGCAAGAGAGTGTAGATCATCTGGATCTAACTCATCTGCACCCTTTTTGACTTTTCCAAGCAATAGCTCACAAACCAAAGGGCAACATTCTACCAGTTCTGATCATCATTCACAAATTCAATCATCTCCTGCATTTTTTGTTCCTCAAGGTCCAATGCCATATCCTTATCCATGTTTTTACATGCCTCAGTCTAGTCAGGTTCCTGTACCCATGGCTCAACAACCACATGCCCTACCTGATCCTAAACCATCTCAATCAAATCAACAATCTCAATCTCAATCACATCAAAGCTTCTTCACACCTGAGGTTATTGACTGGAGCAGCTTACCAGATGATATTTCTGGCTATTCTGAACAATTGTTCTCTGGTGCTGGTCAACATGGTGGTGAAAATCCTTTTGGAAATCTTGCTCTTATGGCCCTGGAGTCTACTGATGGATATACTTCATCATCACAGGTACCATAGGTATCTTCTGAGGCTAAGGCCAAGTTGTGTTCTGAGTCATGCATAGCTGCTTTTTTTTCAATTAGGGAAGCAAATGTAGCCTTAATTAATCAAAATCTTGACCTAGAGAAAGTGATTTCCAAAAGAAAATCTGAGTTTGAGTCTGTTTTAAAAGAAAAAGATGAGGAGATTTACAAATTAAAATGCCAAATCACTGATGAAAAGGCAAAGGTAGAGGTCATTTTGGAGAATCATAAGAATCTCAAAGAAACACTTGCAGCTACTCAAGTTAATTGTGAACGTTGGGTAACATAATGCAAGGGGTTTGAAATGCTTCTCACCAAGCAAATAGCTTCAAATGTGAAGTTTGGAATTGGGTATAATCACACTATACCTCCTACAGATTTTACTCCCAAGCTAGAAGTAAAATCTGAAGGTGAATGTAATTCCCAAACCACATCATCATGTGTCTTATCCTCAAGTGATAACTCAAAATCAGAGGATGAAGTCAGTGTTATTACCTCAGCAAATCAATTTGCTGATGGTCTCACTGCTTCTAAACACATGATCAAAGAGAAACTGAGCAATTCAGGTGTTGTCCCACAAAGTATTCAATGTACTGAAGGGCAAGTCACAACATCTGAAGAGCATTTCAAACCAAATGAAAACAAGCATGGTTTGACAACTGCTGAAAAGTCTATCAGGAAATCCAAAAGTACTGATAGAAAACTTCTGAAGAACAAATCTTCAGTTGTTACAAATCCTTCAGTACTTACCATAAGTACTGAAAGGAAGAAATACTGAAGAACACATCTTCAGTAGTTTCATCATCTTCAGCAGTTGATCAACAAAAGATGAAGAGAAAGCCATGTGAAATATGTGGTCTGTTTAATCATCTCACTTATGAATGTTGGTATAACAAGGGTTTAAAATTCAACATAGATAAAATCATTAAAAAGAAAATGAATAAAAAGAAAGATGAGTTTCAAATCAAGTTTGTACCACAAACATCTCAATCTGATAACCCAAATTTTTTCCAAAAAGCTAAAAAGAAGGAAGGGTTTATCACAAATCAGCTGAAAATATTCCTCATGGAATATCAAAACTCAAGACTAAGTCTGCATCTTACAAAAAGGAGGATTTGATGTGTCAGCTGAGCTGAAGGCTTTGACAACCAATCAGACACAACTTGTTATGATGGTTCAACATCTGTTGGGGAGAGTTAACCAATTAGATGTATCTGTGATTAAACCACTGAAAAGGAAAACTAAGCCAAAATCAAAGGAATCCTTTTCAGCACCATCTCCACCTTCAAAGGCTGTCAATCATGAAAAATCAGTTAGTCTAAAATCTGTTGATGAAAAAAGACCCAAAACCAAAATGGTTTGGGTCTCAAAGGCTAACTAATTTCTTGTGCAAAATGCAGGGTTCTTCAGCATGCCAAAGAAGCATCTGGTATGTAGACAGTGGAGGATCTATGCATATGACAAGGAGTAGTTCTCTTCTTCATGATTACTCTCAAGGAAAGAAGGGATTTGTTTCTTTTGGTAATGATGCTAAGGGTTACATCATCGGCAAAGGCTTTGTGTCAAATGGTGAGATAAGGTTTGATGATGTTAACCATGTGGAGAACCTCAAGTACAATTTGTTGAGTGTCAGTCAAATGTGTGATAAAGGGTATGTTGCACTTTTCACTAGTCAAAACTGTTAGATTCTGTCTTCCAATGTTCTGAAAATGATTGACAAGATATTGGATGAATATACTCTCCTTAAGGCCAACAGGATTGGAAGAGTATATGCCTTAGATTTATCAAAGAAAATTGATCTAAAAGGCCATCCATGTCTGTTTTCTAAGGCCTCTCCTCAGGAATCTGAACTATGGCATAGAAGGCTTCGTCATGTGAATCTTAAAAACATGAACCAGCTTATTCATTATGGTTTAGTGAGAGGTTTGCCATTGAAGGAGTTCAAATGTGATGACAATTGTCCTGCTTGTTTAAAAGGAAAGCAACACAAAGTATCATTCCCTCCAATAGAAGAACCAAAGTCCACTGCCTGCTTGCAATTACTGCATATGGATCTTTTTGGTCCAGTAAGAGTGATGAGTATGACAAAGAAAAAATACTGTCTGGTAATTGTGGATGATTATTCCAGATATGTATGGACTTTCTTCTTACATTCAAAAGATGAGGCTGTCCAAATCATCATCTACTTTGTGTTGTATGTGGAAAAGCAGTATTCACTTCCAGTCAGGTGTGTGAGAAGTGATAATGGCACAGAATTTAGAAATCATACTCTTGATGAATTCTATTTATCTAAAGGAATCAAGAGGCAATATAGCATTCAAAGAACTCCTGAACAAAATGGAGTGGTGGAGAGAAAGAACAAGACCCTTATTGAAGCCGCAAGGACTATGTTGGCTGACTCTGGTTTGCCACTAACCTTTTGGGCTGAAGCTGTCAACACAGCTTGCTATGTACAAAATAGGGTATTAGTAAATCAGAGGTTGATGAAGACTCCTTATGAGTTATTACATCAGTTGGCCCCTCTGATTTCATTCTTTAGAGCATTTGGATGTCCCTGTTATATTCTTAACACAAAGAATCCACTTCAGAAGTTTGAATCAAAGGTGGATGCAGGGTATTTTGTTGGGTATTCATCTACTTGCAAGGCATACAGAGTTTTTAATTGCAGAACAAAGATAGTTGAAGAAACTTTGCATGTTAAGTTTAATGAATCTCCAAAAGACAAAATTCCACAAAACTCTGTGGAGTTATTTGATTTGGACATACTGCAATATGTTCCATATCAGTCTCCATTTGTTGCTGTTTCTGCGGATCCATCATCTCCATCTGGTGGTATAAATGCAAGTTGTAGTGATCATCTGCCTGTGTCTACTACACTTGATGTTCCTGTAGCTTCAGTAGTTCCATCCACAACAAATGCTGATGAAATCTCTGAATCCTCTACTTCATTTGAACTGCCATCTCATTCTAGGTTTCAAGAGTCTGAATCAACATCTGTTGCTGCTGAATCTCCTACAAACACTTGCACAGATATTATTGAGTACCAAGAACTGAAGAATCATCCCATGTCTCAGATCATTGGTGACATCAATGCTGGTGTTTCAACTAGAAGTCAATTGTCCAATTTTTGTCTCTATGCTCTCTTCATCAGTCAGCAAGAGCCAAAGAACTATCATATTGCATTAAGAGACAATGGATGGGTTGAAGCCATGCAGCTTGAGCTTCTTCAGTTTCAAAAGCAGCAAGTGTGGGAACTGGTTCCTCTACCCCAAGGTAAGTGTGCAATAGGCACTAAATGGGTGTTTAGGAATAAAACTGATGAAAAAGGTCAAATTGTCAAGAACAAGGCCAGACTGGTTGTACAGGGGTTTTCACAAGAAGAAGGTATTGATTATGATGAAACCTTTGCCCCTGTAGCCAGACTGGAGGCAATCAGATTGTTCTTAGCTTATGCTGCTTTCCATAATCTTAAAGTTTTTCAAATGGATGTCAAAAGTGCATTTTTATATGGTAAAATAAAAGAAGAAGTTTATGTGTGTCAACCACCAGGTTTTGAAGATCATAAACATCCAGATTGGGTGTATAAGCTTGATAAGGCTCTTTATGGGTTAAACAAGCTCCCAGAGCCTGGTATGAAACACTATCTAACTTTCTTCTTCAAAATAATTTCACTAGAGGCTCCATAGATAAAACTTTGTTCATTAAGAAAGTAGGCATGCATAAGCTCCTTGTTCAAATTTATGTAGATGATATTATTTTTGCATCTTCTGATCCACAGTTGTGTGATGCCTTTACTAAGTTGATGCAACAAAAGTTTGAAATGAGTGCCATGGGAGAATTACAGTTCTTTCTGGGTTTGCAAATCAAACAAATGGCTGATGGAACTTTCATTCATCAGTCAAAATACACAAAGGATTTGTTGACCAAGTTTGATTTACAAAACTGTAAGCCCTGTTCTACTCCCATGTGCAGCACCACACAACTGGATGCTGATCAGAAAGGTAAAGCAGTTGATGAAACTCTTTACAGATGTATGATTGGTTCCTTGATGTACCTTACAGCTTCTAGACCAGACATTATGTTTGCAACTTGTGTCTGTGCTAGATTTCAGGCTGCACCTAAAGAATCCCATATGATTGCAGTCAAAAGGATCTTTAGATACTTGCAAGGAACTCAATCTCTAGGACTTTGGTATTCCACTGGGCACTCTTGCAAATTAGTTGCTTTCTCTGATAGTGACTATGCAGGGTGTAAATTAACCAGAAAATCAACTTCTGGTGGATGCCAATTTCTAGGCAATTGTTTAGTTTCTTGGCAGAGTAAGAAACAAACTTCAGTTGCTACATCTACAGCTGAAGCAGAGTACATTGCTGCTGCAAGCTGTACATCTCAGGTACTCTGGCTTCAAAATCAATTATTGGATTATGACATTACAAAGACTAAGACTCCTTTACTGATGGATAGTGCTTCAGCTCTTTGTATTGTTAAGAATCCTGTCCAGCATTCTAGGACCAAACATATTGAGATCAGACATCATTTTATCAGGGATTGTTATGAAAAAGGTCTGATTGATCCAAAGTTTGTGCCTAGTGCTGATGAGCTTGCAGATATATTTACTAAGCCTTTGGACAGTGCAACTTTCCAAAATCTTGTGCTTAGGCTTGGTATGCTGCAGCTAGAATGATTTGACAACTACTGATGCTCTTAGTTAACAAGTACTGATGAGCATTAGTATACAGCTGTCAAAAATAAGTACTGATAAGTTATTTTATCTTCAGCAGTTTTTATAACTACTGAAGACTAAATTACTTAAAAGTACTGAAGTACTTTATTTGTTGAAAAGTACTGATGTAGTTAAAACTACTGATGTCTTTTCTAATAGATAAGTACTGATGACCAATGAAACATCTGAAAATCAGATAATCTGCTGAGTAAGTGTTAAGGTCATTGAAACAACTGAACTTTGTGAATTGACGACAACAACTGCTGTTTCATTTAAAAACAACTGAAGCCTAAACCAAGTCTTCAGTAGTTTACAACTACTGCTGACTAACACCAAGTCTTCAGTTGTTTACAACATCTGAAAGTTAAAACCATGTCTTCAGTTGTTTTCTAACAACTGATGACTCACACCAAAACTTTCAGTTGTTTTCTTTCAGCCGCTTCATAACCTATAAATACCTAACCCTAACTTCAACATTTCATAAGTCGTTTTCCAAACGTTCATCTTCCATTAATGGCGACCATGCAAATCAAACCTCGACATAACTGTGTTGCCTACCTTTCCAAATCAGCATTTTGGACTAAGTTTGATGCTGCCATTGATCTGATGGTTGATTCCCAATATCACACCGCTTTCCTTCTGAATCCAACCATCTATCCCGATACCCTTCGCCAATTCTGGACAAACGTCACTGTCCATACTGATGAGAATGATGACTCGATCACTCTCCAGTCGTTTGTCAACCAGAAGAAGGTGGTCATCACTTCTGATATCATTCGCCAAACCCTAGACCTGAATGATGCCACCTATGTCACCAGATACCCCAAAGGCACCATTGATTTATCATTTATTAACCATGGATATGAGGGACCTAAGTGCTACCACTATTATGAAGAAGCACTTCCATGATGCTGAACGCCTATCTTTCATATGATCAATGTCTGCCTTGCCCCCAAAACATCTTCATGGGATCAAATGTCATCCAGGTGGCAACAGGTATTGTATTCTATCCTTGAACGCCAAATTTAAATTTTTCTGAAATAATATTTTTGGAATTAAAAGATCTGGCAATGAAACCTGTGGCTAACAGATGGATATTATATCCAAGGTTTCTTATGGCCATAATTATTAATCAATTAAAATCTGATGGCCTTGTTGGCCTTGGAGTCCCTGCTATGGTAGTTTTGCCAGAGGTATACTCCAGGCACAACTCAAACCCACAACTCAAAGAGGCTGCCAAACTGCTAAAACCCAAGCAGAGGAACCCACAGCCTCCACCTCCAGATCTAAAGTCCCCTCCAAACCAAAATCCAAGCAAACCAAAAAGGCTACTCAGGGAGTTGAGTCCCCTGATGATGCCCCTGCAACACAAACGCAGGAAAACTACTGGTCATAATCCCCTTGTAGTTTCCAAGACTCTACCAGCTGAAACCGCTCAGGTATCCTCTCAACAGGATCCTGATGCAACCAAAATTGGGGAAACCACATTACTGGAATCTCTCTCACTTGAGAAGATTGCCATTGAAGAGCACCATTCACCCCAGGTGCAATCTTTTTCACCCTTATCTCCCACTGAAACCACCCCTACAAGCCCAACTGCAGTTATTGCACAAGTGCTGACTCAACTACATTCCTCTACCCCTCCCCAGAAACCTATTACCACTGGGAAAACCTCAACAGTTGAGGGAGAGGATTATAATGTGGTTGACAACCCACAGCACAGGATTACAAAGTTCAATCTCCCGGTGTAGAGGAGGAGATTCGAACATCTGGTGAGGCTACCTCTTCTCCTGTTTCAGCACATGAACAGGATGAAGGTGGTATCATCTCTAAGACCTCACCAGAGGCAACTGCCAATGAAGGACATAATCCTGAGGCAGGAAGTCCCCAGTTCCAAGACATAGGGGCACATGTGAATACTGATCTACACTCAGCACATGTTCATCCTGATTTACTCAGGAGGTCAGCTGATTCAGCAAAGACTGATGATGACCTGGGCTTTTTCTTTGATGTTCTAGCCCAAAACACCATTCTTGAGGCTAAGGTATGCAGACTACAAGAACTGCTTGCCAAATTGTCTCAAGAATCAAGTCCATCTGCCCCAATTCACCCACAGATGGCAGCTTCTTTTGAAGCTTTCCCAAACACTGAGCCACTCTCAACAACTTTGCCACCAGCCTCTGTTTCAGGCACCATTTCTCAGGGACAGAACCCCTCTGAGCAAATGGTTGCTGCCTTTAAATCCTCCTTACCTCTCATCACTCCAATCATCACTAACATTGTGCATCAAACCATTGATGAGAGGCTTTCCTCAAATCTTCAAAACCTAGTTGATGATGCTGTTTCCAAGAGACTTTCTGACATTCAAACCCCTGAACCCAATGCAACCAAAAAGGGGGAGTCTAAGTCAGTGAAAGAAGACAAAAGAAAGAGAGTTGAAGAGGAAGAAGCAAAAGAGAAGAAAGAAAAGGAGATGATCACTTATAAGAGAAAGAAAAGTGCTGAACAGACTGCAGATGAGAAGAAATTAGAAGAACTGATCAAAGAAGCTGATGAGCAACATAGCAGATCTATGGATAAGATCATTGATCAGCTCTTCAGACAAGGCTTTGACACTACCAAACTTGACTCTGAGATCAGACGGCTAGAGATTCAAGAGATTGAGAATAGATGGGCCAGTTGCAATGAGAAAGAAAGGGAAAGGTTGGAAGCTATGATCAGATTTTGTCAAAACATTTGGGAAGACCAATCATTGAAGTAAGTCATGGTCCAGAGACAGTATTTTGGAGATAACCACCAAAATCTGTTCTTCTGAATCCTTCAACAAAGGATTGATCATAGAAGCTCTTGATGAAGCCGGTGCTGGGAAAAGGTCTGATATGGCAAAGTTATCCAAAGCCTCCCTCACAACCAAAATGATAGAGCAGCCTTTACAATCTCCCTCACCAAAACAACCAACCTCACAACCCTCAAAACCAACTCCTTTACCCAAGAAACCTACTCAATCAACCACCAATGATGCACCCAAGAGGAAGAGAAGGTGTTGAGGATGGAAGAAGAAGAAGAAGAGATGAGATGGATGATAGTCTGCCAATCTCTGCTGTGATTAAAATGAAGATGCCTGAGCCTAGGAGTCAACCAACAACAATCACACCTGACATCAAAGGCAAATGGTAAAAGTGAAAATTGAAGAAGAAGAACAGCAAAAACAACATGATGAGCAGCTGTTAAGGATGGTTGATAAAGAATTTCCTAAGTCTTCATCCATACAAGCTATGAAGAAACATGCTCAGAGGTTGTATGCTCTCAGATTCACTTTCAATATCAGAAAGAGTGAGTGAGAATTTGGCCTGACCCCAGAGTTAGTGACAGAATTCATAGAAAGAATGTTCCAAGTAGATACAATGGCCAAGTAAAGAAGACTGTAGATGCTGTGATAATGCTGGCCATTGTAGTGTCACCCTGGGAAATCCTTGATGACTTCAAGCGAGCTTACAAGACTAAGATGACTCCACAAACTTTATTAGAAAACAAAATGGTAAAGAAGGGGTTAATTTACAAGAAGCTTGAAGAAATAAGAAGAAATGAGCTCCAGTTGTTACTTGAAGGTACTCATCCTGATGAGTTTGCATACAAAGAAAAATAACTACTGTGGAGCTGAAGAATGGAAAGAATGTCAGATACTTATCAGAATATTATGGGCCTGAGTTCTTCTTTGAAAGTGAAGCTGAAGAACTCACAATGGAAGAAAAAGTTGTTCTTCTAGAGGCCTATGTTAGAGAGTCTTACAGACTCATTATTGGGAAGTAGGTTTCATGATTGGGGTAACAGCTCTGTGTCCAATTCCCCAATACAGAGTTCCCATTCATCCTTTGCAAATCAAACTTTTTTAAACCTCTTCCTTGGCCTGAGCTTATTTTGAAATTTCTGAACTGATCCAGAAAATTTCTGAGCTGATCCAGAAAATGTTTCTGCCAATAAGTGGGACTTCAATAATCTTAAAGTTTTGGCTGCATTGGTTCAGGGGGAGTTTGTTGGACCAAAAGAACCAATGAGCCAGATCAAAAAAACCTTTAAGTCCCACAGACATCATAACAACTGAAGTGATCTACATCTGCTGAAGACAAGTCTGAAGACAAAGTCTGAAGACAAAGTCTGAAGACAATAGCTGAAGACAAAGTCTGAAGATAAAGTCTGAGGACATCTGCTGAAGACAAAGTCTGAAGACCAAGTTTTTAGAAGTTGTCTCAACAGCTAAAGTAGTTCTTTTCAGTAGTTGTGATGATTTACTTTTCAGTAGTTTGTTTTCAGTAGTTTTATTATTGTAAAACATCTGAAGTTCTTACACTTCAGATGTTATAACTTCAGTAGTTGTAATTGTAGTTTATACTTAGCTTTTTGTGAAGGTGTCCTCAGCTGTTATGGACATCTTCAGTAGATTAGCTTTCTTTCAGTAGTTTGTATAAATCAGTTAGATGTCACTATCAAGTGACATCAGCTAACGTCACATTCCTTTATAAAAGGAATGTTGACCTAATTGTTTTGTAACCGAAGCTTTTACGTGAATGAAAATATTCCATTTGCAGAAAATCCTCTCTCTCTATAATTGTCATTGTGTGATTGAATATTCATACTATTCTTGATTAAATTTGGTCTAATTCGTGTTATATTCCGCTGCAAATTCTAATCTAATTGATCAAACTAGATCCGATCCTATCAACTTCAAGTGCTCAAAGAACAAAAGGCAACAATGAAAAAGATGAGGGAAGATGCTGCAAAGTCAAGATCCATCATCCAAATGAGTATGAGGAAGTCTGCTGAAAGACAAAGGATGATGAGCTTCTTGAAGCTGTATGGATTCTCCAGAAGGAGACTTGGTCCTATGTCTCTATCCACAATGGATGAGCATATCAGGTAATCAAGCAAAAGATCAAGAGTGGAGAGCTGATTGACTTACACTCCCCTCCAAGTCAAATCCCACCTGAAGTGGAGGTCAAGGTTGAACAACCTGAGACAACACAACCTGGACCTCCTGCTGAGCCTCAGCAAGCTTCATATTCTTATCTACGACAGGGTCAAACTCCCTCTCCTTTTGAACCTGTAAGGGAGGAACACCCATCTGAGAAAGACAAGGATGATCAACAAGGTGCTGCAGACCAGTCTTCTCAATTAAAGTCTTCTAAGAGGAAGAAGAGGATGGCTTCCAAACCAAAGTTAAAGAAGAAGAAGGCTGAATCATCCACCTCTACACCTCAGGCTGAGTCAGATCAACCTGAGGTAGTGCATGAAGAAGCAGCCCAATCATCTCCAATTCAAGTGGCTCCTCTTGCAGCTGAGAGACACATCTTATCCTGGACCTTCACTACTAATCCAGAGAGATGGAATGTGATCAGATATCAAGGTGTTGAGAATGTCTATACATGGCAAGACATAATCAACTTACCTCTGGATGATCTCTTTGAGATGAGAAGATATTATGAGAGTCTGAGTGATCTTGACCATCTGATGAAGAAGGGTATGGTCATCATCATCCTGAAGACTACCAACATCTGAAGATCTTCTAAATGTTTTCGTAGCATCAGCCTAGGGGGAGTTTGTAAGGATTCCTATAAGTCTGATGCAGCCAAAACATTCAAAGTCTCTCTGCATGCATGCACTGAAGAACAGGAGTAGAAATGCTTCGGAAGTTTTACACCATGCACTAAAAAATATTCGAAGTGTAAAATCTTCCGAAGCCAAGACCAATATCTCTCAAAGCCAAAAAGTGAATTCTTCTAAAGCTTCAAAGACAAAGTCTTCCGAAGCTAAAGAGTGAAGACAGATTTCTTCCAAAGACTTTTAGAGATATGCCTTTATCTGATGTAGTTTACCATTTAGCTAGACCACCTTTCCGCTGCTACTCTATAAAGTCACCAAGTTACATGAGTTGGTGAAAAGGTCCATGCTTTTGGTAACTGTACATTGAGGTCTTGAGTCCATGCTTTCTACTTTATATACTTTTATCCTTTTTGTAATATATTAGGATGTGAGCTATGGCATGTCATAGTCACTAGTCAAAAGGCAAATCTGCCTTTTGACTCTACATTTGATTTTGAAGTTGTCTAGTCAATTGTATCCAGTGGCCTTCAAAGTATGGCCGGCTGTAGGATGTAGTATAAAGTATCTCAAGTACTTGTAACTTTTGATCGTATGCTTTGTAACATTTGTAATAGAACTTGAGAAGCAATATACAACATTCTTGAAAACCAATTACTTGTGTTGTTTTGCCATCTTGTTTTGTCTCACATTTTACTTGTGTTCTTAGCATCTTTCATTAACAAGTTAACTAGTTCCCTATTTGATTTGTTAAGTGTTCTAAGCAACTCTCCTCTTTGTGTTGTTGTGTTGTAAGTGCATACTCTTCACCGGTCTGGCAAAGTTTTATAAAACTAGAACTCACCCAGCAACGCTGACTTTTATGTGTTTTCCAGTTGGCAGGTGATTGTTGCTGAGGATGGCACGGGGTGGCTACTTGGTTCATTTTGGATGGCATCCATTTTATGTTACGATAACGTTTTTGCATTGTAATGCGAACGAAAGATATTTTGTAATGAACGTTGTATTATTTTGCAAAAGTGTTTATTTAAATGAAATGGTTGTTAAAAATGTTTCTGCTGCAATATTTTTGTGAGGTTAATGTAAATTACATGTTTTATGTGCGATGATCGACCAGCTGTGAGCGTCCCAGGAAAGGGGCCTTACAAGTGAAGGAGGTCGTGGTGGATGTCGTGGTGGACGTGGTGGTGGACCACGGGCCACGAGAGGAAGGCCTAGAGCGGAAGAGGTGGTTCATGAAGAACCTGAGACCCCTCATCTGGAGGCTGGGGATGAGAGATCTAACTTGAGAGCCTCAGTGAAGGAGGCTGTTGTGGAAGAGGTGCATCAGGTCATGCAGACGATCTTGCCTTCTGTGGTGACCAAAGTGATCAAGGCGGTAAGGGACGGAGAAAGGAAGGAAAGGAATAGGCCTACGGGTGAAAGGGGACAGCCCGAGACTGAGACGGTTGTCTCTACTAATGAAGAGGAAGAGGAAGAGCCTGTGCTTGAGGCAGCATGAGGATGTAACTACGGGGCATTTCAAAGATGAAAACCCCCGACCTTTGATGGTAATGGCACTGCTGCTGCTGCTCACCGATGGGTGAGAGAGATGGAAGCTGTTTTGGATATCAGCGAGTGTCGGGAAGACCAAAAGGTGAAGTTTGCCACTTATTCATTTGTGGACTCGGCTCTGTGCTGGTGGGACAATATTATCAAAGCTGAGGGTAGTCGGGCAATTGGAAGAATGAGGTGGCCAGAGTTGAAGAAGCTGGTGATGAGGAGTTTTGTCCTCACCGAGAGATGGACAAAGATGAGACATAGTTCCTGCAGCTAGAGGCGGGGACGATGACACATCAGCAATACACCATGAAGTTCAATGAAATGGCACGGCCGGTGCCGGATCAGTTGACACCCCTGTCACGGAAGATCAAGAGGTACATTTAGGGCTTGCCGGCGGACATCAGCAGGCACATGATCGTCGCCCGACCAAGAATGTTCAGGTCGGCGGTTGACTAGGCGGGGAGACTGTATAATGAGCGGGAGGTGGTGGTGGCTGAGGTGAGCAAGAAAGGTGGTGGTGATCAGAACTAGAACGGGAAGAGGTTTAGGCGTGGCGGGACCGCCCCAAACAACAAAGCTGCGAGGGTGGGTGAGCGGCATGTGGTCACATCTTGTGCAGGATCGAAGAGATGTGGTAAATACGGGAAGGAGCTTTCGGGGGAATGCAAATGGGGATTAAACATCTGCTTCATGTGTGGAAAGCCTGGTCATATGGCTAGAGATTGTGGAGTTATAAGATGTTATAACTGTGGGGAAAATGGCCATTTGAGTCGGGATTGCAAGAAGCCGAGGGCTGAAGGTTCCGGTGCAGGGAAGAATGCGGCTGGGACCGAAGGACAGAGGGCGAGCGCCAGGGAGTTCACGATGACGCAGGAGGAGGCTAGGACGGACCCCGATGTTGTGTCAGGTACGTTTCTAGTAAACCAAACTCTAGCTTCTGTGTTATTTGATTCTGGTGCTAGTAAAAGTTTTATTTCTGCTGCTTTCTGTGCTAAACTGCCTGTTAGTAGTAGGAGTATAGATAAGCCCTTTGATGTAGAACTGCCATAGGTAAGTCTACCAGGATTTTTGAGGTGTTAGAAGGTTGTGACGTAGAAATAGAAGGTCACAAGTTTCCTGTTAGACCATTCATGATGACCTTAGGTGGCTTCGATGTAGTCCTATGAATGGATTGGTTGGCGGACTACAAGGTGAACGTTGTGTGTCGCAAGAAGATGATTCAGTTGACAGCGCCTGACGGGAGTTCAGTGACGATTTACGGTGATCGAGTCACGACGATTCCGAAATTGATTTCGATGGCGGTGGTGGGAAAGTGCATGAGGCGTGGATGTAGTGCCTACTTGGCTTATGTAAAGAATGTAGATACGCCAACACCACAACTGTCTGATGTACCGGTTGTGTGTGACTTTCCGGATGTGTTTCCTGAAGACTTACCAGGTGTGCCACCAGACCGCGAGAGTGAGTTTTAAATTGACTTGATACCGGGTGCCTAACCAGTTGCTAAGGCACCGTATCGGTTGGCTCCGACCAAGATGAAGGAACTAATGGAGCAATTGCAAGAGCTACTTGATAAGGGGTTCATTAGACCAAGTATATCCCCATGGGGTGCTCCGGTTCTATTTGTGAAGAAGAAAGACGGTAGCATGAGGATGTGTATAGAATATCGTGAGCTAAATAAGTTGAAAGTGAAGAATCGGTACCCCTTACCGAGAATTGATGATCTGTTTGATTAGCTCAAGGTTGCCAGTTGGTTCTCGAGGATAGACCTTCGATCCGGTTACCATCAGTTGAAGGTGAAGGAGCAGGATATTCCTAAAACAGCTTTTCGCACGCATTATGGACACTACGAGTTCCTCGTTATGTCTTTTGGTTTAACCAACGCGTCAGCTTCTTTTATGGACTTGATGAATCGAGTGTGTCAGCCGATGTTGGATAAATCAGTGATTGTGTTTATTGATGATATCCTGGTTATTCAAAGAGCGAGGAGGAGCATGCCGGTCACATTTGAGAGGTGTTGGAGACGTTGAGAAAAGAGAAGTTGTATGCCAAGTTCTCCAAGTGCGCGTTCTGGTTGCACGAGGTTCAGTTCTTGGGTCATGTAGTGATTCTCGAAGGGATTATGGTGGATCCGGCAAAGATGGAGGCGGTGATGCAATGGAAGTCTCCAAAGACGCCATCCGAGATTCGTACTTTCTTGGGTTTGGCGGGATATTACGGAATATTCATCCAAGACTTCTCCAATATAGCTTCTCCATTGACTAAGTTGACCCGTAAGGATGTAAAGTTTGTATGGGGTCAAGCGCAAGAGAAGGCGTTTGAGGAGTTAACGTCGAGGTTGACTAAAGCTCTTGTTTTGTCGTTACCCGATGGAAGTGAAGATTTGGTGGTTTATTCAGATGCTTCCTACTCGGGGTTGGGATGTGTGTTGATGCAGAGAGGAAAGGTTATAGCCTACGTATCCCGACAGTTAAAAGTTCATGAGGTTAATTATCCTACTCATGACTTGGAGCTAGCAGCTGTGGTCTTTGCATTAAAGATTTGGAGGCACTACCTATACGGGACGAAGTGCACAATCTTCACTGACCACAAGAGCATGAAGTACTTTTTCGAGTAGAAAGATTTGAATATGAGGCAGAGGCGATGGTTGGAGCTCATAAAGGATTATGATTGCGATATCCATTACCATCCGGGCAAAGCCAACGTGGTGGCAGACGCCCTTAGTCGAAAAGAGAGACCTGAGCCGATTCGGGTGAAAGCTTATCAGTTGATTATGACCTCTTATGTGATGACGCAAGTAAAGGAGTTTCAAGATGAGGCATTGAAAGAAGATCATCTTAACTCTGAAAGAATGAGAGGTCTGGTCGCGGAGTTGGGTGAAAACACACTCGGTGTTAGAACCCGATTCGGACGGATGTGGATTCCTCGTTATAGGGATCTACGTGGGAAGACTATGGATGAAGCTCATAAGACTTGATACTCCATTCATCCCGGTGCCACGAAAATGTATCAAGACATGAAGAAGGATTATTGGTCACCGGGTATGAAACGCGATGTGGCGGAGTATGTGAGTAAGTGCCTTACTTGCTTACAAGTGAAGGCCGAGCATTAGAAGCCGTATGGAAAGATCCAACCTTTGGATATACCGGAGTGGAAGTGGGAGCACATCACCATGGATTTTATTACGAAGCTACCGCGTACCGCGCGAGGATATGATGCTATGTGGGTGATAGTCGACCGTTTAACGAAGAGTGCTCACTTCCTACCGATCCGCGAGACATATTCGTCTGAGAGGTTGGTGGATCTGTTCATCAAGGAGATTATAACTCGTCATGGTGTGCCGGTGTCTATTGTGTCTGATCGTGACACCCGGTTTACGTCTAAATTTTGGAAGAGATTCCATGATGCTATGGGGACGAGGTTACACATTAGCATGGCTTATCATCCTCAGACGGATGGTCAGTCGGAAAGGACGATTCAGACACTTGAAGATATGCTCCGGGCATGCGTCTTTGACTTTGGAGGAAGTTAGGATAACCACTTACCGTTAGCTGAGTTCTCATATAACAATAGTTATCATGCCAGCATTGGTATGCCCCCTTATGAGATGCTATATGGTAGGAGATGCCGAACACCTATGTGTTGGGGTGATATTGGTCAGAAAGAGTTGGGGAGTATTAAGGTAATTAAGGCTACGAATGAGAAGCTCGAAAAGATCAAAGCCTATATGAAGGCAGCCAAGGATAGGCAGAAGTCGTATGCCGATAAGAGACATAGACCGATTGAGTTCCAGGTGGGTGACAAAGTTATGTTGAAAGTCTCACCTTGAAAGGGTATCATTCGGTTCAGAAAGCGGGGCAAGTTGAGCCCAAGGTACATAGGACCTTCCCGAATCATTGCTCGAGTAGGAGAGGTGGCCTATAGGTTGGAGTTGCCCAGTGAGTTAAGTGGAACTCATCCGACATTCCATGTATCTCATTTCCGAAAGTGTTTGGCTGACGAGGATATAGAGGTTAAGGAACAAGTGGCCATCATTGATCGTAAGGAGAAGAGGTTAAGGAATAAAGCGATTCCCCTTGTGCGTGTACAATGGAAGCACAGGAAGGGTTCTGAGTCTACGTGGGAGACTGAAGAAGAGATGAGGCAGCATTACCCTCATCTGTTTGAGGAATAACAGGTTTCGGGGACGAAACCTATACAAGGGGGATGGACTTGTAACACCCAGGTATTTTTAAAATAATGAAAGAAAGAATAAAAGTGAAGAGAAGAAAGAAATGCAATTTAACCCAAGCTAAGGGGTTAAAAGTGTCAAAAAGGACACAAGTTTAAAAGTTAGTCTAAAAAGGTTTTATGGCTGCCCATAACACCCTACACACACATTCTACATTCGGATTGTAGAGAGAGAAAGAGCAGAATTTTGGGATTTTGAAGAAAAGAGAAGAAGAAGTTTGAATTCAGGTAAGAATTCATGGTTTTGTGATGTTCTTAACTGGTCTTAGCCTCGGTTATATGCTTATGTGTGTTTGTGTGTGCCGTTGTGTGTGTTTGGTGGGTTTTTAGGTGATAGAACTCAATTTACATTTGGGTTTTTGGAAGAAGTTCATCCGAAAGTTGTCAAATGTGAGTTCTAGAACCCCTTTTTACTTGTTTTAAACTGATTTGGGGCTGGAAATGCATGTATGGAACTTTTTATTAAAATGGGTATTGTACCCGTATGTTTATGTGTGTATGAATGCGGGTGGGTTATGATTTTGGGTGTTCTTGACTTTATGATGATGCCATGTTCATGTTATGATGCTTAGAATGTAAGATATAAGTTTAGAACATGTTAGTTTGATGATTGGGAAAAATTATGATGGTTGGTTGTAAGTGCTGGCTGCCCATGCGCCTGAAATAGGCCTATGCGCCCAACGGTCTAAAATGCCTAAGTGTCCCATGCGCCAAAAACCTCATGCGCCCAAATAGTATCCATGCACCTAGAATTAGGCTGAAATTGGCTAAGTGTCAACACGCCTAGAAAGCCCATGCGCCTGCATAATGCCCATGCGCCTAGAAATGTGCCCAAATAACTAAGTGTTGCCCATGCGCCCCAATAGTGCCCATGCGCTTGAAAATTTCCCATGCGACTAAGTGTTCCCCATGCGCCTAAAAGGCCATGCGCCTGCATAGTGCCCATGCGCCTAAGACTTAGATTATTTTTCTGATTTTTGGGGAAAAAGTTAAATGTAGGCATTGACTTGGGAGGTTCCCGGGGGTAATGAAAGTTGACTTTTTGAGTTCATAGATGATGCGATGGGTGATGTATGATATGGCATGATGATGATATGTGAATGGTGCTATGCTTATGCATGATGATGTATGATTATGTATGATTCTGTATGATGTGTTTTCTTATGTTCCTTATTACGTATTATGTTTATGATAATGAACGTAAAGTATTATTTTAACAAAGTGAAAGATTTAAGATAATGAAAGTGGAACATAATGAATGAACGAATAAAAGTCTTGCAAGCAAATGAAAGGAGGTTCACAACTCATTGAGAATTGTCAGCTCAACTGTGTGTTACAGTGTGCAATCTTGGCTAACCCTTAAGGGTTCACACACAGGGGGAGTTAGTCTATGTGAATACTCCATACGCGGGATATGTGCGATATGTGCGATATAGGGTCCTTGTCGCTTAACCCTAGATGATATGGCTTTGTGTTCAAGAGGGGGGTTAAGCATATGACAGGACCTAGATAGAAGTGAAAGATAATGGAAGTACGAAAAGTGCGATAAGTACGAAATGTGCGAAACGTGCGATATGTACGAAACGAACGATCATGAAGATAATAATTATTACCTTGATGTACGTATGATGTGTGATCACGTGCGATAGTAAAGAAAATGTTTTAACGAATGAAAGGTAATATAAAGTTTTATAAAACTAGAACTCACTCAGCAACGCTGACTTTTATGTGTTTTCCAGTTGGCAGGTGATTGTTGATGAGGATGTCACGGGGTGGCTACTTGGCTCATTTTGGATGGCATCCGTTTTATGTTACGATAGCGTTTTTGCATTGTAATGCGAACGAACGATATTTTGTAATGAACGTTGTATTATTTTTCAAAAGTGTTTATTTAAATGAAATGGTTGTTAAAAATGTTTCCGCAATATTTTGTGAGGTTAATGTAAATTATATGTTTTATGTGCGATTATCGACCAGCTGTGAGCGTCCCGGGAATAAGGCCTTACAAAACTTTTTTCATTTTGTATATACCCTACACAACATATGTCTCAAACTTGCTTTGTTTTGACTATATCTTGGTCCGTTCTAGGTTAGCAAGACGAATAATTTCTCTCACTTAAAAATGGCAGACTTTGCTATAGTGCATGAACAAAACTAATAGTTGAATAGTTTTTAGACTTCTATTTGAAAATTATCATAAAAAGACTCCGAGAATTGACTGATATTGCTGTGATCTTTAGTCAAACTATACTTCTTTGTTTTATAATAAAAAAGTGCTACCATATTATTTGACTTCAAAACTTATTTCTCTACCATAGAAAACAATGTATACTTTCTTGGTTTTTAATTGTAAGCTATGTGAGGGAGCGATCCTTTTTCTATGATTGTAAAACTTAGGAAGTGATATTTTTGTACGCCTTGCAGAGGTTGTTGAGGATGCGGTCCTATATACCTTTTTTCACTTTTTTACATTCAATCTATAATGAAGGAAAATGAGATAGATATGAATCATCAACAACAAGCTAGTTGTCAAGAAGGTGCAATTATGAGTACCTCTTCATTTTTTTACTCGTTTTAGTACATTTTTGTTTTGGACCAAATAAACTCTTATTTGCTATCTTTTATAACAAGAAATATTTATGAAGTTTCTTGGAGACTGTTGGTGAAGAGTGTCTTTGTGAAGAAGTCTCTCTACGTTTTTGAATACTCCGAACATAAAAGCAGAAATGCAGTGCATAAGGTGAGTTTAATACTTTCATTCATCTAAATTTAATCCTAATTGGTTTCAGTTTTATTTAATAATAATTTATTATTCGACATTATGAATTATGATACCTGTAGCTGGATTATTGGATTTTCGTGTTGTGACGCTTGCTATTCATGCATAAAAAAGTGCTAGATTTAGTGTTGTAGCAAGTACTAATTCTATTTATGGAATAATAAGTAGTTTAATGATGTTTGTTCATTTTAAATGACATGACTTAACTTTATTTTATGTTAGGACATCAACTATAGTATGCTCGATTAGGGGTGCAAACGAGTCGAGCCGAGCCCGAGCTCGTATGGGTACGAGCTCGGCTCGTGATGACTTAGGAGAGCTTAAGCTCGAACTCGGCTCGTGATGACTTAGGAGAGCTCGAGCTCGAGCTCGGCTTGTTTCGAGCTTTATTTTTAACGCTCGAGCTCGGCTCGACAAATACTATTTAAAGCTCGAGCTTGCCTCGGGCTCGGCTCGTTTATTTATTTAAATATTATTTTTAATATTTTATATATTTAATTTTGATATATTTTTATAATTATATATTTTATAAATAACATTATACATATTATTTAATTGTTTGTTATCATAACCTTATATATAACAAATATTATTTATATAATGTATTTAATAAATTATATATATATATATATATATATATATATATATATATATATATATATATATATATATATATATATATATATATATAAAGCTCGTTTAGGCTCGCGAGCTGGCTCAGCTCGATACGTGAAGCTCGAGCTTAGCTTGGGCTCGATAAAACTCAGCTCGATTCAAGCTTTTTATCGATCTGATCTCAAGTAGCTCGCGAGCGGCTCGACTCGTTTGCACCCCTATGCTCTGTCAATAACTCCAATAAAAAAATTGGCTTTTCTTATTCTTTTATATCATGATTTAGATTGCTATTCATTGTGTTGGAACGAATGAATCCTATTATAGATAGAAGAGCAGTCGATCATGTTTTCCGTATGCACCGTTTTTGATCTTCCACAGATGGAGGTATATGGTCATCATATAATGTGTTTTTTATAGAATATTAGCCGCTTCTATATCATATTTTTCATATATTTTTTAACATCAAGCAACATGTTCTTTTAGGTGATCAAGATTCAATTAAGGTAGGGAAGATGAAACTGATCTAGCTAGATACTTCTATGTTTGTTAAGTACAATCGAATTATAGATGGAAGAACAAAAGGCTTTAGTGTAATCTTTTAAATACATTGGTGGTCTAACATACTTAACCTTTCTTTTATAAATCAATTTGCTGCATGCCCAATATGTATGCATCCATGTGAAGTCGCTGGATCGGTTGACATCCGAGCGTGTTCTTGACAGAAGGGAAAAAAACCAAGAGACAAACAAGAGAACGAACAATAATAGAATGGTTTCATTGATTAAACCTAATGATTACAAGCTCGTTAAACAGAAGATTCACGACTCTTGGCAAGGGGAGATCGAGCATGATCTCCCCTCTCATCCGGCAGCACCTAGGCCCCGGGCACACTCTCAAAACCTTATCTCTCTACACAATGAAACTGGTATTTATAGGCCTCAGCCCATATCAGATGCGACTGGGCCCATTCGTACAATTGGACCATGTGTATGGTTTAATCGTACGACTGGACCATACTTATGGTTTAGTCTTACGAATGGCCCAATAGCATCTCTCAGTCGCACGACTAGTTCATTAGTCGTACGACTGAGTCTCATTTGCATATCCTCCTGCGAATTACTCAGTTTCATGTGTTTACAACATATCAGGTGTATTACATTAAGCCTAGACTATTCGTCAAACGACGGACACGCTATATATGACAATATATGCTCCAACAATCCATAACTGCTCAAGTTTTTTAGGATATTAGGATAACTTAACTCATTTTTTGTGTCTATTTGTTGTACTTGGATGTCATTTATGTTATGATCTAAAAACTACACAATTCAGAACCTATCACAAAGCGCGCGAGGCTGCTTACTAGTAATACTAATATAGATCTCTTCTCTAAAAATAAGTATAGATAAATGTAGCCAAGTATACAAATTATAGTTATTTAGTTTATGATTAGACATCCTAATTGAAAAATTCAAATCGACACTTATACGTGAACATGCAAGTAACATATACTTATGCTTGAAGGTCTAACACAAAGTATCATTAGCATGACTAGCCTAACACTAAGACCAAAAACTTAAATGTAATGCAACAACAATATTGATCAAACAACACACATGAAATAATCAAAAGAGCTTAACCGCACATATCATGACATTACCCTAATATTAATGAGTAATGATATACATATGTACGATTAGGGTTATACCGGTGATGTCTCATACATATTAGCAATCTCTCATCTTTTTTATGCAAACGGATGCCTATAGAAGAAGACAGATGAGTTTGATGTGATCCCCTTTCTACTATTGTTAACTGGATTGACAACATACTCCTAAAGTGTTGTAGAACTAAATATACTTGTGATGTATGTTCTATATATGTTATATATTATTATAACCGTTATTTCTCACAATCATTAATTAACTTATTATTGATTCGTTTGTTTATGTGGGTAGTACAACTTTGGGTATTCTTCATACATAATCGCTCATTGCTACCTAAAGTGGCATTATATAGCACACCATATTGAGTCATGTGAGTCGTTGTTACATGTAACTTGTTTTCTGAAACTAAAGACCCATGCCTTAGTAAAGGGCCTAGGTAATGATTATTATAAGGATTGGTCCTCGGCTATACATAAGTTTAAAAGAGGCTCAAGTCGGACCAAGTGTAGGGATGATTATGAGCATCACAAAGCTAAACTTTTATTTATATGGATGCTAATCATTACTAATTTGAGGAAATGATTTTATTAAAATTGTAGCGATTATATTTTTAGAATATATAACAACTTATGAACTCACCAACATTCTAGTGACCTAAAATCCTTTTGGGTATGTTTTCAAGCACAAATATTCACACACTTGATTTATTACTCGGACTAAAGTTTGCATGGAGATTGATGATAATTAATAGAAGTTCACTATCGAGCATAGATGACCAACACGTAAAAGAAATGAAGAATGCTAAACTCCACCTCTAGATCCAAGATATACTTAGAGAAGCAGACTAATGTATTTATAATAAAGCTAAGTTAGTGTTCCATTGTAAATCACTAACTTTTAATATGTAGTACCTATTAGTTTTCACTACTTTTGTTTTCATTACTAGTCGTTATGCTCCACCGCTAGTCCCGAGGTGTATAGTAGTGATTTCTATCGTTGTCGTCGTTGGAACCGTATAAAGTTAAAAGTAGTAAATCACTTTTACATATATGTAAATTCTTTTTTACACGTGTAAAAGTGAGAAAGAAATCAGGTGAAAACAATCTCCATGCAAACTCTTGATTTCTCCACCTATTTTTTGTCGACCTAGTGTCGACTTTCTTTGCATTATACCTTTTTACACATGTGCTAAACAAGTAGTTTAAAAAAAAATTTTATGTCATACTACATGTAAGTAGTATGAAATATGTGTTAGTTTTTTATTTAGAAATACTTTGCTTAAATTAAAGATAAATTTATTTATAATTTATGGTGCATACTTTTTGTTAAATAATAATGTATGAAAGATAATTAAGATTTCAAGAAAAGATAAGGATACTTTTATTGTTTTCTTCTTATGGGAGGTTTCTATTGATCGTCCCCCTATATATATATATATATATATATATATATATATATATATATATATATATATATATATATATATATATATATATATATATATATATGTATAAAAAATTGTGAAAACCATATAAAGCCTAGTCAACAAACAATGACATGTAATTAAATCCACATTTACAATATAATATATAATTTATTTCGCTATGTATCTATCAACTAAGGATAACAACAAATAGTGATTCGTATTAGTTGTTGATCAGATTGATCTAACACGTAATATTACCATACATATTAAAATGTTTTTTGGGTATCGGAACCTCATGTAAGACATGGAGATAGAAAAAAAAGAACATTTATTTCATTAAAAAAAAGATTCAATGGAAACCTTAGCCGCACGTGGGCAACAATAACACAAAGGACCCTGTTTAACGAGCATGTGACCATTGATGACGTAACAAGCTTAACGATACTTACTTCTTGAGTCGCCACTATAGAGCCTATACAAATAAATGCATGCATTAATTATTATTTATAGATAAAAAAATTTTAATGATAAATATACAATTAGTTTATGTATCTTATAAAGAAGAATATTATATATGAGATTAAGTTAGTAGTAAATTACCAATCATAAACAGTGGGAGATCCGGGATTAGTATTATCAAAACGCTTAGATCCAATATCCTTAGTTGCACTATTGCTTCCGGGGTTGAAAACGCTCCTCCAGACATTATCCTTACGAGCCCCTCTAGGTGACGTACTAGTCGGGGTCCCTGGTGTGGTTGGGCTAGATGGCATTGAAAGAGATCCTAGTTGGCTGCTACTTCCCTCTTCTACATCTCAGGAACCAAATCAAATGATGACTTATAGACAATCTTTGCTTTGTACTAATGTAATTGTTATTGTAAAACGTAAATTGCTAAAACCATACATTGAATTTATGTTTTTAAAGAATATATGTTTTCGATATGCTCCTAAATACAGTTCTTTTTCAATATATAACATCTTCATTGAGAAGGTTGGCTCCATATATATATGTATATATATTCTATGTTGCTTTTTCATGTCCCGTTGCCAATATAAGCAGACCATATTTACCCGCGTGTTATAGTGCTTGTGGTATGCCTTGTGTAGTAACCTTTTACATGATACTCATCATCTTAGTTAAAATTTTCATGTCATGTATGATGAGCCTTGTGTGTAGTGAATGGTAAGCAATTTAATATTAATGCAATATTGGTAGTCTATATTTAAGATATTATCTTTTTTTAAAGTTTTCTCATAAAGGATTTTTAACCAAACACTTAGAATTTGTAATAAACACAACATAAGGATTTTTTGGAATTTGTATGTATCTATAGATGTATACATCACGTACATATATATTTATGTATACATACCTACATATGTATGTATGTATGTGTGTGTGTATATGTGTATGTGTGTATGTGTGTATGCGTGTATGCGTGTATGCGTGTATGCGTGTATGCGTGTATGCGTGTATGCGTGTATGCGTGTATGCGTGTATGTGTGTATGCGTGTATGTGTGTATGCGTGTATGCGTGTATGCGTGTATGTATGTATGTATGTATGTATGTACGTACAACAAAATGACAATAACAAATTCTAATATGTTTTAATCACGTTCAACATGATAACCGGTTTAATTGCGAGTTTATTTTTAAAACATTATCATGGTACTTAATTGATTTATTTGGAACCAAAGAAAATATGTTTCAATACCTAAAATTTAAAAATGTATCAAAAAGAAAAAAATCACTAGTAAAAAAGTTCTTAAAAGATTGGGAACATTATAATGCCTAGAATTATATGCAAAATAAAGAGTAAGTGGTGCATGCACCTTGACTAGTGAAGGTGGGGAGCTTTCGAAGCTTGTCAAGCCCACGGTTAGGTTGTGGTCCAGCCACAACCTCATCCCACATCTGATCAAACAAAACCATGTTATTTGTTTTTGTTAATATGTAACGTATGTAGTTGTTAATGGATTATGTAGTAACTCAAAGTTTAAATAGATCGAGGGTGCTAAAATTTCTCCTTTGATTAAGCGTCACCAACACCTATCTTCTATATATAGTAAGATTCAAAGTTTTCATTTCCAACGTGTAATTTATTTTGAACACCAAATCTTTCAAACATGAAACTAGGATACATTATTTATAAATAATAGGACATTGTTTATTACTTATAACTTTATTTGCAGATTTATTTTATAACAATTTACATGTTCGTGTAAGGGTATCATATGATTATGTAACAAGCCTAGATGACTATAACAATTCAAATATTTTTGGAAAATGAGAGGATAAGTAATGGTGAGTAAGAGGTAATGTGGCAGGATGGTCTCATGAATTAGAGGGGGAAAGCAACCCCAACTTGTTACGTTAGTGGTGAGTGAGAGGGTGTGACGCACTGACCTCCGCCTAGTTGCCACGTATCCGGATTGGACATCTATTTAAGTTAAGATCTTAATCTTAACTATTATATAATACAAAACATTAGGGTAAAATTGAAAATTCACACCTTTTGGTAAGACGCGCCCCTTAACCTTCCATTCCTCGTTTCCTTATGTTACCCTCACTGGCCGCTCTGATCCGATCCATTACACTCGCCGCCACTCTAGCGGTTCATCTGAGAGCCAACGGTTCCTCTGGTTTGTCATTGCAATTGAAGTTGCTTTCAATTTGGGGAGTAGCTCAAGCAACTGATGATGGAAGCCAATCGAATCGCCAGAACCTCGTTGGTTTCATCTCCAATTCACTCCCCTGTTCCAATCCCCTTCAATTGCAGCTCCATCATTAGTGCCATTAAATGCATTTGATTTCACACCTTTGTCCCTTAATATGTGAACTCAAACCCGTCCTGTAATCGGTTTCACTATCTGTTCCATTCTGGATTTGGCGCTACTCTAGGTTCGATGAGGGATCCCGGTTGCTCCGTGTCACACCCCAACCTTGACGGCGGAAACGTCGAGATGTGAGGGTTACGATTGTTCACAGCCACATAACGCTATTTATTAAATCCAAATTTATTAACCATAAGATTCAATTGTAACATTACAAGCAAAAGTTTCAACAAAGAATACATCATGTACAAATGCTACAAACAACATGATTATCCATTTTATCTCTAGGTCCAATCCTAGATGTGATAAGCTTCAAAGAGTAGAACACATACTTGAGGTATTCCTGAAACATGTTAAAAATAAAAGGTCAACATAAAAATGTTGGTGAGCATTCCATAGTTTTCAATACATAAGTATATAAAAGATGGCAATTCAAGTCATAAGTTAGTGAATAAAGTGATTAGGGATGTTATGAAAAATGCTACAATCAAACCTCGACAAAGTTTTACAAGTCTCAAACGTTAAAAGTATATACGATCAGCTAAGTGTACTTGGATCAACCAAGCAGGCTTGTCTTACCCATAGATCTATGACTTCGCTGGGCTAGCAATAGTTAATGATTGTACATATAACACCATAACATGGTAACCACAAAAGTTCAACTAACCACAACTTTACAAGATGAATTGCCATAGGTTTACAAGTCTCAAATAAGTTTACAAGTGCAATGATAATAAGTTAACATGTTTCACCCCAAAGTGTGAAAATAAGCAAAAGGGGTATGGAAATACTCACATTGATATATGCATTACAAGATGATATAAATGATTAAAAGATAATCCAACGTATCCATTACAAGGCACCTAACATATATATATATATATATATATATATATATATATATATATATATATATATATATATATATATATATATATATATATATATATATATATATATATATCAAGGTTAAGTAAAAAGGTAAGATTAACGAATAAACGTGAGCTAGGGTTTCAATTGGAATTTGGGGTTTAAGTAAATAAATAAATAAAATAAAGTAATGCAGTTGATTTGGTTCAATGAAGATGGAAACAAACCAATTGAGAAATGTATGATTCAATAAACTTATTTATTGATTTAATAAAGATTAGTATAATGTGTAAAAGAAGTAATTAACTTAATAATTAATTATTTAAAATTTGATGTAGGTAATTGAATACTTATTTAAATGACTTGTAAAATAACTTAAAATTATTTAAATCATTTCATAAAGTTTTAAACCTTTAAACAATTTTTATAAATGTATAATAATATCCAAAACCTTAAAATAAGAGTGAAGAAATAATAGATTATATTAGTTTCAAGAGTTTAAATAAAAATTAAGGAATAGATTTATTAATATGATATAACATGGTTAGATGATTAGATAATAATTAATTATCTAAATAATTATTTAAAGTATTTATAACATATAGATTTAAAGTATTTTGAACTAATCTAAGTTTGAGCTATAATATATTTATAGTATTTAAATTACGTAAAAGAATTAATAATATTTTTTTATAACATTTATTATTGTTTAAAACAAATAAATAAATTTAAGAATTATAAGTTTTAAAATCTTTAAAAAATCAATTTAATAATTTCTGAAATATTTTTATTAACAAAATAATTTTTATTTTAACTAAACAATGTATTAATATTTTATGCAAGTTGAAATGACTAAAAATTCAATAGTTAAAAAAATTTGAGGGACCCCGGGTTCGAACCCGGGTCCCTTGTGTGGAAGATGATTGTTGTTACCAGTCGGGCTAAAGCCCAGATTTGTTTAAAACTTGGTTTTAAATTCTAAAATAGATTCCAATGAAATCCCCAAATTCCTTGAAGAACCCTAGATTGCGGTTGCCTCAAATTGGTCTCGAATTCGATAATGATAACAGTAATAAACATAGGGCTTTGATTCCCTATGTTAAATCGAGATTGTTTATGCACTTAATTACCTGGATTGAAGACGAAATTGATGAATACAATGGAACGAGGTCGTGACTTGAGAGTTGAATTCGTTCCGGTGAGTAATCACTGGTGAAAACCAAATTAAACTTGTGTGAACCTTCGTGTGATACTCTCGAATCTAAGCCCTCAATCAATTTGAGGTATCAATGCCTGAGAACTAGGCTCGATTAAGGTACGGTGGTGGTGCAAGTTGGTGTTTGAAATCGGTGAGATTGTTTGTTTCAGGAGGAATTGAGAGTTGCTATGATTTAGAAACAGATAGACGTTCGATTAGGTCGAATTAATTTGGCCATTATCAGTCCTAAATGCTTGAACGGTTCTGCGTTTTTATGGTATCGGTTACTCACTCGATTGAGTTTGTAACCGATGTTTTCAATGCGTTAATTGATGTATACAAGTTCGAAACTCATGCTAGGAAGTATGGGGAGCGATTTGGGATCACGAATCGATCAAAATTGATGGTTTTAGAGTCGCCGGAGTTGGCGGCCGGAAGTTGTGGCCGTGATCGGGGTCACAGGGGAGAAGGGGAAAAAGAGTTTTAAAATATTACACTTAGGCCCCTGTGTTTTCAACAATTAACAACAAGAGATTAAAGTTTGTTTTTAGTTTTAGCTAAATTTACACTTTAGACCCTGAAATTTTAAAATGTTATTATTTTATGCCAAAGTTAGTTAAATACAAGTTTTAAAATAATAACACTTATATTGTTTCTATTTTTTTACAAGATTACTTTTAATATGATTATTATTATTAATCTTATTATTATAACTATTTTTGTCATTAATATTATTAATATTATTATTATTAGTGTCACTATTATAATAATAATAATAGTCATTATTTTATTTAAGATTATTAACACCTTAAATTTTATAATAATAAATAAACATTATAACACTTATAATGTTATTATTATTATCTTAATTTGTTAATCACCAAACTAATTATTAAGCATAATAAGTCCTCAAAATTTCAAAATTGACATAAAAGGCCCTTTTAGAATTTAACAAAATTAACTTCCAAGTTAACAAAATTACGAGATGTCACAGTCTCCCCAACTTAAAAGAATTTCGTCCCGAAATTAAAAATGAACTTAAATGAACAAAGGAATTGTAATGAAAGGTGAGTGTTCAACGAACAGTGTTTGACGTTTGATTACAGGTGGAACGCTTCACTTTATGTAATCTTACAAGATCCTTAACATAATAAACGCGAGACGTTTTGAGATGAAACGTTGAAAAACGATGACGGGCTACCGTGGTACCTTAGATTCATAAGTCACAACTTCTAGAATATAATTTCGTAGTAATTTGATGTCTAGAAATCAATAAGGACCAACAATGATAAGAAAGATTAACCGTCAGGATTTAAGAATCCCAAACGTCACTATATGAAACGATCTTAACGCATATCTTGTGAATATGTATCTCTCCTTTGACCAATCATCGGTCCAAGAATAATACGATATGCGAAGATTTTGGAATAAGTTCACGACGATGGTTAGGAACATTATTAAAAGTAGAAAATGAATTGATCATCCAAGTTAATGATCGATATTTAACGACATACCACGGTATACGACTATTTGGGATAGATACGAGCCAATTTCTCGACTCGTTAACCCACATGAGTCAATATGAAATTTGTTAATCGGTCTATAATGCACCATTTGTCATCATGGCATCTAAGATAAGAGGCACTTAGTGATGAAAAGTTAAACAGGAGATTCATAGGAACACGAATGTTAGGCTTTGTCATATATGAAGGTAAGACACTTGGACACATACCAAGTTATGTCTTTTCTTTTATGCCAAACCCATGACTACAAGTTACGAAGGTTTATGAACCTACACGTCACAATGTAAGTAATATCGAGTCTCGTTAGTCGAAACCATGATAGAGTTTTAAAGATTTTCCAAGGTTAAGGGTTCAAAAGTGGTTCAAGAAGTAACGCAAACAATAAGACATGCATTTGTAACCATATCTTGCAAGGTAACAAATTTCCAAATATAGATTGCATACGTAATTCATCAAACCCATAAGTACAGTCGAGAACATTCGTATGACTAGAAAGACATAACCACAAGTTGTTAATGTCTTTATTTAGTAGAAAAATTATTTAAGAAGGCTACCATCACACAATCATGTGTTGATGATAACTCAAAATGAAAGTTGATAAGTAAGAAATAAATGGTTCGATGTAGCTAGATCGAGTCAAAACATGAAGATAAAGGGAAAGAAATCGATTTAAGAATTCAAATGCTCCAAGCTTGGAATCAAAATCAACCTAGAGTGATCGGGTCTCCTTACAAGTTCAGAAATCATGCTTTGGCTTGATAGGTCCAAACACTAACATTGGTTCACCCTTCAAGTTACTACATGTTTCTTGTCACTTGATTAAAACCTTGGTAAGTTGGAGATCAAGAAATGAGAATAGTCATCAAGGTGTGGTTTTCACTCCTAACTTGATGGTGTATTCCCAAGGTATGACCGCTAACTTACCAATTAAAAAGTTCGATCCCAACTCCTTGTTGAGGATCCACAGAAATAAAACGAGGTAACTCACCATTAAGGTAAGGGAAGTCACTCCTATCTTAACGGTGAAGTTTTACAAAAACAAAATATAACGAGATGCACTTCTTCATCAAAATCCAGAATTCACTCCTACTTTGATGAAGTCGTCTCATTTAAACAAATACAATTCATAAAGATGATATTATCATCAAGGTATGGAATTCACGCCTATCTTGATGATTGAATTTCATAATAGCAAGAAAACAATCGAAGTTTGACATTTGTCACCAAAGTACGGGTTTCAATCCTATTTTGGTGAGATCATGTCATTTGTGAAAATGCCATTCCAAAGAAAATAATTGAAGTCAATCCTCGGGATAAGGAAATCACTCCGATCCAGAGGATGAAATTTTATAAATCACAATTGGAAACCATTTATCGAAACGAATAGAAAATCATCAAAGTAAGGGAATCACCCCTGTTTTGATGAGTCAGAATTATTTAGGAGATACGAGTGTTCTTAGTCATAGATTGGCTTGCAAACACTTGCATCTCTCACGGTGCAGACGGTACGGAGTTTGAGTTAACGACGAAAAGTAAATAATATCAATTAGAAATTCGGAAAATTTCAAGTTACATCAATGTAACAAAAGGAAGAATCATGCTTACAAGCTTAAGATCAAAGTTCGAGATAGCAGAATTTGTTATGATGGTGTTCAAATCTTGAATAATTTAAATCAGGAAGGCAAAATCAAGGACAAGAATGATTCGACATCATAATGAGATGTGAACATTCGATTCACAATCGAAGGGAATACAAGGACTTCTCAAGATATGAGATCAGCCATAACCTTATTAAAGACATGCGTACTTATAAGCGATCACTCATCTCAAGGGTTTCGAGTCAAGTAAACGGATTCAATGATCGAGTCAAATCACCATTTACACTTTGCCTAGACAAAGTATCCCGAGATGTAGGAATTCCACCTACAGCATTTCATGTTCTTAGTTATGGGACACATCCTTAAGAAGACTTGAGAACCATAAGTAACGGTTTAAATTTTTTGAGGACCATTCGGTTTAGATTCTCAATATCTTCAGGTATATTAAGATCCATGTTCACGTTGGTCAAGATATAGAAATTGTTACATGAAACGCTCAACGTATAACGGTGTTTAAACGTAAGAGTTGAAATGTAGGTTAAGTTCAATATTAACAGGAACATTATGTATGATAAGAATGTAGAGATACCAGTTCAAGGAATCAAAGATTTTTAAGATACAAAGAGGATGGTTCCATTTGGTAACGCATTACCATTTGGAATCGTTGACACGTCAAGGTAAATTGACTCATTTGCCATAGAGACTTGTGTATGTTGACCATAGTTTATCACTCATCCCAGAAATCCCCAGGTAAGCATAACTGGTCTCACAATGAGATTTATACGATATGCTTGCCTTAGCCCGAAGGCCTTTTGCCAGGAAATCCAGATTACAGGTGTCTATGTGTCACACAAATTTCTTTGGTTTATGAAATCAAAACCTTGATTAGATTTTCATAGATTAGACATAGAGTCTAAGGAATTGAACCCAGATGATAAGTCTAGATTCCACATGTCGTTGAGAGTGAGTTTAGAAAGTTCATTTGTCGGGGAGGGTCAAAGAGTCAAAGTTAAGTTTAGGGAGACAAGTAACTAAGTTTAAGCATACATAAGGCAATCCTATGCTAAGGCATCAAGTTGCACAAAAGGCATAGCATTATGTAGCATGCAAACAACATGTAAGCACAAAGGTATAAGGATCTTTCTATGAGGTTCATGCAACTATAGTCTAGGTCACCATTTCTAATAACCTAAATCCCTATAGTTATGGGCTCTGATACCAATCTGTCACACCCCAACCTTGACGGCGGAAACGTCGAGATGTGAGGGTTACGATTGTTCACAGCCACATAACGCTATTTATTAAATCCAAATTTATTAACCATAAGATTCAATTGTAACATTACAAGCAAAAGTTTCAACAAAGAATACATCATGTACAAATGCTACAAACAACATGATTATCCATTTTATCTCTAGGTCCAATCCTAGATGTGATAAGCTTCAAAGAGTAGAACACATACTTGAGGTATTCCTGAAACATGTTAAAAATAAAAGGTCAACATAAAAATGTTGGTGAGCATTCCATAGTTTACAATACATAAGTATATAAAAGATCGCAATTCAAGTCATAAGTTAGTGAATAAAGTGATTAGGGATGTTATGAACAATGCTACAATCAAACCTCGACAAAGTTTTACAAGTCTCAAACGTTAAAAGTATATACGATCAGCTAAGTGTACTTGGATCAACCAAGCAGGCTTGTCTTACCCATAGATCTATGACTTCGCTGGGCTAGCAATAGTTAATGATTGTACATATAACGCCATAACATGGTAACCACAAAAGTTCAACTAACCACAACTTTACAAGATGAATTGCCATAGGTTTACAAGTCTCAAATAAGTTTACAAGTGCAATGATAATAAGTTAACATGTTTCACCCCAAAGTGTGAAAATAAGCAAAAGGGGTATGGAAATACTCACATTGATATATGCATTACAAGATGATATAAATGATTAAAAGATAATCCAACGTATCCATTACAAGGCACCTAACATATATATATATATATATATCAAGGTTAAGTTTAAAGGTAAGATTAACGAATAAACATGAGCTAGGGTTTCTATTGGAATTTGGGGTTTAAGTAAATAAATAAATAAAATAAAGTAATGCAGTTGATTTGGTTCAATGAAGATGGAACAAACCAATTGAGAAATGTATGATTCAATAAACTTATTTATTGATTTAATAAAGATTAGTATAATGTGTAAAAGAAGTAATTAAATTAATAATTAATTATTTAAAATTTGATGTAGGTAATTGAATACTTATTTAAATGACTTGTAAAATAACTTAAAATTATTTAAATCATTTCATAAAGTTTTAAACCTTTAAACGATTTTTATAAATGTATAATAATATCCAAAACCTTAAAATAAGAGTGAAGAAATAATAGAAAATTATATTAGTTTCAAGAGTTTAAATAAAAATTAAGGAATAGATTTATTAATATGATATAACATGGTTAGATGATTAGATAATAATTAATTATCTAAATAATTATTTAAAGTATTTATAACATATAGATTTAAAGTATTTTGAACTAATCTAAGTTTGAGCTATAATATATTTATAGTATTTAAATTACGTAAAAGAATTAATAATATTTTTTATAACATTTATTATTGTTTAAAACAAATAAATAAATTTAAGAATTATAAGTTTTAAAATCTTTAAAAAATCAATTTAATAATTTCTGAAATATTATTATTAACAAAATAATTTTTATTTTAACTAAACAATGTATTAATATTTTATGCAAGTTGAAATGACTAAAAATTCAATAGTTAAAAAAATTAAGGGACCCCGGGTTCAAACCCGGGTCCCTTGTGTGGAAGATGATTGTTGTTACCAGTCGGGCTAAAGCCCAGATTTGTTTAAAACTTGGTTTTAAATTCTAAAATAGATTCCAATGAAATCCCCAAATTCCTTGAAGAACCCTAGATTGCGGTTGCCTCAAATTGGTCTCGAATTCGATAATGATAACAGTAATAAACATAGGGCTTTGATTCCCTATGTTAAATCGAGATTGTTTATGCACTTAATTACCTGGATTGAAGACGAAATTGATGAATACAATGGAACGAGGTCGCGACTTGAGAGTTGAATTCGTTCGATGAGTAATCACTGGTGAAAACCAAATTAAACTTGTGTGAACCTTCGTGTGATACTCTCGAATCTAAGCCCTCAATCAATTTGAGGTATCAATGCCTGAGAACTAGGCTCGATTAAGGTACGGTGATGGTGCAAGTTGGTGTTTGAAATCGGTGAGATTGTTTGTTTCAAGAGGAATTGAGAGTTGCTATGATTTAGAAACAGATAAACGTTCGATTAGGTCGAATTAATTTGGCCATTATCAGTCCTAAATGCTTGAACGGTTCTGCGTTTTTATGGTATCGGTTACTCACTCGATTGAGTTTTTAACCGATGTTTTCAATGCGTTAATTGATGTATACAAGTTCGAAACTCATGCTAGGAAGTATGGGGAGCGATTTGGGATCACGAATCGATCAAAATTGATGGTTTTAGAGTCGCCGGAGTTGGCGGCCGGAAGTTGTGGCCGTGATCGGGGTCACAGGGGAGAAGGGGAAAAAGAGTTTTGAAATATTACACTTAGGCCCCTGTGTTTTCAACAATTAACAACAAGAGATTAAAGTTTGTTTTTAGTTTTAGCTAAATTTACACTTTAGACCCTGAAGTTTTAAAATGTTATTATTTTATGCCAAAGTTAGTTAAATACAAGTTTTAAAATAATAACACTTATATTGTTTCTATTTTTTTACAAGATTACTTTTAATATGATTATTATTATTAATCTTATTATTATAACTATTTTTGTCATTAATATTATTAATTAGTGTCACTATTATAATAATAATAATAATAGTCATTATTTTATTTAAGATTATTAACACCTTAAATTTTATAATAATAAATAAACATTATAACACTTATAATGTTATTATTATTATCTTAATTTGTTAATCACCAAACTAATTATTAAGCATAATAAGTCCTCAAAATTTCAAAATTGACATAAAAGGCCCTTTTAGAATTTAACAAAATTAACTTCCAAGTTAACAAAATTACGAGATGTCACACTCCGATTTCAGGTTAGTGGTGTTCGATATCAATACTAATTGGGTTTTGTGCCATTTGTTAATATGTAATTTAGTCATAGATTAGGGTGGGTTTTCTTCAACACTTCATCTAATTTTAATTTGGATTTACTTGATTTTCACCAACATAAGGTTTTCTTATATAATATAATTTGAAGAACAAGATACACTTGTGCTGATGCCTTTCATCTTGCATTCATCCAAAGCTTGCAAAGATTTATATACAGGTTATTATTGTTGAGATGGGTTCATTTTTTAAATTGATTATCACCTACATAGTTAAAAGTTACAGAAATTTAAAATTCTTGAAGAATCAATAGGAAATGAACTTGAGCTATGGGAAAGAAAGAAAAAGAACCAAAAGAAATCACATAAGTTGTACCCTATGGACATGTTGAATTGTATATTTTTATCCAGACAAAGATTTAAGCTATGTTTGCTGTTGAAATTATGTTGTTGAATGCCATGAGCTGTGACACATGTTGAAATTATGGTCGGATATCTATAAACTTATTTAAATATGCTCTTATTTAGTTTAGTTTGATATCTTAAATGTTTTGTTTAGGGTTACAATTTTCAATTGAACTGCTATTGTATGGGTCGATCACCTATAAGAATCTTGCTTGAATTAGATGGAAGAGGTGAAAGTTATATTTATTTGTTGTTTTGGTTATAGTTTTAGGTATAATTGTTGTTGTTTTGGTTGATAGTTAAGGTTTTACATTTTTGCTTGATAAAAGTTATTACTTTATGGGTGTTTATTTTCTTCTTGAATATTGAGTTAGTACAATATGTTAGTGTAAGGCTTTCTATAAGTCTGATGTAGCTAAAACATCCGAAGTCTCTCTACATTCATGCACTGAAGAACATAAGTAGAGATGCTTCGGAAGTTTTACACCATGCACTAGAAATATTCTAAGTGTAAAATCTTCCGAAGCCAAGACCAACATCTTCTGAAGCCAAAAGTGAAGTCTTCCGAAGCTTCAAAGACAAAGTCTTCCGAAGCCAAAGAGTGAAGACAGATTTCTTCCGAAAACTTTTAGAGACATGCCTTTATCTGATGTACTTTATCATAAAGTTGGACCCCCTTTCCACTGCAACTTTGTAAAGTCACCAACTTACATGATTTGGTGAAAAGGTCCATGCTTTTGGTAACTGTACATTGAGGTCTTGAGTCTGTGCTTTCTACTTTATGTACTTTATCCTTTTTGTAATATATTAGGATGTGAGCTATGGCATGTCATACTCACTAGTCAAAAGGCAATCTGCCTTTTGACTCTACATTTGATTTTGTGTGTTGTCTAGTCTTATGTATCCAGCTGGCTTTCAAAGTATGGCCGGCTGTAAGATGTAGCATATGTATCTCAATTACTTGTAACTTTTCTTTATGCTTTGTAACATTTGTAATAAAACTTGAGAAGCAATATACAGAATTCTTGAAAAACAATTACTTGTGTTGTTTGCTATCTTGTCTGTCTCATTCTTACTTGTGTTCTTAGAATCTTTCACTAAAGTTAACCAGTTCCCTATTTGATCTGTTAAGTGTTCTAAGTAACTCTCCTCATTGTGTTGTTATGTTGTAAGTGCATACCTTTCAACGGTCCTGCATTTGGTATCAGAGCATTCCAGGCTCTTGATATAAGATCTCACCATCTTAAGATCCCTCACACACACAAAATACTTAACAACTCAAATGGCAGCTCTTACCAAAGCTGATATGGAAACTTAAACTATGACAAAGTCTGCACTGATGACTCCTGAAGACTTTGATACTTGGTGTTAAAGAATGGAAGGCTTCATCAAGTCTCAAGGCTCCAGGATGTGGGATTCTGTTGTTGAAGGACCTTATATACCAAGCACCATTTCTGCTACTGGTGGTGGTATGATTCTAAAGGTTGTGGCTGATTACTCTAAAGAAGACAGGAAGAGAATAGAGATTGATCAGAAAGCCATGACAGCCCTTCAAACTGCTCTTCCAAACTCCATCTACAGAGGCTTCAAGAAGTGCAAAACTACCAAACAACTATGGGAAGCACTGAAGCTGATGTATGAGGGGTCTACTGAAGCAAAGGAGAACAAGAAGGATCTCTTGAAGCAGCAGTTTGAAAACTTCACCTTTATGGTAGGTGAAACCATGACTCCACAATACTTCAGGTATGTTGAAATTGTGGATACTCTAATGGATGTTAGAGTAACTCTTGAGAACAGGGACATTGTAAGGAAGTTTATGTCCTCTCTTCCTAGACAATGGACACATTACTGTGTTGTTATCAAGAGGACTGAGAATATGGTATTCTTAGTGGCTACCAAATGGAGATCAACATGCAAAACTCATCTGGTAACTCCAGCAATCAACTGAGTTCAGCCCTCCATGTGGTTAAAAGGGAAAGCATTGAACCATAACTCCAGCAATCAATTGAGTTCAGCCCTCCATGTGGTAACTCCAGCAATCAACTGAGTTCAGCCCTCCATTTGGTAACTGGAATACCAAAGAAAGAGTTTACAAGTGGTGACCACTGTGTTGCATGCCTGAAAGGGAAGCAACACAAGGTATCTCACAAGCCAAATGAAAGAAATTCCATAATAATCCCCTACACTTATTACATATGGATCTCTTTGGCCCCACCAGTGTAATGAGTCTAGGAAGGACCTCTTATTGTTTGGTGATCACAGATGACTTTACAAGATTCACTTGGTTCTTCTTTCTTAGAACTAAGGATGAGACCCCTGAGATTCTGAAGAATTTCATCTTAAAGATTGAGAATCAATGTGATCACAAGGTCAAAACCATAAGATGTGATCAAGGAACTGAATTCAAGAATCAAATCCTTGATATGTTTTGTGATGAAAAAGTGTTGATACATATGTACCTAGATCCTGATATGAATGTAATATGTCTTGTTTGTCTTACACTTATGTAATGGTTGGGATATTAATGAAATGAGAATGTTTGTTTGTGATTTATAATGTGTAATATTTCATTAATGAGTTGATATTGAATTGGTTATATAGGTTTGTGATTGTTTGAATTGATAAACATAATGTTATATTAATGAATACATTCAAACTTAGCAACATGAAGTTCTTATGCGAATGGCCCATGCGAATGGACCATACGCATGAACAACTTCAGGCGTATGACTCAGTCGCACGACTGAACCAGGAGACTGGATCAGTCGTATGATTGTAACATGAGATTGGCTCAGTCGCACGACTGAACACTCAGTCGTGCGAATGGATCAACCGCATGGCTCAATCGCAATACTGAACCATACTAATGGTTCAGTCGCACGAATGAGCAACCCTAACCTATAAATACCACCTAATTCGTGGAAAAACGTAAGCATTCATTCCAATTCGACTCCAGACGTACCCTAGCCCTCCAGAAGCCTCCAAGTTCATACTCCAAGTTCATAGAACGCTGTAGATCGATTCCTAATCGATTCTTAACGTTAGATTCAATACCTTATTGTTTCTACGTGCGTTCTCACTGATTGGATCGCCAATCAAATAGGATTCCGCACTATTTGGTTTGGTTTACACGTTAATCAGTTGGTGATTTGTTCAAATACCAGATCCTAAAAATCGTTGTATCATTCAATTTGATGCATAATCGTGACAATCGGACTCATTAGAAAAACCGTAACATTTGTGGCCAAATAACCTAACTAAACGACGTAACCAAATGAAATTAAAGTTGTTAGGTGTTAAACTAATGGAGTGCGAGTCTAATGAACCAGAACACGAAGTCTAAACCTCAAAATTGGTGAAAAATTGAATTTGAATTGAACAGTTAGAAAAACATGCGAATGGACAGGTTGATGAACTTCAGTCGCACGACTGAGGTGTGCGAATAGCTAAACCGCACGACTGAACCATGCGTATGAGTTCAGACGCACGACTGGTGTAACCGCATGAGTCTACATACGTATGAGTCTAGTCGCACACTCAGTCGTACGTATGGGGTCATTCGCACGACTGGATCTCAGTCGCACTGCTCATTCGCACGACTTGATCTCAGTCGCACAACCTCATTCGCATGACAGAAAAGAATGTTTTCAAGTCCAAGTGATTCAAGACATCTTTAGCCAACGAATACTAATGTTTACTTTCTTTGTGTAACAGATGGCGAGTCGCTGGACCATGAGTACGAAGCACAACATTTGTGCTCATCTGGATCTGACATCCAGAAATGCTTCAGACTTCTCTGGCATTATCACCTTCCTGAGGAGATCGAGGATTGCTCACGCTATATCTGCTCCATGTACTCCGTATCGTTCTATACAACATGCATTCTCGGAAGGTGCAGTAGTTGACCGATCTTCTGAGCCTCACTGTATCAGGAGTACTATCTTTGGAGAGGCGATTGAGATCACAGAGGAGGATCTCAGGATTGTGCTGCAGTTGGGGGACGATGCTGACTGTCCTACTAGACTACACCCCCTTACTGTCAGAGGATGTTTTCTACGAGCTAAGTACTCTGGGGACATCAACGCAGGGGTGCTCAACAAGAGCAACTTGTGTCCCCAGTTCAAGTACCTTGCTCACGTACTGCTGAAGTGCATAGCATCCAGGAAGGGAGGATTTGATGAGCTGTCAGATCAGATCCAGAACGCCTATGTAGCGTTGGTGCTGAACCATCCGTTCAGCTTCTCCAGGATGATCTTCACCTACTTGGTGGAGAACATTAAGGGGAAAGGGAAGGAGGGCTTCTGCATGTACCCTCGATTCATGCAGATGATTATTGACCAGAAGCTCCCTTCCCTGCCGAAGGAGAAGGATGATGCTGTAGTGCTTGAGGTGATGGATGATACCACCTTAGGCCGGATGAAGGTGTATAGGGGGAAGCAGGTGAAACCCCCTGTCAGGCGATTGTTTGGGCATCTGGCCCGTGAGGACTATGTGGTGCCAGCTCGGAGGAAGTGGCGCCACGATGACAGTGATTCAGATGTTGAGCAGATTGCTCTACCCTCCGATGACTCTGATGATGATGATAGCGGGGATGCTGGAGATACCATGCCCACTCGACCGAGGGGCACAGCTACTGATAGTACACCTCCAGTATCTGCCCCCACTGGAGATATAGTAGAGTCGGCTGGGTTTCACCAGGATTTTATACCTGGTGAGGATGATGAAGAGTCAGATGAGGAGCCACTTACTAGGACTGTGGGAAGTAAAGTCGTTCCCACAGAGCATGGGCTCCGGCGGTTGGTGAACGCCCCAGTGGATCGGGAGAGACTGCTGCTGACCCGACCTATGCTGCAAAGCCGTCAAGCCGTGTTCTAAGGGGAGCATCCTCCTCGACAGGATCGAGGAAGAAAAGGTGGCTCAGCCCCACGGCATGAAGAAGAAGAAGCGCAGACTCACCTACATCACCACCTCAGCCACCACCACTACCACCTCTACAGCCACACCATCCATTACCACAGCCACCACCACAGCTACCACTACCACTACCACTACCACACCCCCTACTACTGTCACCACACCACCCATCACTACATACATCCTATCCACCACCATATCATTCACACCTACATCACCACCACTATCATCTAGACCTAACCCAATCTTCACCACTGCCACCACAACCACCACTAGCCACCAAGCCTGGCCATCATCACATCCCACCCATCTATATGGTTCACCTCTACCTCCCATTGGGGTAGAGGAACAGCTATCAGCGCTGAACCGTATGGTGATGCGTCTGTTAGCAGCCGATGACAAGAAGACTGCACAGATTCTTCAGCTGACAGTTCTCACAGCTGCACAGTCCCAGCAGATCTCTTAGCAGGCTCAGCTGATTGAGCAGCAGGCACATCAAATGGCTGCTCAGAGCCAAGAGATTACCCAACTCCAAGAGCATAGAGTCATATCAGCAAAGAAGATTGAGGAGTTGGAGGATGCCAAAAAGACTATCATGCTTAAGCTCAAAGGAACTAAAGATAAGCCTCTGAAGATAAAGGAAGGAGATGGTGATGATGATGGTGATGATGATGATGAGGATGAGGATGAGGATGAAGATGAAGAGAGTGATGATGATGAAGGGAATGAGGAAGAAGAGACAGAGGAAAGGCAGGAGGATGATGATGATGAAGGAGGAGATGCAGCTGCATCTGCCTCAGCTCAGGGTCAAGAAAGACGATCAAAGAGATATCAAGACCAACGAGCTTCTTCTTCTGCCTCACCTAGTGATGATCCAGCTATTCAAGACAAAAGTAATGATTAGATGTTTATGTATTTGATAGCTTTTGTACTTGAATCATGTATTAAACTTATGTATTTGATGTTTATATTAAGATTAATGTATTTCTGTCTTGATTATTAACTAATGTTTGATGTGTTACATGTTTAAATCAAGCAGATCCAAACTTTCAAAGGGACGAATTTGATGTTGCTCCCCTTCAGCAGGTCAAGACTCAATTGACAATGATTCTTGATCTGCAAGGGATCGTCAGAAGATCAGTGAGTTATACCCCTGAAGAAGGGGAAATAATTCATGATCTTACAAATGAGCAACTGGCTGAGATGTTCAAGCTGAATCCAGATGAGATCATTAAGGATGCTCCAACTTGTGAGTCTACCAGTGACGAAGAGCTGAACGACATTGATGAGATAGAAATCGAAGATGTCACAGCAAAGCATTATCCTCAGTACGCTGACAACGAGGGAAATATGGTTCCCAATCTGGGTGAATCCCTAGTCAGTGATACATTTGAGGTATTGGATCAGATGGAGCAAGATTCTGAGAAGACTGAAGGAAACGCCCAAGCCTCAAACGATGATGTTGATATCAGAAAGGCAGAATGGGCTGCATGTTTCGAGGAAATCCGAGCCCAACGCGCTGCTCCTAAACAGAATGTCTACACCAAACTCTACAAAGTGAAGAAACATCATAAGGTGTCAGGCAGGATTATTGCGTGGGCACATTTTGAGGATCTTAATGTTTATGCCATAAAGAGGGAGAAGGGCATAGAGTACTTTCGATTTTCACATGGTCTAAAGATTCTACCTGGTTTTGAGCTCAACCAGCTGGCTAAATTGAAGCTACTATATTCTGACCCGAGGAAAATGTTAGGCTGGTTTGAGGCTGCACTGAAGAAAGAGTACCACACCAGGTGGGTCAACTTCAAACCTCAACAACCTACGAGGTCTATCAGACGTTCTGAAGTTGATCCCATCACTGGTAAGCCCAAGATAGTGCTGAAGTGGAGTCCCCCAAGAACAATGTCAAGAATCCCTCTCAGGGAGATGCCACAGGACTTCACTCCACACTTTAAGTGGTGGTACTATGATTGGAGAACCGGGGAGGCGGTCATAGTTCTAAATAAATAGGGACAAATGGATACCATCAGGGTGTTTGACCCAATATGGCTCACTAACTTGTTTGCTAATAATGTTTACACATTATACAAGTGGCCACTGTTCTATGACACGCAAGATATTGTACAAGCCGTCCAATTCCAAAATGTCATAAGACTCTGCTTTGCGTTTGAGATACACGCAGGAGTCACAAGAGAGGAAAAGTACAAGAAGTATGAGGAGGTGAGGCAGAAGGTAAGACATTAGATAGATATAGGTCCAAGGGGGAGTTTGTTTATACATATGTACCTAGATCCTGATATGAATGTAATATGTCTTGTTTGTCTTACACTTATGTAATGGTTGTGATATTAATGAAATGAGAATGTTTGTTTGTGATTTATAATGTGTAATATTTCATTAATGAGTTGATATTGAATTGGTTATATAGGTTTGTGATTGTTTGAATTGATAAACATAATGTTATTTTAATGAATACATTCAAACTTAGCAACATGAAGTTCTTATGCGAATGGCCCATGCGAATGGACCATACGCATGAACAACTTCAGGCATATGACTCAGTCGCACGACTGAACCAGGAGACTGGATCAGTCGTATGATTGTAACATGAGATTGGCTCAGTCGCACGACTGAACACTCAGTCGTGCGAATGGATCAACCTCATGGCTCAATCGCACGACTGAACCATACTAATGGTTCAGTCGCACGAATGAGCAACCCTAACCTATAAATACCACCTAATTCGTGGAAAAACGTAAGCATTCATTCCAATTCGACTCCAGACGTACCCTAGCCGTCCAGAAGCCTCCATGTTCATACTCCAAGTTCATAGAACGTTGTAGATCGATTCCTAATCGATTCTTAACGTTAGATTCAATACCTTATTGTTTCTACGTGCGTTCTCACTAATTGGATCGCCAATCAAATAGGATTCCGCACTATTTGGTTTGGTTTACACGTTAATCAGTTGGTGTTTTGTTCAAATACCAGATCCTAACAAAAAGTTATTACAAGACAATATAGTGCTCCCAGGACTCCTCAACAAAATGGTGTTGCTGAGTGGAGAAACAGAACACTAATTGAAGCTGCAAGAACTATGTTGTCTGACTCTAAACTGTTCATCACCTTCTAGGCAGAGGCAGTGAATACTGCTTGCTATGTGCAAAACAGAGTTTTAGTGGTTAAGACTGCAGGATCGGGTTTGTCACTTAAACACTTGTATTTCTCTCAAACTCACTTATGGAAACACTCAAATCAGATAAGTAATGTCTTATTCAAAGAGTTGATAATAATATAATAAGTAGCAAAGGAACAAGCAGAATATCTTTTTCAAGGTACTTGTATATATTACTTCTACAAGCTCAGATCTTACAAACTCTGACAAGCATAAACAAGAGTTACATATTAGAAGCTATATATACCAGATCCTACAGCCGGATATACTTTGATACCAGCTGGAAACCTAAGACTAAAGCATATACTACAATGCTAAAGTTAAGGTATCTTAGATAAAGTATTATCTAAGATATGGTAGTCATGACATGTCCATGACTTACCTTTTGTCACCAACTAAAGATGGCAACTGTACTAACATAAAAAGGTAAACAGTGGATTAAAGTATGGTCAACTACATGGCTTTTGAGAAAACGCCATGCAGTATCTCAGAGATTTGCAGCGGAGTGTCAGAGAGGCCATACTTATGTCCACTGGATAATAGAAGTGTCTTCCGAAGGTTAATTGGCTTCGGAAGAACAAGTTCTTCCGAAGCGACTTATACTTTGGAAGAGGCTTCTATGCTTTCGAGGCTTTGAGGACTTTTGTACTTCGGAAGTTGACTTCAGATCTTTCTCTCTAAGTCTTGATCTTCGGAAGTAGGTTCTTTGTCTTCGGAAGTTGGAGTTTTCCTTCGGAAGTGTGTTTTACACTTTGTCTTCGGAAGAGCTCCTTCTTCCTTCGGAAGTTCCATACTTAGCTTCGGAAGTCCTTAGTTTGTTGTACCAAAATCTTCTAAGTGACTTGGTTTTGGTTGCAACAGCCTTTCTAGATCCAACAAACTCCCCCTAGGCTGATGCTACCAAAACTTCACTTATTTCTGCTTCTCAAAGCCTTCAGCACCAGGGACAACAGGTATTTGTCTGTCTCTTTGTTCTTCCCTGAAGTAGTGTTGAGAAGCTTGTACAAGTCATTAGTGGATAGGAGATCCAGTCTATCGCTCTGAATGACATGTACCCTCTGTTGTGTCCCCCTGAAGAGAGTTAGTTGACGGGAGTTATAGTCATACTCCCATCTAACTATGGACTCAAGTTCAGGACCTTCAACCATTTGAAGAAAGGCTTTCCTTTGGTTGCTGATCCCTTCCTTTCATCCTCCTCTCTCAGTTTCAACTCCTCTTCAACCTTGCTTCTAGCAGTAAGCTCGGCCATATGAAGGCTGCCTAGATGATTTCTGATATGGCAGCTACATCGGAGTTTGAAGGGTTGGAGAATGGTTTCTCTGCTAACTCAGCAATGTCAAACCTGCTTAAGTGTAGCAGAGATGAGGCACTTAGCCTGTTGAGCTCTCCATTCTCTCTTTCAACAACAAAGTTGCGAGAAGAGTCTTCGAACCTCCACTGGATGATCTTCTTTCTGGGTGCAAGAGGTTGTCTTGGTACCCTGTCTCCTTTCTTAGTATCCAGTAGAGTCACCAGCTTTCTCCTTAGCTTCTTTTCTTCTTCATTCAAAGTGTCTGAATTGAGGCCAAGGAGGTTTGCAGCTTGGTCCAAAGTTCCTCTGGGCAGATCAAGAAATTGATCTCTTGTGAGGGAACTTGAGGATCCGTCAACATAGGTCAAGTTGACTGAATCCTCCTCACAGGAGATGTCGCTCCATGTTGTGCAGTTTATGAGCTTTGTCTTGACTGCCTTGAATTCTTCCATGGAGAGATGTTTAGAAGGCTGAGGGGATGGTTTGATGGGTTGATGGGTAGGTTGAGGTGTTTGGGTTCTGGCTAAGGTTTTGGGTTGGAGGATAGGTAATTTAGGTGGTTGAGGTGAAGAGGTTGGTAGGTGAGATGGTGTAGGTTCAGGGGTGAATGGTTCGGAACTTGGTTCAGTTTTGATTGGGAAGGAAAAAGGTATAGGTTCAGGTTGAGGTTGTGTTTGGAGTTTGGGTTGAGAGGTTGCTTTGAAGGTCATCCTCTGTCCTCTTCTATACATCTCCTTCCTCTTCCCCGCGCGAATGTCAGCCTTGATGTCACTAACATGTCGCTGGAGAGTCTTTTCTGACATGGGACCCACCTGCCTGCCAGAGAAGCCATGAGCTTTGAGATAACTCTTCATCCAGGCTTTCTCACCTATCTTCTTGGCAGCAGTCAGTCCTGCTTCCTCTTCCTTCTTCTTCTTTTGCAAAAGCTTTTCCCTTGCAGCTCTCTTTCTCTCTTTCTCTATTTGATCTTGCTCTTTGTTGAAGAGCCATAAGATTGTATCATTGTTATGTGGAGACAACTCTTCTTGAGAAAAACCTCTGGAGAGTAGGAAGGTTATCCTTTCCCTCCTGAGCTGCAGATCAGCTTCTCTTTCCTTTCTCTCCCTTTCTTCTTCTAAGGCCAACCTTGCAGCTTCTTCTTTTTGCTGTTTTAGCAGCAAGGTTGCCTTTTCCAGATCTATTAACTCCTCTAATGGTAGCAGGAGTACATCTTCAGTTGCAGCCCCTAGACCAACAAGTCTATCTATGACCTCTACTCTTCTTCGGTTGTTGACTGCCTCCTGGTTGGCTGCAGCTGCTTTGGTACTTGCAGCTAACAGTTTCCCAGTTGGAAGCCTACCTTTTCTTTTAAGCTTCTCCAACCTTTCTTCCTCCTGAAGCTCTTCCGAAGTCATCTTCCTCTTTCCTTGGATTTCTTCGGAAGTACTAGACTTTAGGGGTTCTTGGATGGAAGATCCAGGTTGGGTAGTGGAGATGGGAGCTGGAGTTAATGCAGATGTTAGAGCTAAAGGTTGGGTGAGAAAATCCTCCCTATTAACCTCAGATGCAAGTTCCAGAATTGCATCTGTGACTATTAGATCATCGGATAGTGAAAATAGTCCTTCCGCAGCAGCAATCTCAGCTTCGAAAGTTTGAGATTGTTCTTCCGAGGCTTTGAATTGTGCTTCGGAAGTCTGTGAAAATACACTTCCTGTCCCAACCGTTTCAGTTGCTGGGCCATCAGTCCTTGTTTTGGACCTTCCAACTTCCTCGATAGTGGTAGAAGGTGCATTCAACCTCTGAAGCTCTTGAGTTCCGAAGTAGATCACAAACATATCAGGGCTGGGCTGTTCTATAAGGGATTCCAATAGGAACTTGTTAAAGAACCTATTGAGATCTTGGAGCATCCTTTGATCCACTTGAAAAAAACTGGAGGAGGCTCAGGGAAAATTGCAGCTTGTTGCATAGGGTACTTTGAGCTCAAGGAAGTGAGAGCTTGACTTTGGGTTTCCATCTTTCTTAGACTTTGTCTCTGAACACTCTCCCCCTTTTTGGTAGCATCATCCTGAGAGCTTGATGAGCTAGAGGAAGAGGTCAAGGAGACCTGAATTGGTACATGCCTAACAGACCTCTCAATCTATTTCTCAGCTAGTTTGGCCTTGAGAGTTTCAATCTCAAGTTGCTGAGTGGCAGACCTATCCTCTAAAGTCCTAACCTTTGATTCAAGGTTTGAGACTTTAGAAAGTAGGTCTTGAATGGTGAGTTGCATACTTCCCTCATCTTCTTCTGAAGAATCATGGGGAGATGAGGTAACATACCTGGTATGTTCATCCTCACCACCAGAATGTGGTTTCTTGGCACCCTGGTTTCCCTTGCACAATGATGTCTCTTTCAGAGTCATCAAAGGGCATGGTTGCCGTAGATTCAGTCTCAGTTCCGTTACCACTGTCCTGAGGATCCATTGAGGCTCCTTCAGTAGTGGCAGCTGAATCTACATGAGTCCCCTCCACATCAGTGGGACTCACCTCAGTAAGGCTTTGCTGATGGGGGCTAGAGATAAGGGGTCTCTCTAGGCTCTGTTGATCCTTGAGAGGGTGTTGTGGATCAACTTCATTGCCTTTAAGAGACATAATCTCTTCACCAGCTCCAGTCAAAAGGTCAGTAAAGGATATGGAATTGAAACCTAATGACCCGGGACTTTGATCAATGTCTAGAGGCATTGAGCCTGTGATAGGGCTGTCCCTTTTTGGCTGCTCAGGGGAGTATAGAGACTCTCCCTGAGGGCTATCAGCTTGGGTTTCGAGCTCATGGGTCTGAGACTGAGGAGACTCAAGACCAATATTAAGGTCAATTGTGAAGGATGGTTGGACCTCAGGCTGAGTGGGAGCCCTTTGTTCCACTCTAGCCTTTTTGGATAGAACAGGAGGAGCTTGTTCAATCAGAGTAGATTGAACAAGGGTTCGTTTGGGACGTCTCTGATAGGTAAATGTAATGGGAGGAGAAGGTATATTTGGCAGAGTGAGGGTAGTTGCTGGTGTGGGTTCATCACCTGTGGGGTTAACAGGGATGTCACCAGGAGCCATTGGCTCAATCATACTTGGAAGAAGTGAAGTATCTCTTCCAGTGAAGTTGGTGGACACTCTCTTCAAGGTCTTAAAGATGGTCGGCCTCATTTGAGGAGCAGTTAGAGCAACTGCACAGACAAGCTTGCTCTGGTCCAGCTCACAGTTGATTATGTGCTGGAGAAACCTGGGATACATGAAGAATGTGTCCCTTTGAAGATTTCCCATTAGATTAGTAAGCACAAACCTTGAATAGTTGAAGCGGAGGCTTTGTACCAACCCATGAACTAGGCACCCAAGTTCATATGGGATTTGATCCCATCCCCCAGATTTATTAGACAGGCAGTGAAGAACCACATGCAGCAGGAACTTCCATTTGTAGGAGAAGTTGAATTTGTAGACAGTTGACCTGCTGACATCTCCACCGTATCCCATTCGGAGATAAGAACTGTCCAAATCTGTTTTGGGGAATTCCGTTGGAGCGCCCTCATCATGAAGCTCGAGATGCTCCCTGATGATCTGTTCAGATATGACCAACTCCTGGCCACAAATGCTCGACCGAATAACACGAACCCCATTTAGGGTTTCAATCCGACCATTTGCCCAAAATTCAGACATTTGGTTTAAGTAAATTGTGGGGTTTACAGTCAGAGCTGTGTAGTACGATGATTGGGTCAGAAAAGAAATGATGTCTGAGAAGTCAACATTCCTTGAAGAATCAAGGAGTGCGACTTGGTTATGCTGAGGGTTTAGTGCCATTGAAGAAGATGACAGGAAGATAGTTCGGAATAAGGTAAATTGGAGAAGAAGAAAGCTTTTAGGGCAGTAATTTGGGTAAAAAGGATGTAAGTGATTAACCGGAAGTATTTAAATGGGTGGAATGGCGGTTTAAAGGGGGTTTTGTATAAGACGATGTGAGGTTTCAGTGGATGATGTGACATGGGCGGTAAGGTTAGACCATTTAAATAATCCGACATCATTAACAAATCTTTACTTTTTACAGTGTGGGGCCCAAAATATTTCCGTTACACAGTATAATCTTTCTTCCGAGTATAAAACATTTCCGAAGGTAATATTCTTCCGAAGGCAAATTTACTTCTGAAGGTAAATTAATTACTTCCGAGAGTATATGTTGCCTTTCAAGTGGAGTGTGTTAAAGGCTTCGGAAGTAGATCTGATATGAAATCAATCGCTTCTTCCGAGACTTAACACTCTTCCGAGAAGAAATTATCCTGGGAGAAATTTGCTTCGGAAGATATGCAAAATATCTTCCGAGGGTTAATTTCTCTTCGGAAGAATTCATACTTAGATAAAATTTAGAAAAAGATCTTTTGTAACAGGGCTTAGATTGTTTTGACATGAGCCTTTACACATTAAAAGGTTTTCAAATGAGATTAACTAATCAATGTTTATCATCCTAATAGCTGTAATGAGATATTTAAATCTTTGTTCATCAAAGGCTTTGGTGAACAAATCAGCATATTGTTCATTTGAGTTAACTTTGATTAGTTTAATAAGATTTTTCTCATGAATATCTCTAATGAAATGATACCTGATATCAATGTGTTTAGTCTTGGAGTGCTTCACTGGATTTTCAGTAATGGATATAGCACTGTTGTTGTCAATGTGGATAGGAGTGCTCATGAAGTTGAATCCGTAGTCTATCATCTGGTTTTGAATCCACAGCAGCTGAGCACAGCAACTAGCAGCAGCAATGTATTCAGCTTCAGCAGTTGATGTAGAGACACAGGATTGCTTCTTGCATTGCCATGAGATGATCCTTCCACCAAGAAATTGACATCCACCAGATGTTGATTTCTTGTTGATGTTACAGCCATCATAATCACTGTCAGAGTAACCATAGAGATTGAAATCGCTATTTCTTGGATACCAGAGACCTAGTTTAGGTGCTCCTTTGAGGTATCTGAGAATTCTCTTGGCAGCTATTAGGTGAGACACCTTTGGAGCAGCCTGATATCTTGCACAAATGCAAGTTGCAAACATGATATCAGGTCTACTTGCTGTGAGATACATCAGAGAACCAATAATTGCTTTGTACTGATGTTGATCAGTATCCTCCCCCTCAGAATCAGGGCAGAGATTGTGGTTTCTGGGTATAGGTGTTTTTGCTGCTTTACAATCCTTCATGTCAAATCGTTCTAAGATATCATTGACATACTTAGATTGATTGATGAAGAACCCTTCCTTCAATTGCTTTACCTGAATTCCAAGGAAAAACTCCATGTTTCCCATGGAACTCATCTCGAACTTCTTCTTCATAATGCTCTCAAAGTCTTTACACATTTGGTCATTTGAGGAACCAAATATGATATCATCAACATAGACTTGAACGAGCAAGATGTCTTTCCCAGACTTTCTTATGAAGAGAGTCTTATCAATGGTTCCTCTAGTGTAACCATTCTTCAGGAGAAATTGAGACAATGTCTCATACCACAGCCTAGGTGCTTGGTGCAGCCCATATAGAGCTTTATCCAACTTGCACACATAGTTTGGATGCTGTGGATCTTCAAATCCTGGAGGTTGGCATACATAGACTTCCCTATCTATATCCCCATATAGAAAGGCACACTTGACATCAAGCTGGTAGACAGTGAAATTCTTGGATGCAGCATAAGCAAGGAAGATCCTAACTGCCTCAAGTCTTGCAACAGGTGCAAAGACATCAGTATAATCGATTCCCTCCTCTTGAGTGTATCCTTGAACCACCAGCTTGCCTTGTTCTTGATAATCAAGCCTCTATCATCTCTCTTGTTTCTGAATACCCATTTAGTGCCTATAGGTACTTGACCAGATGGTAGCGGACATAGGTTCCAAACCTTTTGTCATTTGAATTGAAGCAGCTCCTCTTGCATTGATTCAACCCAGCTACTATCTTTCAAGGCATCTTCCACCTTCTTGGGTTCCATTTGGGATAAAAAGCATGAGTACAAGCAGACATTCCCATTGTGAGTTTGTCCTCTTGTTCTCACACCTTCAGAGACTTCCCCTATGATGTTTTCAGCTGGATGAGTGTTATGAATCCTGAGTCTAGGAATCACCTCCAGCTGCAAAGATAAGTCCAGATTGGACATATTTTGCTCAGGAGCTTGAGTACTTGGTCCAGCTGTTGTTTCAAACTCATTCAATGAGGACTGATTGAATGAAAGAGAAACATCATCATTTCTTTGCTGTAAAGCATCATTAACAGTTGCCTAATCCTTCAAGATGGTGCTTTCATCAGCCTGGTGTTGTGTAGGGTCACCTGAAGAGATTTGAAAGTCAGCAGGTGAATCCCTTGTTGAAGTACCACTATCACTTGAAATGGTTATACTGTCAGATCTTTCAATAGTGGGAACTTGATTTGCTGCAACTCTTGGAGAACTTGGAATAGGTCTGGGAAGCTCAAACAGTTGATCTTCATCAGAATCACTTTGAGCACCTGTTCCATCTGAAACATTCTCACAAGATGGTAGAGAATAGTTTGGAAACAATTCTAAATCAAAGATATGATCAGGGCCATTCCCCCTAACACAAGGAGTGTGCTCATTGACTACAATGTTGGAAGATTCCTCAAATTGTTGGTTTTTAATATTATAAACTCTATAAGCTTTAGAGTAGGAGGAATATCCAACAAAGATAGCATCATCCGACTTTTCAGCAAATTTTGCCAAATTGTCTTTTGTGTTAAGTATGGTACACCTGCTGCCAAAGGACCTTAGAAAGCCAATGAACGGTGGCCTCTTGTTCCATAACTCATAAGGGGTTTTTCCATGTGGCTTTACTACAAGAACTTTGTTCTGCACATAGCATGCAGTGCTGACTGCCTCTGCCCAGAATGTTAGAGGCAGTTTTGAATCAGCTAACATGGTCCGAGCAGCCTCAATAAGTGTCCTATTTCTCCTCTCAGCAACACCATTTTGTTGAGGAGTTCTAGGAGCACTATATTGTCTGACAATCCCTTTTGAGTTACAAAATGAGTCAAGAACTAGGTTCTTAAACTCAGTCCCTTGATCACTTCTAATTATTTTAACCTTGTGATCAACTTGATTTTCTATTTTAAGAATAAAAGATTTTAACGTTTCAGCAGTTTCATCTTTGGTTCTTAAAAAGAATACCCATGTAAATCTAGTAAAATCATCAACAATCACAAGGCAATATGATTTCCTTCCAATGCTCATTATACTTGTGGGACCAAATAGATCCATGTGCAATAAGTGTAATGGAGTGGTGATTAAGTTAACAACTTTGGATTTATGAGAAGCCCTGTGTTGTTTCCCTTTCAGGCAAGCAACACAGTTATCTTTGCAGAAAAATTCCTTTTTAGGCAAACCATGTACCAAGTTATTTTTAGCCAATTTATTCATTGACTTAAAATTGACATGACACATTCGTTTATGCCATAGTGTTGACTCATCACCATCAGCTTTGGAAAGAAAGCATGATACTTCTCCCATTGGGGAAGCATTGTTCATATCAAGCTTGTACATATCCCCTTTCCTGGGAGATCTAAGAAGCACCAATTCCTGAGGCATTGTCATCCCGGGCTTAAGGATAATGCACTCATGTTCTCTGAAGAGCATTTGATGCTTTTGATCACAGAATTGAGAAACACTTAACAGATTGTGTTCAAGCTGTTTGACAAAATTAACTTTGTCAACTTTTAACTTTCCATTGGATATACTTCCTCTGCCAGAAATATATCCTCCGGCCTCACCTCCAAACTGGAAAGGACCTCCATCATAATGTAGAAATTGTTGAAGGAGAGATATGTTCCCTGTCATGTGCCTGGAGCATCCACTATCTACAATCCAAATGTTGTTATTCTTGTCATATGGATGTTCCTACACATAAGGTGAGATAATTAGTTTTGATTGGTAACCCAAGCCTTATTGGTCTTGGGTTCTTCCAATGATAATGACATAATTGAACCAAAATTTATGCATGGGGGTTCAATGGATGTCTTTGAAGAAGAGGTTTGGGCTACAGCATCTTCCTTGATCTTCCATTCCATCCCTTGGTTGATCATAGAGGATGAGCTTGTTGAAGCTTTTGTAGCTTGGCATTCTTCCGAAGCTTCTTTCTTTTCGGAAGAAACCTTCATCACCTTTTCTTCCGAAGCAGTCTTCTTCTGGGATGGTTTCAAGGGGACTCTTTTGCTTTTCTGAGTCTTTACAGCTTTAGCTTCCGAAGCCTTTTTCCTTTCGGAAGAAGAATTTTCTTCCGAAAGAAGCCTTGCTTCAGAAACAAGCTTTCCCTTTTTCATCACTTGAACCATTTGATATGGTCCAAATGAGAAACCTTTCCTGACTCCTTCTCTTTTAACATTATTTGCATAATGTGTGCTAGCAGGATTGTAGTAACAATCTTTGGCCATGTGGTTTTGCAGACCACACATTATGCATGCAATGTTAACTTTTTGGGAATGAGAGGATTGCTGTTTCTTGTTCTTTTTCTCTTCATCAGCAACCTTTCCCTTTAATTTCTGATCCTTTGATAGGATAGGAGTACTGGTACTGCACTCCCTTCCTGAATCAGAATTTCCAACCACCTGGAATCCAGCTGAGATGAATACACCCTTTTGCTTTGGGTCTATCTTTAGCTTGGACTCAGCCACTTTCTTGGCAGTTTTTCTGGCTGCCTTAGCTCTGCTTCTTCTGGCTTTGGTGGTTAGGGTTTGATCACCATTAGCTGGGGAGGGGATAATTACCTGATCCTTCCCTGTGATGGTCTCCATAGTTGCATCATTCTTTGACTCATGAGAAGGTGGGTCGGCAGATGGAACCTCTTGCTCTTTAGTACCACACCTTGGTTGTCTTATAGACTCATAAGAGTGTGGTGGAGCAATTTCATTGGTTCCCAACCCACCTTTGTTTTGGTAACAAAGTTTTGAGTGAGAGGATGATGCAAGAATGGCTTGGAAGTTTTGCTCGGAAATAGCATACTTCCTGGCTTGAGCCTCAGCAGTGACAAGCTGGGCTTGAGCCTCAGTCAATTTGGATATTAAATCCTTAATTTGAGTCTTGTAGTTTGTATGTTCATGTTTTAAGAGGGACACAGTTTTCTCTAACTCCTCAATTTTTCTTTGTTAGTCAGATTCAGCCCTTTTAAAGTCAGATTTTAAAACATTTAAAGACTCAATATCAGATTTAATTTCCATATTGTAGTCCTGATACAGTTTAACCTTAGCAATACAGGCAGGAGTACACAGATGTTCATATACCTTGTTTTCATCTGTTCCAGCCATGAGTGCTTGAGCAGGAGTCACATCCTGAACCATAAAGCTCCAGTCAACATCTTGAGCCATTGCAGCTGTCTATGTTGACTTTCCGGTGGGCTTTGGTGTAGAGGGATGTGTGGAGGCCTGTGGGGTTCTCGGGTTGGACTTGGGAGCCTTGCATTCCCTTGCAAAATGACCAAGTTGGTTACAGTTGTAACATTTGGCCTTGCTTTTATCAAACCCAAATTTGCTGTTGATTGGGTTCTGAGGGAATTGCCTTCCAGTTCTCTTAAAGAACTTCTTTGCTCTGTAGGTTAGAAGAGCCATTTGTTGGACTATGTCCACGTATTCCACGTCATCCGGGCTGAAACACTCTAGATCATCAAAGCAGTATTGATAGTCATTTGAGTGTCCACTTCCTGAGACAAAAGCACAACTGTCCTGAAAGGGGCTTTGCTGAGCTTGTTGAGACCTTGGAGTCTCAGGAAATGTGATGTAAGGCCCAGAAGAACAAGATGGCTGTTGGGTGTAAGTCAGGTATTGCTGAGACTGGGATATTCCTGAGCCTTCAGCAACCATTAAAGCGTTGCTAGCAGGAAGACTCAAGGGTCTGCTGGTCTGATGACCCCTCTTACTTTCCAATTCCAAACGGTATCCATCAAGGATCCCATAGAGTTCGGTCATGGTGAGTGTATTCAGATTCTCTGTTCTCTTGATAAAGACACAGTAGAATATCCACTCATTGGGTAGAGCACTCATGAACTTTCTTGTAAGGTCTCTGAGTTCATGAGTAATTCCCACAGATTGAAGGGAAGAAATGAGGTCCATGTACCTGAAATATTGCTGGCTAAGAGTCTCTCCAGCAACATAGGTGAAGTTCTCAAACTGCTGCTTCAGTGAGTCCTTCTTGGAGTCATTTTAGCTTGAGTACATTTGAGCAAGCGCATCAAAGAGTTCTTTGGCAGACTTACAATGCTCAAACCCCACCATGATAGAGTTTGGAATTGCAATCATAAGAACAGTCATAGCATTGCTGTCTATGTCAAGCTTCTTCCTTTCTTCATCAGAATAATCTTCAACGGCTTTCTCAATCATGGCACCGTTTCCACCAGCTACTTTTGGCTTATACGGTCCATTGATTTTGGATTGCCACATCTTGCTGTCTTGATACCTGATGAAGCCTTCCATTCTTCTGGTCCAAGACCTGAAGTTTTCAGGGGTGATGATGGGAGCTTTGGTCATCGTCCCCATCTCTACTTCAGATTTGTTGAGGGCCATTTTGAGTGAGGTATAAGGAGGAGTGAAAAACTGGTTGATTAGGATGGTAAGATCACACAATCAAGAGCCTAAAAAGCTCTAATACCAATTGCAGGATCGGGTTTGTCACTTAAACACTTGTATTTCTCTCAAACTCACTTATGGAATGTTAGGACCTGGTATTTGAACGAAATACCGAGTGATTAGCGTGCAAACCAGATCAAATAGTGCGGAATCCTATTTGATTGGCGATCCAATCAGTGAGAACACACGAAGAATCAATCAAGAATTGAAACTAACGTTAGAAATCGATTGGGAATCGATCTAATGTGTTCTGTGAACTTGGAGAACGAATTGGGAGGCTTCTGGACGGCTAGGGTACGTCTGGAGTCGAAATAGAATGAATGCTTACGTTTTTCCACGAATTGGGTTGTATTTATAGGTTAGTATAGTTCATTCGGGCGACTGGACCATAAGTATGGTTCAGTCGTGCGATTAAACCATGCGGTTGATTCATCCGCACGACTGAGTGTTCAGTCGTGCAACTGAGCCAATCTTATGTCTTAGTCATACGACTGATCCAGTCTCCTGGTTCAATCGTGCGACTGAGTCAATCGTATGAAGTTATTCATGCGTGTGGTCCATTCGCATGGGCCATTCGCATGAGAACTTCATTATGTTAAATTTGAATGTATTAATTAATATAACATTATGTGTAACCATTCAAACAATCACAAACCTAATTAACCAATTCAATATCGACTCATTAATGAAATATTAGACACTACAAATCACAAACAATCAATATCATTTCATTAATCATTTCAAATTACATCAGAATCAGATAAACAAGATCTATTACATTTCATATCATGATCTAGGGACATACATGTATCAACAAACTCCCCCTTGGACCTAGATCTCTCTATTGTCTTGCTTTCTGCATTACCTCCTTGTATTTCTTGTACTTCTCCTCTTTTGTGACTCCCGCGTGAATCTCAAACGCGAAGCAGAGTCGTATGACATTCTGAAACTGGAGGGCTTGTACAATAGAACAGTGGCCACTTGTATAAAGTATAGACATCATTTGCCGACAAGTTGGTAAGCCACATTGGGTCGAATACCCTGATCGTATCCATTTGGCCCTCTTTGTTTAGGACTATGACCGCTTCTGCTGTTCTCCAATCGTAGTACCACCACTTAAAGTGTGGAGTGAAGTCCTGTGGCATTTCCCTGAGTGGGATTCTTGACATTGTGCGCGGAGGACTCCACTTCAACACTATCTTTGGCTTGCCAGTAATGGCATCAACCTCAGACCTTCTGATATACCTAGTAGGCTGTTGGGGTCTGAAGTTAACCCATCTGGTGTGGTACTCCTTCTTTAGGGCAGCCTCAAACCAGCCTGACATCTTCCTCAGGTCAGCATACAAAAGCTTTAGTCTGGCCAGCTGGTTGAGCTCAAAACCTGGTAGAGTCTTCAGATCATGTGGGAATCTGAAGTACTCTATGCCCTTTTCCCTCTTAACTGCATATACGTTAAGATCCTCAAAATACGCCCACGCTGTGATCCTGCCAGACACCTTGTGATGTTTCTTGACTCTGTAGAGTTTGGTGTAGGCATCCTGTTTCGGTGCAGCGCGTTGGGCTCTAACTTCTTCAAAACACGCAGCCCACTCAGCCTTTCGGATATCGACATCATCATTTGAGGCTTGGGCCGTTCCCTCTGCTTTCTCTGACTCTTGCTCCATCTTGTCTAATACCTCAAAGGTATCGCTGACGAGGGATTCACCCAGATTGGGGACCACATTTCCCTCATTGTCAGCATACTGAGGGTAGTGCTCGGCAGTGACATCTTCAATCTCGACTTCATCAACATCGTTGAGCTCTTCGTCACTGGTCGAGTCACATGTCGGAGCATCTTTCACTATCTCATCTGGATTGAGCTTGAAGATCTCTGCGAGTTGCTCGTTTGATAGGTCGTGAATTATTTCCCCTTCTTCAGGGGTATAACTCACTGACCTCCTTACGATCCCTTGCAGATCAAGAATCATTGTTAGCTGAGTCTTGACCTGCTGAAGGGGAGCAACATCAAACTCATCCCTTTGGTAATTTGGATCTGTTTGATTTACACATTCAACATATCAACCATTAGTAATGAATCAAAACAGAAATGCATTAACTTAATATAAACATTAAATACATAGTTATCATTACATGATTCAAATACAAAAGTAAATAAATACATAAACATCTAATCTTTACTTTTGTCCTGTATCATCGGCTCATCACTTGGAGGAGCAGAGGAAAAAGCTGGTTGGTCTTGTCTGTTCTTGGACCTCCTCTCTTGACCTGAAGTAGAGGCCGATGCAGCTGCATCCCCTCCTTCTGCATCATCATCATCATCCTTCTCCTCTGTCCTTTCTTCTTCTGTCCCCTCATCCTCCTCTGTCTCATCCTCATCATCCTCATCATCATCTTCATCATCATCATCACCATCATCTCCGTCCCCCTCCTTGATCTTCAAGGGCTCCTCCTTAGATCCCTTTAGCTTTAACATGATCGCCTTCTTCGCCTCCTCCAACTCCTCTATCTTCTTAGTGGATGTGACACTATGTGCTTGGAGTTGGGCTATCTCATGGCTCTGAGCATCCATCTGTTGGGCCTGCTCCTCTATCACTCGAGCCTGCTCTGCTATCTGGTAAGACTGTGCAGCAGTCAGGTCAGCAAGCTGGCGGATCTGAGCCGCCTTCTCCTCATCTGCAGCCAATAGGCGCATCACCATACGGTTAAGTGCAGACAGCTGTTCCTCTACCCCGATTGGAGGTAGAGGTGATCCATAAGTATGAGAGGGATGGGCTGAGGGACCAACTTGGTGGGTAGTGGTGGTGGTGGTGGCTGTAGTGAAGATGGGTCTGTGAAATGGTGGAGGTGATGTGGGAGTGAAGGATATGGTGGTAGACGGAATCTGTACTGTGGTGGGAGGTGTGGTGGTGGCTGTGGTAGCTGTGGTGGCTGTGGTGGTGGATGGTGTGGCTGTGGAAGTGGTAGTGGTGGTGGTAGCGGTAGTGGCTGCGGTGGTAACGAAGGTCAAACGTCGCTTCTTCTTCTTCTGACCATGGGGCTGAGCCATCCTCTTCCTCCTCGTTCCCGTCGAGGTGGATGCTCCCCCCTACAACCCTGCTCGCTGACTCCGGTGCATAACTCGGATCAGTAGCTGTCTCTCCTGAGTCTCTTGGGCGTTCACCTACCGCCCTTAGCCCATATTCTGTGGGAACAACCTTGCTTCCCACAGTACGTGTCAAGGGCTCCTCGTCTGACTCCTCTTCCTCCGCATCAGGAACAAAATCCTGATGGAATCCAGCAGACTCGGCTACGTCTCCAGCTGGGGCAGACACTGGAGGTACAACATCAGAAGCTGTGCCTCTTGGTGGAGTAGGCATATCATCCCCAGCGTCTCCACTATCGTCATCATCTGAATCATGCTCTGGGAGCAGTAGCCTCTCATCATCAGAATCACTATCCTCATGACGCCATTTACGTCTCCCCGGCGCTACATATCTCTCGTTGGCCAAATGGCCGATCAACCTCTTAACCTGGGGCTTCACCTGCTTGCCCCTATACACCCTCATACGACCCAAGGTCGTGTCATCCATAATCTCCAGTGCCACCGCATCATGACTCTCTTTGGGAAGTAGTGGCAGCTTCTCGTTGAAGATCAGCTGCAGAAACCGAGAGTACATACAAAACCCCTCCTTCCCCTTAGCCTCCAAGTTCTCCACCAGATAAGAAAAGATCATACTAGAAAAGCTGAAGGGGTGGTTCAGCACCAGTGCCACGTAGGCATTCTGAATCTGGTCTGATAGGTCATCGAACCCACCCCTCCGCAAAGCAATGCACTTTAGGATCACATGCGCCAAGTACTTGTACTGGGGGCACATGTTGCTCTTGTTGAGCACACCTGAGTTTATGTCCCCAGCGTACTTGATCCTGAGGAAGCAGCCTCTCACGGTCAGTGGATGTAATCTGGTAGGGTGATCCGTATCATCTCCAAACTCTAGAACTCTCTGGATATCAGCAGCAGTAACCTCGATATCATGACCCAGAATAGAGCTCCGAATACTATAGGGCTCACGAGACCGATCCACGGAGGCATTCTCCCAGAATGCCTGGTGTAATGATCTGTAGGGCGTGCACGGTGTAGATATAGCCTTATGTATCCGGGAACGTCTAAGGAAAGCTATAATCTCTGTGAACTCGGCCCCGTTCCGAGTAGTATGATCCAAGTGAGCACATATGTTGTGCTTTGGATTAATGGACCATCTATCTGCCATTTGCCTGAAACACAAGACACAGAACCATTAGTACATAATACATCTAAATTCAGTTCTAAGTGTAATGTTTAAATTCATTCTAATTCATTCTTGCGAATGAATCATGCGACTGAAGTCAGTCGGTTGTTCTTTTATGCGACTGAGCTCATTCGGTTGAATGTGACATGCGATTGAGTTCAATCTGCTGACTGAGTCTGCGATTGGTTCAGTCGGCCGACTGAGCTCATTCGCATGGTTCATTCGGCCAATTGACCCAATCGCAAGATTCAATCGTGCGATTGGAGTTCATCCGGACGACCAGTCGCCTGTCCCACTGTTCAGTCGCCTATGGTTCGAGTCTTGATCAATACAAGTGTTTTAACATGGGTTACCGGTTCAATAGACTCGCCATCTCGTTACTAATAACCTATTAAACTTAATTTTAACATTTTGCTTAGTTTAGGTTGGTTATTAGGTCATGTACAGTCCATTTCTTGTGTTCCATTCGAATAACACCAAATTAGGGTTCCATTCCTTCTGTTTTCGGTGCGATATCAATGCCATCTACCTGTATATAAGTCAATGAACATCAGAAGATCAACAGCAATGTGAAAACACGGTCTAATGAAATTTTGGCAGAGTAACGGGAAGAAGTGCGATTTGGGAGCGATTGGAAGTGATGAGTAAAATGCGATCGACTGTGCCCCTTTAAATACTGAAGCTGAGTTCAATCGGCCGACTGGCCTCATTCGCTCAGTTCATTCGGGCGACTGAGGCTCAATCGTGCGATTGGCCCAGTCAGTCGCATGCAGTTGGCCGACTGAGGTTCAGTTGGTCGACTGACTGTTGGAGCTGTAAAAGATAGTCTATATTATCAACACAGTGAAAGTCAACCAAAGTCAACGTCACAGTCAAAGTCAACAAAAGTCAAACCCGACACGTTCGAGATGAGGAACCGAGACGAGACGTTGAAGATTTAGATGACTAGGAGTTTTATTGTAATAAATATATTTTGTGTGAACAAAATATATTTTACTTTCTTTGAGTCATGTTTTAGTCTAAATATATAGTCTAGGGGGTTATGTGTAAATATGGAAACTTAAACTAGACTATAAATAGCCTAATTGTAATTAGAATTAGGTTAATGGTTGCATGACCAATAGATTGAGGGATTATTTGTAAACACACATTTTTGCAATCTAATTGAAGATCAAAGGGTTTTCATTGTGTTCATCATATTTTGATCTAATTCTTCATGATTTGATTCAAGTTTGATCATCCTGGACTTACAATTTGGTATCAGAGCCATTTTGGATCAAATTCACTGAAGATTTGAAGATTTTTAGAGAGAGAAGTTGAGGTTTTGGTTGTTTTTGTTCAATATCAAGTTTTCATCAATTTCGGATCAGATTTGAGTGTTATTGATATGGAAATTGATTGAAGTTTGCTTGTTATTGGTTGGGAAAGCTCTGTTAATCATCAGGTATCAAATCCATTGAGATTTGGGCGTTTTTAGATTGATTTCGTGTTGAAAAAGTTTTTCAGCTTCGTTCAGCGAAATTACCAGTTCATCCAGCGAAACTACGAGTTCTTCCAGCGAAACTACATCGGTTATCCTCATTAAAGTTGTTTTCTGTTGTCCTGCGAAACTAGTTTCATTGAACGAAAGTTCAACAGTGATTGTGGTTGATTTACAAGCGAAATTGCTGCCGAAAGTATCATTGAACGAAAGTTCAAGCTTGTTTTGTGCGAAATTGTCGGCGAAACTAAGCAGTCTAAAGCATTTGGCTAGCGAAACTGCTGCCGAAATTTCCAGCGAAACTATTGTCGGCTCAGTGAAACTAGATTTTTCAGTGAAACTAGCTTGACCCCAGTTGCTAAGATTTTCTAGCGTGACATATACGAATAATATTTTTTCCCGGGGGAGAATTTTTCTAAATTTTTTTGGGAAAAATATTTTTGGGGCGTTTAATTGTTAAAAAAAAAATAAAATGGCTTTTGCAGAACTAATTAAATCCTTCGAATCTGATGATCTCACAATTGCACAATGTCGGTTTGATAATTTTGCAGCTTTAAAGAATGAAACGATGTCTGATTTTGTTGATCGTTTTCTGTTGGTGGCAAGTAATCTGAAGAAGTTTGATGCCCAATTGGGAAATCATGAACAAGTTCTAAGATTGCTTGATTCCCTCCCATCAGAATGGAGCTCACACAGCAAGTCGATTAAAAGAGATAGAGGTTTTCGGGATTACAAACTAATGGAGGTGATCAACAAACTAAAAGAAATGGAGTTGGATATCAAACATCGTGAGTACTATGAAGCAACATATCTAACTCCAAAGATCACTTCAAACTCCAAAGAGAAACCAGAAGAGAGATCAGATTTTGGCACCAATTCCGACGGTTTACCGAAACCGGGAACTGAAGAGGTAGAAGAGGAGCTTAAGCAGACATCAATGGGTAAAGGTGGAGCTGAGTTGAATGCTAAAGTTTGTGATGCTGAGAAGGAAGAGGAATGGAAGCGAAATACCAGAGTTTGCAACTATGAGAAGGCTCTTACTGCTGAAAGAGTCATCTTGGATCTTCCATACGAGACAGTTCAGGATATGTGTTCTTCTGCTTGTAAAATTCGTTTATTTGGTGTGTATAAAGCTAATAGGTTACTTTTAGATAACCAAAAGGAGTTAACCACCATAAACGCAGAACTTAAAAAGAATGAAGCCAAATATTTCCTAAAATTAAATGAAGCTTTAAAAGAAAATGATCATTTAAAAAGAACTCTTCTTGAAAGAAATGTTGAAATTAATCTTTTAAATGAAAGAGTTACTTTGGCTGAATTTGAAACTAGCAAGCTTAAAACAAAGCTTGATAGATGGACCATATCCGGAATGAAACAGGAAGAGCTACTGTGTAAACAGAGGGGAGCTAGGATTAAAACGGGAGTGGGTTGTGGTGAAAATCCATACGTCTATCCTCCTCCTAGCACCCATTGTTACTCTCCTATGCCTCAACCTCATCCATCAAATGATTTGATTGAAGCTGCAGAAACTAATAGTCTAAATGCAGGTTTAAGCAACGTTAATCTTAATGAGGTTAGAGATGTGCAGGATTCTCCTGTAGGTTTGGGATTTCTCAGGCAGGGGTCTGATAAGAAGATTAATGATGATTCTACCTCTGATGCTCCAACACCAATATCAGTTGCTTCTCCAACCTTCTTCAACAAATTCAAAACAGGTAACATTCCTTCGTTTGTTCCTGTCAGGTTTGTCAAAGAAGGAACAGTTGTTGAATCTTCAGGCAATCAGAATCCTATAAGCGAAGCCAACACAATAGGAGGTGTCAATCAAGATCCTTTGGAAGCAGATCTGTGTATACGAGACTGGATAAGCTCAGATGATGAATCAATCATAGAGGAGCGTGTTGGTTCCTCTCATATCAAGATATCTCCAGACAGTGTCAAGTCTCAAAAGCTTCCTAACATTGAATCAAGACCGATACGGATCTCTTCTCCAACTGCAAAACAATCCAATCAACCAGTGAAGATCTCATTCCCTGTTTTGCATAGGAAACTTCAGAACAAGCAAGAATCTGCTACAAGTTCAAAGCAATCCTCATCCCCACTCTATCACACGGTTCAGTCAAGCATCAAAAGCCATTCAAGGCTTGTTTTGAGTGTGGAAAAGAAGGTCATGTGGTAAAGAAATGTCCTCAAAGGCTTGCTACGAATGGTAAAGGCAAAACAAATTGCTTCTCCGAATGTATGTCTAAAAAGAATGTTCCAGACGGTAAAGGCAATACGGGTTGCTTCTCTGGATCAAGAGGTAAAAAGCACACATCTTTGAATGGTTGGATGAAAAACCCTCCATCTAAACCTTTTCGTGTGAAGCCGGTTTCACATGATTCAAAGATGAAAATGACCAAAGGTTTAAAACCAAATTCTTTTCCTTCCGGTCTTAAACAGAAAATGATTTCCAAATTTAATTCATTCAAATCCAAGTTAATTGAACCGAAACAAATTTGGCAAATTAAAAAGAAGGATACAACAATCCCCGATTGTTTAATCGGTTGTGTGCAGAAGCTTGTTACTTATCTTGATGAAAAAGGAACTTCCAGGACTACAATGGCCTGGGTTTCCCTTTCTAACTAATTTGTTAATGAGTGCAGGAACAATTCAGGAGGACTGTTAGTAATCCGGTTTACTGACAGAGATTGTTCTTGATTCAAATTTGAGGCGGAACAAACAGGTTAAGGTCATGGTATTTTATCCACATCTGGATATTTATATGCACAATCACCGTTCTCACTTCACAATTACTGCATATTTCTTGAGAATTCATTTCTTATCTTCATATCAGTGTAGTTTGGAAGACCTTCTTTGATAAATTTTTATTTTTATACAGTTTAAAAAATTTAAAAAAAATAAAAAATAAAAAAAATAATTTAAAATTAATAATAATAAAAATAAAAAAATAAAAAATAAAAAAATAAAAAAATTTGCAAAAAATAAAAATTTAGGGGGAGAGTATAAGTAAATAAAAATGAAAAGAGAACTGGGAACTTGATTTGAGATGATTGAGAAATGATTGTATATTTTCTTGCAATGCTTGTTTTTGCATGACTTGCGTTTTTAAAATGAGAAATGATAGTAACTGATGCTGTTATCTGATTTACATCTTATTTTTAATTGTAAATAAAAGAAAAACAATCAGATTCTTTAATGATATGCTTGGTAGACTCAGCCTGAAGAATAAAGTAGACAGCAGTATGATGATTTAAATTAAAATATATGCTTAAGAATGTCTGGATTTACGCAATCATTTGGCCTGCACAAAAACTGAGTCCTGACAAAAATTGGATTGAGAATTGATCTTTCTCCCACCATGATACAAATCATATAAGCCATATCTTTGAGCCGTGATTGGTGTATTTATGTGTCTTGTGTTTGTGCTAATCTCCTCTGTTGTACGGAAGTACTGACCTGGAGTGATGATCTCCTCTGCTGTACGATAGTACTGACCTGGAGCTCTCATCGGCACATGATTAAATGGTCATCTCCTTTGTTATACGTGAGTATAGACCTGGAGCTCTCACCATTTTGGTCTAAGTAGTGTCAAATCATCTAATTCACAGAATGCTATATTTTGTTGATAATCACTTGCACACTAATGCACTCGCCTTGCTCTGTAAAGATCGTTTCAAAATTCAAGAAATCCTGAGGTTGGGTGAGGGTTTTTGCCAAATGATTGTGGGGTCCTAGCATTCTAAAGCATTTAATCGAACCTTAACGAATCATCTTCTGCTTGTTGAAAAAGATAGGGCATGAGTTTAAGTGGACAAACATACCAACAATCGTTATTAATCTGTTTGACAATTTCAAAAATCATTCAAAGACTGTTATTAGATTCAGTTATCAGTGTGATCTCATTGCTTGTCGATGATTAAATTCATCTTTGTGCTAAAGTATATCTTGAGGATGTGATCTCATGATCGATTCAGTTCTCGGTTATAAAACAAATATAGATAAAAAAATGTTATAATAAATGTATATAATAAAAATAAAAAAATATAATAAATTTTTAGTTTAAAATTTCTTTTAGGTCTTCCATATTATGCTGTTACAATTTTATCATTTTCATGCATTTCACGGAAATTGTGCACAAACGAACACGGGTTCGCTTGTTTTTCACACACAAATAAACACGAGTTTATTTTGTTAAAATGAAATGATCTAATTAGAAATGTCGAGATTGTGTTTGAGAATGTGTTTCAGATTTTTGCTGTAAGTGATGGCCGATCATCAGTTGAGCAGTGTACCTGATCAGAGAACCTGTTCCTCAAGTTTGCAGAAGATACCGAGCTAGGAATCCTCCTCCTACATCTTCTGAAGCACTCGAGATTAGAGATTTGGGAAAGTTGTTCCAATATCCTCACAAAGGATGCACTCAAAAAGGGGGAGCATATAAATAGGGGGAGCTTATGAGATGAATAACCTTTCTCATCAAATTCAAAAAGCTTTAATTTGAAGATCTTTCTACTGTTTACTTCTCGGGGCTGAATTCGTATGAAGACGTTGATAATGATAGACTAAGGGGGAGTATTGTTGGAGCTGTAAAAGATAGTCTATATTATCAACACAGTGAAAGTCAACCAAAGTCAACGTCACAGTCAAAGTCAACAAAAGTCAAACCCGACACGTTCGAGACGAGGAACCGAGACGAGACGTTGAAGATTTAGATGACTAGGAGTTTTATTGTAATAAATATATTTTGTGTGAACAAAATATATTTTACTTTCTTTGAGTCATGTTTTAGTCTAAATATATAGTCTAGGGGGTTATGTGTAAATATGGAAACTTAAACTAGACTATAAATAGCCTAATTGTAATTAGAATTAGGTTAATGGTTGCATGACCAATAGATTGAGGGATTATTTGTAAACACACATTTTTGCAATCTAATTGAAGATCAAAGGGTTTTCATTGTGTTCATCATATTTTGATCTAATTCTTCATGATTTGATTCAAGTTTGATCATCCTGGACTTACAATTCTAACAGTTTCGCCATATCTTATCTAATTTCGCAATGACTAATCCTTATTTCACACAGTTTCGTCTATATTTTCCTGAGTCAGCGAAACTAATTTGTAATAGCGAAACTAAATTAATTTTTGGTGAAACTAATTGCGAAACTACTTTGAATCATTCTAATCTTGTCGAAAGTACTTTTTGTTCTGCGAAATTAACAAGTTTCTATGAGCGAAACTATAGTTTCGCTCGTCGAAACTGTTTGTTTTTCTTGTCGAAACTGTCTTTGATTCAGCGAACCTATCATGTCTTAGTGAGCGAAACTATTGTTTCGCTTGCCGAAATTGATTGTTTCTTTTGTTTTTGTCTTATTTTTCTTATTTTCAGTATTTCTTATTCAAATTTATTTGTTGATCTTTTCAGGTTATTATGGCGAATCTCAAGTTTGACGAGAGGAATAACATTACTGCCATATTAGATGATACTTTGCCAAAGGCGGCCGGATTTCGTGATTGTATTAGATGGCTCCAAAGATCACCCATTGCATATGCTATCTCTCACTCACCCACTATCTATAATCTTCACATTAGAGACTTTTGAAGATCAGCTGAATACAACACCGGAGGAGATGTTCAGAGGATCACAGCTAGAGTGTTTGATCATGATATATCTATTACTGCTGAGAACGTGTTGAGGATTCTTAGACTAGAAGATGATACTGGTGATGAAGTTGATATGACGGAATCTGAAGTATTCCAAGCTTTCAGGCAAATGGGATATGAGGGACCAGTCTTTGGTTCGAGGAAAGAGATTAAAAAGTCCTTTTTATCTAAAGAATGGAGATATATAGCTCACGTGTTTATTATGTGCTTAGATCACCGTAAGGGTGGATCTGATGGACTTAACCTTGACTGGGCCAAAGCTATGGTGATATGTTGTAAAGGGGAGAAAGCAAACATTGCTAGATTGATCTTTGCGTGTATGGCAGAAAATGTAATGGCGGTGAAAAAGGATAAATGGTTGTTATATCCTCGTTTTATTCAGATGATTATTGATGATTTGATTCCTGATGTTCCTAAACATGGTGAAGTTAAGAGATTAGTTCAGATGAACCCTCGGATATTTGCAGATTGTTGTGCTATACGCCATGATTTCAGTGGTAAAATAACCCATCTCTGGGAAAACATGTACCCACCAGAGCGATGGAATTATATCAGACGGGTCGATGAGTTGAAAACAAAAGAGCTGAGGAAACAAGGGTGAAACAAGCTGATGCAGCTAAGAAAAGAAAGAGATATGCAAAAGAGAAAGATTATGATTTTGAAGAAGACATAGATACACAAGCAGAAGAGATAAGGGTGGAGAAGGAACGAAGGTCTAAAAAGAGAACTGACTTTGTTGAGCCTGAACGAAGAACAAAACATAGACACGAGGGTTTCACAGCAGGGAAAGAAGCTAGTGCTGGTCTTGATGAGGATGTGATTCGTGGTTTAAATACTTCATTGGCAAATGAGTTAAGTATGATAAAGACTAAACTGATGAATCAGGAGATTAGGGAGCAACAGAAAGATGAGGTCATTGAAGGAATGAAAAAGATGTTGGTTGATCAGAATAGTTTGATTAAGAGGTTATTTGAAGAAATTTCACAGATGAAAGCTGCTGCTGGCCTACCCAGTCAACTAACTCAATCTGAGTTAGATGATATGACTGATATATCTAAGTACCCATTCTTGAATGTGGGTACCTCATCCAAGGTAGGAGAGGGCACCTCTGGAGCAGCTGATACTGAAGCAAGAGAACAAGAGATTCCAAGAGAAGAGGCTGGAAGAAATGAGGAAGATGAGATTGTTGAGGCTGGGTTTGTTAATCTACAGTTTGATTTTGATAAGGATATTTTGGGAGAAGAAGTGGTCGTTACAGCTACTAATGAGGAAGTATTAGATAAAGGAAAGGGGTTGATTGATGAAGAAGAGGAGGATGAGCAGTTGGTTGATTATGATTCTGAACCAGAATTCTATGAAGTAGATGAGAGACCTTTGGTGTATGTGGCTAAGAAGGGAGATGATGAGAATGATGTGTTTGAGATGGATAAGAGTGATTGGTTGGTAAAGGAGAAGGAGGCTGAAGAACTTACTCCTCTGTTTCAAAATATGGAGGGTTTAAGCAGAAAAGAGGCAGACAAGAAGATAATCAGTTGGTGTTATAATCCTTTCTTAAAGATGTTTTTGATTAAAAGAAGAGGAGGTAATATCAGTTAGATGCTCAAGAGGAAGGCGTTTAAGACCTTGCCTAAATGGGATTTGAGACGGTTGGCTACCTTGCCTTTGATTAATGTTCATTTAAGTGAAAGGGCAGTATTTCTTGAGAAGGAGATCAAAAATGGCCTTAATGATAATTTTGAGTCATTTGGATTTATGAAGGCTGAACGAAAGAGATCGAAGAAAGATAAAGACTGGGAGACTGGGAAAGGGAGAATTGTTTTGAGAGTCAAACCACCTAAGACTGTAAACAGAGTAAGACTGGCTGATCCTCTTCCTCCTCGTTTACAGGACTTTGAGAAGTGGTTCTATGATAATAACACTGGTGAGGCTGTGATTAGAGCCAAACAAGGAAAAGAGTTTAGGGTGTTTGACCCAATGGAGTTATTCAGCTTCTGTGATGAAGATCTCTTGATTCTCTGTGAAAATCATATAAAGGCCGGGGCAGGTGAGGAAACAAGAAAGGAGGCAAGCTTGTTTATGAATGTGGCGAACAAAATAAGAGGAGTACGGGCAGAAGTAAAGAGTTTGGCTGAAAAGGTGAGAGCACAAGATGACTTTGCTATGGATGTTCAAGACATGACCAGGCAGTTTGCTAGAGCTAGTGGTCATTCAGATGAAGCTGATGATGCAGGAACTAATCTTGGAGAATCAGTGGCTTAAGCTTCTAAAGACATTGCTGCAGGAGGGGATGAAGATAGACCAACAGTAGCTGAGGAAACGGGAGCTGAAGAGTCAAACCAAGAGCAGTGAAGATAGTGAGGTCTAACCTAGGGGGAGTATTGAAGATCATGTTAGGTTGGACTCACTTTAGTATAGATGTTTACTTTACATTGTAATAGGACTTGTGTTAGTTTCATTTTGTATTTTGTTAGTTATTAGCAGTTTTGGCAGTCCAGCGAAACTGTGAGCGAATCTATAGTTTCGCTCACAGTTTGCTGTTTTGGTTCACCCGGCGAACTTGTGTTCTGCCGGGCGAAACTATAGTTTCGGCATGACAGTTTCGCTGGTAGCGAAACTGTCAGCGAAACTATGACTGCTATATATACTATTGTCATTTCATTTTGCATGATAAGTTTGCAAAACCCTAAACGTGGAATTCTGTTGCAAACTATCATTCTCAAGCAGTTACTTCATTGAAATACAATTGTGCTTATTGTTATTGAGTGAGTTTGTTCATTTGAATATCAATTATGTCTTGATTCATCATATTCATCTCTCAATTGTTTGTTATTTGGTTTGTGTATTTGATATTGATCAAATTATCCTATCAATTGTACTGTTCATCGATCACATGGACCAACACTGGCTCATTCGTATCCATTCATTCGCCTCTTCAGTTGACCGACTGAGTCTCAGTCGGTCGACTGATTCATTCGCCCCCTTTCATTTGGTCGAATGGGTCATTCTGATAAGCCATTCGGGTGAATGGCTCAATCTCATGTCCAGTCGTGCGAATGGGAGCCATTCACATGGTTGGTCCATACTCATGGTCCAATCGTGCGAATGGGTCACACTTAGTGAATTTTCTGCCATTTTGAACATTTTATTTTTAAAACCCTTTTAACTTTTGAAATTAACATTATGGGCATTTGATCATCTCAGACATGATCATTTAACTTGAGAACTTTTTGATCACCTTAGACGTGATCCTTTTAAACAATTTAGTCACCTCAGACGTGACCCTTTTAAACACTTTGTCACCTCAGACGTGACTGTTTTAAACTTTTAAAACACATGTGGTCATCTCAGACATGACCCTTTTAGTGCATTTATCCCAAACTAATTTTCATAATGTAGCCCGACTAACAAACAAACTAAAATTACTAAATAAATTAGAAGATTTAAACTAAAGTACAAAAATGAACTTGTTTTTGGCTTTTTGTGAGGGATAACTCCTAAAATAGAATTCTACGGGATTTGGTTCCGGAATAGGCAGCTTCAACTTAGATTGACCACACCTGGACCAATTCAATTTTGGAATCATACAGGCAAGTCAAATCATTTGGGACTTGTTATTAAAATCTTTTGATGCTTAATTCTTGGTTTTCATCCAGAGTCGTTAGCAAGTTTAGGAAATCATACTGGAACTATTAGATTCCCACATTGATTTGAACTTTCAAGAATTGCAGCTATAATGATTGTCAATATGTTTGTCCTCTTAAATCCATACATAGACTTTTGACATAAACTGGTGATAGTTTTAGGTTTAATTATTTCAACTAACATTTGTGGATCCCACACTTATATGGTAATCAACATTCCTCAGGAGCTTTTGAGCGGTCTACGGGTATTATTACAAGAAGAGACTATTCTTAGAGCTTTCAAAGAGAAGCCAGTCCTCAGGTCAGTGCCATCGCACAACAGAGAGGCAGCAAACAACAATGAGTTCTAGAATATCTAGGTTATGCTTATCCTCAGATTAGTGTCATCGCACAACAGAGAGGCACACAACCTATCTCCTTGTTAGAGCAGCTTATTTTATTTTGCACAAAATGCACCAACAACATAAGTCATTAACTTTATAGCATTTGTCTTTCATTTTTTTTCTTGCTTTGCTCTATTTATGGTCATCCGCACACATTTGTGGCGTTTACATGCTCATTTCCCCTTATTGGAATATTGTTGATTGTGTTAACCAGTGATAAGATAGAAGTCCACAGTTAGTTGAACAACTTAGTTTGATCTTGAAATCACCAGTCAGGTCTAATCATCTATTGTGTTGAATCTACCGACATATCATTTGTGGTCTAGCAACCTCTAGGTCTACTTTCTTTGTGTTACCTTAGTAGTTACCAGTTTTTCTATCATCTTCCCTTTTATATTGCTTAGACTACACAGACTTATACTTTGAATTTTTGCATCTTTTCTAAATTAAATTTTTAAAGTCCCTCTTGATTTGTTCCTGTGTACTATCATTTTCCATACGTTTGAATCGGTATCACAGATACGATCTACCTTATATCAGCTATCCACTCCTTCTCCCTCGTTTTTTTTAAATGTTACTTGCTAACTTATTCTCCCCCTAAAATACTAAAATCATAACTGGTTTAATTATTTTAGGATTTTAATAAACAGCAAAACAACATGAGTTTAATTTAAACAGACTAAAATAAACAAATAAAATAAAATAAAAGGAAAATTAACTAAGCTACATCGGACTACACATGATCATCATCAGGAATAACATCACTTTTCTTTTTAACGCCGTTGACCTCTAGCAAATATTGAAAATGTGGTTTATCAAAGGCTTTAGTATAGAGGTCAGCGCGTTGAAAATCAGTATTAATTTTTACCACATCAATTAAATTTTTTTCAAAACAATCTCTTATGAAATGGTATTTAATACCGATATGTTGGTCTTTGGATGTTGGGCCGGATTTTTAGTTACTGCAATTGCAGCAGAGTTATCAACAAAAATAGGAGTAGAATAGAACTTTAAACCGTAATCCCGCATTTGCTGTTGAATCCAGATGATTTGTGAACAGCAACTTGCAGCAGCAACGTATTCGGCTTCATAGGTTGACAATGCAACCGATGTCTGCTTCTTACACTGCCAGGTAACTAATCTTCTCCCAAAGAATTGACACCCTGCTGATGTAGACTTGTAGTTCATCTTGCAGCCCCCATAATCCGAGTCACTATACGCTGTGAGCTCAAAGTCATCATCATGAGGATACCACAACCCAAGTGTGGGTGTACCCTTCAGATAACGAAAAATCCTCTTGACCCCGATCAGATGGTTGACCTTAGGCTTAGCCTGATATCTGGAACATAAACAAGTAGCATACATGATATCAGGTCTTGAGGCTGTGAGATACATGAGGGATCCAATCATTCCTCTGTACATTGTGGCGTCCACTAGATCTCCATTTTCATCAGGTGTTATATCATGATTCGTAGCAAGTGGAGTCCCAGCAGCAGAAGCATTCTCCATGTCAAAGCGACTGAGAATGTCTCCCACATACTTGGTCTGATGTAGAAAGATCCCATTTGGTGTCTGATCCACCTGTAACCCGAGAAAGAACTTCATCTCCCCCATAGCACTCATCTCAAACTCTTTCTTCATAACTGCTTCAACCTCTTTGCATAACTCTTCGTTCTTTGAACCGAAGATTATGTCATCGACATAAATCTGTACTAGCAGTAGGTCTCCATCCTTTTCTTTGATGAACAGCGTGCAGTCAATGACTCCCCTGCGAAATCCGTGTTTCACAAGATGAGTCGAGAGTTTTTCATACCAGGCTCTTGGAGCTTGATGAAGCCTGTATAAAGCCTTGTCGAGTTTCTAAACTCTATCCCGATGATAAGGATCTTCAAATCCCTCGGGTTGACTGACATAGACTGTCTCTCTGATTTTCCCATGAAGGAATGCACTCTTCACATCTAATTGGTAGACTTTAATCTTCATGTACGATGCATAGGCAAGGAAGATACGAATGGCTTCCATCCTTGCCACGGGTGCAAACACTTCATTGTAGTCAATTCCCTCGACTTGGCGGAATCCTCGAACCACCAATCGAGCTTTGTTCCTGATAATGACCCCTTGGTCATCCTTCTTGCATTTCAAGACCCATTTGGTGCCAATGACCTTAGCACCTTTAGGTCTATCAACCAGAGTCCACACACCTAACTTCTTGAACTGAAGAAGTTCTTCTTGCATGGCACTCACCCACGCCTCATCATTTAGTGCATCACTGACGTATTTTGGCTCAAACTGCGAGACAAAACACCGATAAGCACCATCATGAATATAACCCTTCTCCATAACCGAGGCGTAATCAGCTGAGTATAGCTGATTTCGGGTTTGTACTCCTGATCTGACATCCCCAATGACATTGTCTAGGGGATGATAGACGTTTAGTCGTGATCGTGGAGTAGTAGGAACAGCTACCTCAGAGCCAAGATTATGAACATTTGGTTCTGAATCTGAGGTAGTTGGAGTTTGAGGTTCCGAAGTCGAAGGTGCATCACTGGTAGATGCTTGTGGACTTTCAGGAACTGGAACCTGTTCCTCCTGACTGTTCTGGTCATCTTCTTCAGCTTCATCTTCAGAGGAGGAGTCAGTGTCGTCGACTACTCCCCCTGACTGAGTAGATGATTCTCCCTGTGAGCTAGATGGTGTATTCAAGATATCATACATCATTCTAGTAGCTAACTCGTCATCCGAGGGAGAGAGAGGGATGTTGAAAGACTTGAAGAATCCATCATAGTCGAAAAAGTAGGCGGGTCCTTTGCCAGTAGGTGGTGTGGTATATCTCTGAACGTCAACATTACACCACACTTCTACTAGACCCGTTGAGTTGTTGTAAACTCGCTTGTTCGGTATGTTGTATCCTAGAAAGATTCCTTCATCCCCCTTCTCGCTGAATTTACCTTCTTGTGTCTTCTTCAGAAGTGTGCACGGCGCGCCAAATGGTTCGAGATACTCCAAATTCGGTTTGCGTCTTTGTAGTAGCTCGTAACATGTCTTTCCGTGGCGCTTGACAATCAGAACTCGATTCAGTGTATAACATGCATTTGCCACTGCCTCATTCCAGAATTGGATAGGCAGTTTCGAGTCTGCTAGCATAGTCAGTGCTGTCTCTATCAAGCTTCTGTTCTTTCTCTCAGCAACGCCATTCATCTGAGGCGTGTAGGCAGAAGTGAATTGATGCACAATTCCCTTTTCCTTGCAGTAAGCGTCCATCCACTGGTTCTTGAATTCCGTCCCGTTGTCTGAGCGTACTTGTCTAACCTGCAGCTTGTAGAGAGATTCCAGTGTGGTTACTAACTCCTTGAATGACTCAAATGTTTCTGATTTGGACTTCAGAAACATTACCCAAGAGAACCTTGAGTAGTCATCAGTAACCACAAAACAGTACAAGTCGCCTGCAATGCTCTTTGTACTGACTGGACCAAACAGATCCATGTGAAAAAGTTCAAGAGGAAGTTCTATTGAATGAACTTTCTTTTCCTTATGAGACTTCTTCGTCTGTTTGCCTTTCTTACAAGCTACACAAAAATCAGGAAGCTGGAAGTTCTTGACATTAACTCCTCTCACAAGATCCTTCTGAATCAAGTGATTCATCTTCCTTTGACTAATGTGCCCCATTCTCCTATGCCAGGAGATGGAATCCTTCTCAGTAGCTTTAGATAGAAAGCACTGAACCTCATGATCCGTTGTAGCCACTGTTGACAAATCCAAAACATAAAGGTCTTTATATCTTGAAGCAGTCATCAGAACTTGGTCCTCTGGGATCACGTAGTCTTTCTTTAGCACGTAACGCTTCTTGTTGTCGAAGATGACTTTAAATCCCTTATCACAGATTTGGGAAGTAGAAAGTAAGTTGTTTTGAAGTTGTTGAACGTAGTTCACCTTATCAAACTTAACTTTCTGATTCCCCACTTCTCCCTGAGCTGTGATATAGCCTCCCTTGTTTCCAGCAAACGAAACATGCCCTCCTTTTATTTGCTTGACGTTTGATAAAAGAGCCCTGTTTCCTGTCATGTGCCTGGATGCTCCGCTGTCTACAATCCACGTGTTAGTTTCAGCACTGTAGCGAACACCCTGCACATACAATGTAAAGGATTAGTTTAGGTTAGGAACCCAAGCCTTTACTGGCTTGGGTTTCCCAGAGGCATCACACATCATGAATTCAACCCATTGACCCTTAGAGGGTGAGGGTAGCTCAGGTTCCTTCTTGTTATCATTATCAGACACAAAGGATGACTTCTCTTTTCCAGATTTGTGCAATGCCTGTTTGTGATAAACAGTCGATTGGCTAACGGGTTGAACTTTAGGTTCACTAGTTCTTCTAGGTGGAGTTAAAGAACTCCTCTTAGAAGACCTAGGCTTTGAATCCTGAAGTTCAATCTTCTTCCTAGGTGTCTGATAGTAAGGACAATAGGAAGCAATGTGTCCAAATTCTCCATAGTTGTAGCACGACCTGCTATCAACTTTATGATTAAACTTTCTTTGTGGAGAAGTGTGTGACACTCTAGTAACATCACTCACTTTAGGTTTTGACTCTGGTTCTTTTGATGTTTTCTCTTGTTTAACAAAGTTAACTGTTTTAACATGTTTAACATCTTTTTCCTTTTGGTTAACTGGTTTTTGACTTGAAACATCTGAAAGATTAACATTTGAAGTCTTTTTAGGTTCTGATTTGACTCTGTTTGACCCATACTTTAAGTTAACCTTTTCAAATTCATTTTCCAGATTAACACAAGGCAATTTACCTTTTGCCTTTGAAGTGGCCTCCTTTTGTTTGTTTCCAGATTCAATAGATGAACATGAGGAATCTAGATCACTAACAAGAGGAGTAGACACCACATGATCCTTGATGGGATTATTATTTACTAGTCTACTCTTAGTGTTCATCAAGGTCTCAGGTGGTGGTGGAACCACTTTGTAACCCAATCCCTCCCCGTTGTTCCTTTCTCTCACTAAGTGTTGGACAATGTGTGATGAACTTGTCCAACTGTGCAGTTTCCTGTTTTAATGAGTTTACTTCTACTTCTAGAACTGCCTTTTGCTTCTTAGTGTCTTCTAGGGAGTTTAGATAGTACCTAATGTCATTAGCTTGGTTAAATGCAACTACTTCAGTTTCCCTAAGCTGTTTAGTCAAAAGGTCTATCTTTTCTTTGTAACTATGCTCATTTTGTTTTAATACTCTATTAGCCTCAGTGCACAGTTGCAAATCTTTTACTAAGTTATCATTATGATCTAATAACCTAGCAAATTTTTCATCTATGCTATTTCTAAAAGTGTCACAATCAAAACAAGCATGATTATTAAACATTTGGTCAGTGGTACTTACCTGAGTTGGTTCAGAAGAGTTAGCCATCAACGCAGCATCAGATGTCTCTAGTTCTGGTGATTCTGTCTTTTCTGTCTTTGCTGTAGTGGTCTCCTCTTTAGGCTTGTAACTGACCTCAGTTGCAGTTGTCTCTTCAATATTTGACATTGCTATCTCAACTGCTAGATCTCCTTCACTCGCGGAATCATCGTCAATGTCTTCTACACTTGCAATGTTTGATTCCCCTGGAGAGACAAACCTAAAGCTCCAATCCTGTCCTTCATCATCATGAGCATTCAAGGCTTTTGGATCCTTGCTTGATGAAGTAGAACTAGTAGCTTGCTTGTCTTGGCGAGTGAAGGACGAGAATGGGTTCCCATTACCCGTCTTCTTTGGCTTGACACATTCTCTCTTGAAGTGCCCCTTCTCTCCACAGTTGAAGCAGGTCACTTTGCTCTTGTCAAAGCCAAATGTGGTATCCTTAGTAGCTACCAAGTTCTGTCCGGTCTTTTTAACAAACTTCTTCGCCCTCCGGACAGCACTAGCTAAGGCCCACATTATGTCCATCCTCTCAGCTCCATTTCGTCCACCTGCTCGTAGTCCTCGTCTGCCAGATGGCAGTTTCCAATCTTCCCGGCAACAAGTCCATCATAAGAATGAACCACTGCAGCCAAAAGATCCATGTGTTCTCGAGCTACTTCCACAGTCACATTACCGAGGTTCTCGGTCTTCAGCTTAGTAGCATTTTCTTCAGATCCAATATAGTGGGTACAAGAAGACCCCGACGTATCTGATCCTGAAGGAGAAGCATGTGAAGGACTCGATGAGCTAGACACAAAAGCAGTCTGGAGAGGTGCTCCAGATGTCTTAGCTTGAGGCGTGGGATTGTACAAGGCTGGATTTTGAGTGTACGAAGACTTCTGAGCTCTGTACTTCATCCTAAGTGCTTCTTCTCGCAACTTTAGAATGAAGTCATTAATATCCAGCTTTGCCAGCATTCCATCCTGTCTCAGGTTAGACACGAATGAAGCCCACTTTTCAGGCAATCCGTCTGCAAAGTTAGTAACTTTCTCTTCCATGGTAGTAGCCACCCCATGTGTATGCAGTTCGCTCATCAGATGGTAGAATCTATCTATAACATCGTCCAAACTCTCGTTTCCCATCGATGAGAAGTTATCGAATTCCTTCTTTAACTCCTTAGCCTTGATTGCCTTCAATGAAGCATTCCCGTCGTACCTCTTTTTTAGCTCATCCCATAGTTTCTTGGACTGCTTATTCTCTGAGTACTGGTGGAAAATGTCTTTAGGGATCGACTGTGTAATCAATGCATAGACTCTCTTCTCTGCATTATACTTAACTTTCTGCGTATTTGTCATCCCTCCTAAGGTAAGCTTTACTCCATCTGCTCCTACCGGCGTACTATATCCAATCTCGATAGCTTCCCACAGATTCGGATCTACTCCATTGAGGTAGATCTCAAAACGTTGTTTCCAGTGGGGAAACTCATCTAACGTTAAGAGCTTTGGTGGTTTATTATGATTACCCACCTCACTCTCAAGTAACAGCAGGTTTCGGATCCTAGAGTCCTTTCCAGCAGTAAAGGCTGACATTTGATCTTCCATGGTGAATAACTTTAAGTCTAATAAAACAAACTGTCACTGGTGCGACTGAAGGATGTGAATGGTCTATCCATGCGTATGAACTATGCGACTGGTTCAATCGTGCGGCTGAACTAAGCGATTGGTTCAGTCGTGCGAATGAAGCTGGTGCGTATGAACACTGCGAACGAATGGTTCAATCGTACGAATGAAGATGCGACTAGGTCCAATCGTGCGTATGGGCAATGCGAATGGAGTCCAGTCGTGCGAATGGCTCACTCGTGCGACTGAAGCTGCTGTTTTGCAAAAATTTCTAGGTTAAACGTGTTTTAGCCGTAAAATTTCGAAATTTCGCAAGGTCTAATCACCTAAGTCCGTAGAAACCAAACTTTGATGAGCAGGGAACGTCCAAGATCACTTTTGACACCAAAGATTGCGTTTTTAGTGCAAAAACACAAACTTTTTATCAATCTTGATTGAATCACACGTAATCAAGAGCCAAAGCTCTGATACCACTTGTTAGGACCTGGTATTTGAACGAAATACCGAGTGATTAGCGTGTAAACCAGATCAAATAGTGTGGAATCCTATTTGATTGGCGATCCAATCAGTGAGAACACACGAAGAATCAATCAAGAATTGAAACTAACGTTAGAAATCGATTGGGAATCGATCTAATGTGTTTCTTCGAACTTGGAGAACGAATTGGGAGGCTTCTGGACGGCTAGGGTACGTCTGGAGTCGAAATAGAATGAATGCTTACGTTTTTCCACGAATTGGGTTGTATTTATAGGTTAGTATAGTTCATTCGTGCGACTGGACCATAAGTATGGTTCAGTCGTGCGATTGAACCATGCGGTTGATTCATCCGCACGACTGAGTGTTCAGTTGTGCGACTGAGCCAATCTTATGTCTTAGTCATACGACTGATCCAGTCTCCTGGTTCAGTCGTGCGACTGAGTCAATCGTATGAAGTTATTCATGCGTGTGGTCCATTCGCATGGGCCATTCGCATGAGAACTTCATTATGTTAAGTTTGAATGTATTAATTAATATAACATTATGTGTAACCATTCAAACAATCACAAACCTAATTAACCAATTCAATATCGACTCATTAATAAAATATTAGACACTACAAATCACAAACAATCAATATCATTTCATTAATCATTTCAAATTACATCAGAATCAGATAAACAAGATCTATTACATTTCATATCATGATCTAGGGACATACATGTATCAACATGGAAACACTCAAATCAGATGAAGTAATGTCTTTTACAAGAGTTGATAATAATATAATAAGTAGCAAAGGAACAAGCAGAAATATATTTTTCAAGGCACTTGTATACATTACTTCTCAACTCAAGATATTACAAGACTCTTACAAGCATAAAAGAAGAGTTACAATAAGAAACTATATATACTAGATCCTATAGCCGGATATACTTTGATACCAGCTGGAATCCTAAGACTAAAGCATATACTACAATGCTAAAGTTAAGGTATCTTAGATAAAGTATTATCTAAGATATGGTAGTCATGACATGTCCATGACTTACCTTTTGTCACCAACTAAAGATGGCAACTGTACTAACATAAAAAGGTAAACAGTGGATTAAAGTATGGTCAACTACATGGCTTTTGAGAAAACGCCATGCAGTATCTCAGAGATTTGCAGCGGAGTGTCAGAGAGGCCATACTTATGTCCACTGGATAATAGAAGTGTCTTCCGAAGGTTAATTGGCTTCGGAAGAACAAGTTCTTCCGAAGCGACTTATACATCGGAAGAGGCTTCTATGCTTCCGAGGCTTTGAGGACTTTTGTACTTTGGAAGTTGACTTTAGATCTTTCTCTCTAAGTCTTGATCTTCCGAAGTAGGTTCTTTGTCTTCGGAAGTTGGAGTTTTCCTTCGGAAGTGTGTTTTACACTTTGTCTTCGGAAGAGATCCTTCTTCCTTCGGAAGTTCCATACTTAGCTTCGGAAGTCCTTAGTTTGTTGTACCAAAATCTTCTAAGTGACTTGGTTTTGGTTGCAACAGCCTTTCTAGATCCAACAAAGACACATGGTAAGACTCCTTATGAACTTTGGCACAAGAGAAAACCTTTCATTGGTTTTCTCAGGTCATTTGGATGTCCTTGCACCATCTTGAATACCAAAGTTCAAATTGCCAAGTTTGCTAAGAAATCAGATGATGGACATTTTATTGGATACTCTTCTCAAGCTAAAGCTTATAGAGTATACACTCCCACTATGAAAGGTTCTGGTCCGGATTGGCTATTTGATCTTGATTTAGTTACCAACTGTTTTAACAAATCTTGTGAGAATGTTTCAGGGTCCACAGATATACTACCTACAGGTGATTCTGACCCAAGATTTGAGCTAAGAAGACCTTCAAGCTACATATCTTCAGCTCTAGTGGTAATCAATCCTGCAAATGAAGCTTCTACCAGCACATCAATGACAAATCCTTCTAATACTTCTGGGGTGCCTTCAAATTCCAGCTTAGACGCACAAAATTCAGATGAAGGAGCTTCAAATGTTGGAGAAAATTATGGTGGTGAAAGTGATCAAGAATTTCTTGATGCTGATAACCACTCTATTGAAGACAACATCAATGATGTCACACACTCATTGGATCAAGTCAATCTTGATAAGTGTGATGATGTGGAGGATGAATCTTCCTTGCCAGATTAGAATTTTTCAAGTTTAGATCTATCTAAGAAACTTGATGTGATCCTTCAGCTAAGGATCCACAAGTCTTATCCTACCACAAACATCATTGGAGATGTTGATTCAGGGGTGAGAACAAGAGGACAAACCCATGATGAAAATGTTTGTCTTCACTCTTGTTTCTTGTCCCAGATAGAGCCAAAGAAAATTGATGAGGCTCTAAAGGATGGAAGTTGGGTTGAAGCTATGCAGGAGGAGCTGCTTCAATTCAAAAGGAAAAAGGTTTGGAACCTATGTCCTCTTCCTCAAGGGAAGACTACCATAGGAACCAAATGGGTTTTCAGGAATAAGAAAGATGATAGAGGACTTGTCATCAAGAACAAGACAAGACTAGTTGTTCAAGGGTATACTCAAGAAGGAATTGACTACACAGATGTTTTTGCTCCTGTAGCAAGACTTGAAGGTGTTACGAAGTGTGCTTTTCTCTATGGGGTGATTGATGAAGAGGTGTATGTCAGACAACCACCTGGGTTTGCAGATCCTTATCATTCTGATTATGTCTGCAGGCTTGATAAAGCTCTTTATGGGTTGCACCAAGCACCAAGGAAGTGGTATGAGACTCTATCTCAGTATCTCTGTCAGCATGGCTACAAAAGGGGTACTATAGATGGAACTCTCTTTATTAAAGGAATAGGAAATGATATAATGCCAGTTCAAGTATATGTAGATGACATTATCTTTGGGTCAACTAATCCAAAGCTCTACAAAGACTTTGAGAAACTGATGAAGGACAGGTTTGAAATGAGTGCCATGGGGGAATTCAATTTCTTTCTAGGAATTCAAGTGAAGCAAGTTGACAATGACATCTTCATAAGTCAGTCAAAGTATGTACAAGACATAATTAAGAGATTCAACATGATTGATTGTAAGGTTGCTAAGACACCCATAGCCAGAAATCACTCCCTCGGACCTGATCTTGAGGGGGAGTGTGTTGATGAACATCTCTACAGGGCAATGATTGGGTCTCTTATCTACCTCATAGCTAGCAGGCCAGATATCATGTTTGCTACATGTATTTGTGCAAGATATCAAGCCAACCCCAATATGTCACACCTGGTCACTGTCAAAACAATTTTAAGATATCTCAAAGGTGCTCCATCACTTGGCCTTTGGTATCCAAAGAATTCTGACTTTAATCTGTATGCTTATACAGATAGTGACTATGGTGGTTGCAACATGACTGCAAAGTCTACATCAGGGGGATGCCAATTTCTTGGTGGAAGAGTAGTCTCTTGGCAATGTAAGAAACAATCCTATGTGTCTGCATGAACTGCTGAGGCTGAATATATTGCTTCTGCAAGTTGCTATGCTCAAGTGCTTTGGATTCAAAATCAGATGCTGGACTATGGATTCAACTTCAAGGAGACTCCTATCCACATAGACAAGAACAGTGCTATCTCTATCACAGAAAATCATGTGCAGCACTCAAGGACAAAGCATATAAATATCAGGTATCATTTGATTAGAGATAACTTTGAAAAAGGATTAATCAAACTAGTCAAAGTTAACACAAATGAACAATACGCTGATTTGTTCACTAAAGCTTTTGATGAACAGATATTCAAATATCTTGTATCAGCTATTAGGATGATTAACTTTGAATAGCTTTTCTTAAAACTTAATTATGTTATTTCTAAAACCTGTGTGTCCTAAGTTGTCTATTTTATCACCTTCATAAGCCCTTGTTTCTTTGGAAGAAAATCTTTTCAAAAGACTTTTCTTAGATTTTTGAAAATTTTGATCTCTTTTCTTTTCGGAAGATTTAAAATTACCTTCGGAAGAAATTTATGTCTTAGTAAACAAATAACTACTTCAGTAATTTTACCTTCGGAAGAAATTTCTGAAATATCTCCGAAGCTTAAAATCAACTTAAGTATTTTTATGTTTTAAAAGAACAAGTTTCTTCCGAAAGCAATTTACCTTTGGAAGTTTTCATTCTCTTTAGAATAAAAAAAAACTCTGAGTGTTAATTCTCTTCCGAAGCAAAATTCTCAAAAGCCTTTGAAATATCTTCCGAAGCCAATTTGCCTTCGGAAGCTTTTTCTTCAGAACTTCCGAAGCAAATAACCTTCGGAAGATTTCTCGATTTCCAAGAAAACTACTTTTGGGAAAAAGTAAACTACTTTTAAGAGGTGGGACCGACATCCGGATTTCAAAGTTTATCCTCTTTCATTAACTTTTTCTCAAATCCTTTTCACATAAATACCCAATGGTTCCCCTCTCTTTCACTATCTTCTTCAATTACACTATTCCTTAAACCTAAATTCTCCCAAACCGCCTTTGTTCTTCATCTTCCTTCACCCTTAAGCTTCTCAAAAAGGGCAACCTAAACTGCAGAAACAACCCTGATTTCTCCATGCAACTTCACAGGCAACACTACCAGGTTGCCCTGTTGAGCTCTGAGAAAGATGAAAGTTTCTTAGTGTGACAACCGACCTCCAGGTTGTTACCCTAACCCTAGATTACTTGCATCATTATCCATGTTATGAGTGCTAATAATTGAAACTATTCAACCCTACTATGAAATTTGAAACAATTCTTACTACTTGATGTAAATTATGATTTTATGTGATTTTTATTATTGACTTTTAGCTAATTTAGGTTTCTACCTTTTAAAAATTAGTGTCCCGGGAATGTCAACTAGTCACCCTTACAAAATTAAATTCAAGATAAGGCAATTAAAATGTGAGCATACACACTCACACTTACATAATTTTCGGCCATGCATGCATGGGCATGCATTAAATACCTCAATTCACCATCCACTAAATCATACATTATACCCAATACTACAAAATTACACTACATAATAACAATTTACAATTAAAATTTAAATGGAAAATCCCCCACTACACTCCATGATTCGGCCGCCCCCCCTCTCCACTCCTCTCCTCTCTTCACCACCTTCACACTACCCACTCACCTTTCATGCAACTCTCTCCCTCTCTCCCTCTCTCCCTCTTATTCGAATCCACCAGCTGATCAAACACACACACACCTCACAACTCTCTCAAAACAATTCTCTCTAAGTCTTGTGCAAGAAATTGAAGAACACCACCAAGTTCCATTCGGCCAAGTGCAAACCGCAAGGAAGTTGCCTAGTTCGCGAGTTTTGGTCACACAACCACACTTGTTCCACCTTTCCAGCCTTGGTTCGAGCTTCTCCATTCAAGTCCAAGGAGTTTCAAGCCATCCACGACCATCAACACCTTCTAAACCGTGAGTTACATCAAGTGTAAGCTCATGTTGTCGGTTTTGTGACATTTCACTTGTTTTCTTCATTTATCACCTAAAAACCGTGTATTTCCTTGTTGTAGCAGAAACATCTCACCATCATCTTGTTCTTAAGAAGTTCCCAACGTTCTTGAAGGTAAACCTCATGTTATGTTAGTCATTCTTGAGGTGGAAACCGATTTCCACCATGAAAACCCTCTTTTTGGGTGTTTTGGTATCATCTAACTTGTGAAAGTTTCAACTCTTGTAAACCAAACTTGTGACCTGCATTTTTATGACTTAATGGACTCCCAAGAACCTGTTTTTAAAAGTTCCAAGAGGCTACACACTCGAATCCATGGTTGATACATGGATTACACCTTGAAACCCTTCTTTCTACATGTAACAACACCCTTTTAAGCATTTGTTTGAAAAATCCTTTCAACCAAGACCCATAACCTACTCATAAATGACTTAATGACACCTTAATAATCTGTTTATGAAGTTAAATGAAGTGTTGGTAACGTTAAACTCAAGTTAAGATGATTTACACAAGTGTTATGGTCGGTTATGTCATTTTCTACATATTGAAGCATATGGATGTATAGAACAACTAGGCAACTTGTTGGGACTGAAATTCAGTAGGTTTTAATGAATATTAGAAGTGGTAGCAATGTTTAATCTCTGGAATAAAGGACATGTTGTGATTTACCCTCTTTTAGTCACTTTCGGGACCCGAAAACATGGTAAAATGACTTTAAAAATAGTAAGAACATGAATTTAACACTCTTGAAAAGTATTCCAGGCTCAAAAATGATAAATAAAGTATTCTGGAGTCAATGGATAATTTAAATGGTCAAAGAAAAAATAAATGACATTTTAACTAAAAACGGGTACAAACCGAGCATCGTTTTTAGAAAAATCCATAAAAATAGAGTTCAAAGCTAAGACTTATAAAAATCATATGATTTCAGTAAGTTAAGTAATAAAAGACTTAAAGGATTTGAAAATTGGTCAAACAAGCTTTAAATGGTCAAACCCGGTCAAAACCGCGTTTTAACGGGTCAAACGTAAGAACATGATTTTCAACTATAAAAGGTCAATTTACACAATTTAAGGACTTAAAAATTATAAAGATATCTTTTAGAAAATACCTACTGGTCCAAGATTCAAATATATGAAAACTCCAAATTATTGTTAAAACTATCCGGCTTTTACCGTAACCGGGAGCGTTAAACGCGCAGTTTTTAAATCGAACCCGTAAACTAAAGTTTTGAAGCACTTACTCCATAATAATTATAATATGACTCTAGTAATCTGATTTTTTTTTGGTCTTAAATGACATAAAGGGCAAGAAACTAAACTTGAGGGTAGAAACTGTCAATTTTGAAACTTGAGGGACCAAACTGTAAAATTTTTCCAAACTTTATAACCGACTTCCAGGAAGCTAATAAACACTTGAACAACAAAATTTCTTAGTATACTTAACCAAATGAAGTGAAAATCCCAATTTTCATGAAGACGCCTTGACCTGCCATAAAAGGAAACTTTTTTACAAACCTTCACAAAGCCAAAGCCTTACTCAAAGGCTAAACCCTTGACACCATTGTTGCACCTTAATAGTTTAGGGCAGTAGCTTATTACTTAATATGTACATGTTAGGGTGCTAGACTTGAGACACTTCCTGGTACACCAAGAGACTTTTGACTGGAAACCTAAGGTGAGTTCTAGTGATCCCCCTTTTTACTATTGTTTTAGGATGAAACATGCTCTACTTTTTATGAACTATGATTGTGCTTTACTTGATGATTCTATGTGGGATTTTGTGGTTACCTGCTGATTCTTATATCATGATCATTAATTCTTTCGTGACCGCTTGTTTTATATGGATAGATCTATTTGGGGAATCCCCTACACACAGTGGCTTCCGTTCCAGGAAGGTTACCCCCCTGAGGTCCTAAGGGGTCGTTGTGGCATGTAAAAATTTTGTTAAGATACTATGGTGAACCATCCGGGCAGGTAGGGTTCACTGGTTTGGGGCCCAGTTTCTTCCTTCGGGAATATCCGTAAAACACAACTTTAGAAGAGGCCAACCGGGACTGAGTGCAGGGTTGATTGTGATTTTTCCCACGATGATAAACAATGATTATTTTCTTTTAATCAAAGAAGGATTTGTTAAGTCCTTTTGTTTTTAAACTTTAAGCACTTGAATTCACCAACTTTTTAGTTGACACAATTTTCTTTTGAGCATGTTTCAGGTAATGTATGAAGAGATCCTAGCTGTTGTGAAGACCTAGACTTATCCCGTGACCATGGCATTGGCATATTTCCTCAATGAAACATTTGAACAATTTTATATTTGTGTTGAACAAGTACAATTTTATTTTTATGGATGATTGTAAAACTCATTTGGGGGCTTGATGTGTTTCTAGCCCCGCTATCTTTTCAAAAACATTAATGCCATGTGATATTCTCTCCTTTGAGCTCTTATAATGTTTTGTTTCCGCTTCCATATGTTATTGCTAGTCTGTGACGTCCCACCCTATCTGGGCCCGGGGTGTGACAGATTGGTATCAGAGCCAAAGGTTGTAGAGAAGTCGGGAATACCATAGTAGACCCTAGGCTACAACCCTGATACCGTAGGACTGTCCTTGTGGGAAGTGTTAGGATGATCGGGTTGGGTAAATTGATGATTACACTTGATCAACGTAATCATGAATTTACCGGACGCGTAATTTCCATCACTGATCTTTAGGTTATGGTTGGACTTTTTCATGTTTATATTGATGATTTGAAACTAATTTTAAAGAGGGGATTTAAATGATTTTTATGATGAACTATGTTATCCGATACTACTTGAAGAGACTATTGATCTGGGCAAAACAGACATCTATATGTTGGAATAACAGACACTATTGCCATCACTACTATTATTAGTACTATTATTATAATCATGAGCTATGAGAAACCAAATTACTCATGATGTATTTCTTACAGGACAACGTCTATGGCTGATAAAGGAAAGGCGCCTGCTCACCCTGACACTGAGACCACTCCTACCGGAAATCTGAGGAGAGAGAAGCCCCGGACAGAGTATGAGGCATACCTCCGGAGATGCGGACATCCAGGGTGGATATCCGTCACATCCGAAGACACTGAGGCTTCCGAGGACTCTTCCTCCACATCACCTTCCCGAAGCCGAACGCGCGATCCCACTCTCCTCAGTAGCTGCTCCGACCCTCTCACCCATCCCACCTATTGGGAATAGGGGTGCGCGTACTGTCACCCGACCTCGCAAAAGCATTAGGCCAGGATCCTCCGTATCCTTTAGGATGCCTCCTCCTCCTCCCCCGCCTGTTAGGATTTCGACATCGGTACCTCCACTGTTTGACCCTCGTGACGAACGCCTGATGCCGCCGAGACATAGTATGTATGACGGCCCTAGCGTACTGGCTGGTGATAGGTACTCCCAGTCGAGTCGCCGGGCAAGTGATGTAGGACCCTCCGATGCGACATTGGATGAGATTTTGAGGACTGTTCGCCGTCATGAGCTGACTGTTCAGCACGCCACTCGAACTTCTCAGTCGGCTCAATTCCAGGCTATGATGGCTACACAGGGAGTGAAGCGTTTGGAGCAGGAGCAGAGGAAGAAGGGTACAGGATGGTTTGGATGGCTGAAGAGAAAGTGGATGTGAGAGCTGGAGTACTCAGTGGGATTATCTGTCTGTGGACAGTAGAAGGAAACTATTTGAATTCTTATTCGATACTATTATTTTATTATCATAGGGGTGATGGCTCCTTCCAAATTGTAAGAGCATGACTCTGATTCTATTTGTTTGGATGATACTATCGTAAACTGCTATTGGGATGCTAGAAATTATTAAACTGTCTGTATTAAATTGTTATATGTTTTGTTGTGCCTTGAAATTTGTCGGTGCCTTTTCTAAATGGTTGCCCAACTGTTATGTCATGTTTTGATTTGGACTTTGTAAGGTTCTTTAGTGGGTTGTAAATACATATGTGCATGCCATGATCCCTCTTCCGAGGCATGGTGTGATAAGATAATGATGCATAGGCTATTCGAAACAAAATTATGAGATGCTAAAAGAATCTATTTGTGATACTATCAGAATGCCGACTCGCAGAGGAACACGTTTTGGTCGACGTGGAGCCACCAGGGGCCGCCATGAGGAAGCAAGGCCGATTGGAAACCAACCTACTCCACCAGGGACTCCCCACGGGGAAAATACTAATCAAGAGAGTGACGAAAGGATTGCTAACCTCATAGCTCAGCAACTGGCTAACACCATTCCGACTATTATTGCACAGATAAATGCGGACCGGGATAACACTACTGGTAACGACCGGCCGGTGAACGATGAGAGCCACGACGAAGAAGCCGAGGCGTTAAGGACTAGATGCTCTTATAAGACCTTCATGGCATGTAAGCCTAAGGACTTCTATGGCACCGAGGGTGCTATAGAGACTTACAGGTGGATTGACGAAATGGAAGCTGTCTTAGACATCAGCGAGTGCAAGATGGAGCATATGGTGAGGTTTGCATCACAATCTCTCAAGGGATCAGCTCTTGAATGGTGGAAGTCCATTACTCAGAGCCGTGGAAGAAACGTGGCTAATCGAATGGGTTGGACTAAATTCCGAGAGCTAATGACCAACAAATATTGCCCCATCAATCAACTCGAGAAGCTGGAGACAGAATTTTTAAGCTTGGAGATGAAAGGACCCAACTACACCGAATACATCAATCGTTTCTTAGCCCTGTCCCGACTTGTGCCACATTTGGTGACGCCAGAAGCCAAAGGTGTAGCACGGTTCATCTGGGGACTACACCCAATAGTTAGGGGTATGGTTCGTTCCTCTCAGCCTGTGACTCTGCAAGCTGCTGTCGACCTTACCAGCAGTTTGACTGATGATCTAATTAGGGCTGGATGGACCGATCAAGCAAGGGCTGATGAGAAGAAGAAAATTGTTGGTGAGAAAAGGAAGTGGTTTGAAGCGAAAAGAGCGGTTGGAAGTAGTAGTGGGTCAAGTAGAAGGAGTTCTGAAGGTGTGAGACGTGATGATCAAGGAAGCAAAAACCGGAGATTGTATACGGGGACAAGCCCATTCTGCAGTAAGTGCAAGTTACATCATCAAGGGGAATGTAACCCGATGCCCTGTTTTAGGTGCAAGAGAACAGGCCATTTAATTAAAGACTGTACTTACGCACCGGGGAAACAATGCTATGGGTGTGGAGATCCAGGGCATATGAGGAACAAATGTCCTAAGCTGGGTAGAGACAAGGATGCCAAGCACAACAAGCCTAAGGGAAGAGCTTTCGTTATGGACCCAGCAGGAGCTCGTAGGGAACCCGACGTGGTCAACGGTACGTTCCTTGTAAACAATCATCCCGCTACTGTACTGTTTGATACTGGAGCGACTGCTGGTTTTATCTCTAGTACTTTTAGGCCATTGATTGACTTAGACGTGTGTACCTTGACTGATACATTTACCGTAGAATTAGCTACGGTAATATTTTAGAGGCTAACGAAATCATTAGGGATTGCCCCCTGAATCTAAAAGGGAATACGTTTAAGATTGACTTGATGCCCATTAAGTTAGGAGGATTTGATGTGGTTGTGGGTATGGACTGGTTAGCGAAGCATAAAGTCGAAATCGTATGTGATGAACGACTACTCAAGATACCGTTGAGCGACGAAGAAGTGTTAGTGGTAGAAGGTGAAAGGAGTAACACCCTATACCCTATGATATCCCACTTAAAAGCTACCAAGAGCTTGATGAAGGGATGTCCAACTTTTATAGTATATGTGATGAAAGCCCAAAAGGAGAAGAAGATCGAAGAGATTCCCGTGGTTTCGGAATACCCAGAGGTGTTTCCGGAAGAACTACCAGGACTTCCCCCGAATCGGCAAGTTGAATTCCAGATAGACTTGTTGCCTGGTGCTGCACCATTAGCCAAGGCACCGTACCGACTCGCCCCACCTGAGATGAAGGAGCTAATGGTACAAATTCAAGAACTACTGGACAAGGGATTTATACGTCCGAGTGTCTCTCCATGGGGTGCCCCGGTACTATTCGTGAAAAAGAAAGACGGAACCCTGCGAATGTGTATTGATTACAGGGAATTGAATAAACTGACCATAAAGAACCGTTACCCTCTTCCTAGAATAGATGACCTAATTGATCAACTGCAAGGAGCAAGTTATTTCTCCAAAATAGACTTGAGGTCAGGATACCACCAACTGAAGATAAGAGAAGAAGATATACCCAAAACAGCTTTCAACTAGGTATGGACACTATGAGTACTTGGTCATGCCCTTCGGACTGACTAATGCTCCAGCAGCATTCATGGACCTCATGAACCGCGTTTGCCGCCCTTACCTCGACAAGTTTGTGATCGTGTTTATTGACGACATACTGATCTATTCCCGAAGTAAAGACGAGCACGAGAAGCATCTCAGGCTAATTCTTGAATTGCTCAAGAATGAGCAACTATATGCCAAGTTCTCTAAATGTGAATTCTGGATGCGCCAGATCCAATTCTTAGGTCATGTGGTAAATGAGGATGGGATTCAAGTTGACCCTTCCAAGATTGAGGCCATAAAGAATTGGAAGATTCCTGAAACTCCTACGGAGATAAGGCAATTCTTAGAACTGGCTGGCTACTACCGGAGATTTATAAAGGACTTTTCGCGTATAGTGCAACCTTTGACCGCACTAACCAAGAAGAACACAACCTTTGTGTGGGAGCGAGAGCAGAATGAGGCGTATGAAACGCTTAAGGAGAAGTTATGCAGTGCACCTGTCCTTGCTCTTCCAGAAGGAGTAGAAGACTTCGTGGTCTATTGTGACGCTTCGCGTCAAGGGCTAGGATGTGTATTAATGCAACGCAACAAGGTGATTGCTTACGCATCAAGACTGCTGAATGATCATGAGAAGAACTACACGACGCACGATCTGGAGTTGGGTGCCGTGGTGTTTGCCCTCAAGATGTGGAGGCACTACCTTTATGGCACAAAGTGCATCATCTACACTGACCATAGAAGCTTGCAGCATATCCTTGACCAAAAGATGCTCAACATGCGTCAGAGAAGATGGGTCGAGCTATTGAACGATTACGAGTGCGAGATCCGCTACCATCTTGGTAAGGCCAATGTTGTGGCGGATGCATTGAGCCGAAAGGAAAGAGAAAAACCTCTTCGAGTACGAGCCTTAAGGATGAGTGTGTATACCAACCTTATAGCAAAACTGAAGGAAGCTCAAGGCGAGGCATTAAAGGAAGAAAAAGTAAAGGAAGAAGGATTGACTGGAATGGAAAAGCAATTGGAGATAGGGGACGATGGTACATATAGATATGGTGGAAGGGCTTGGGTGCCAAAACACGGAGGAATTCGAGAAGTAATCCTCGACGAAGCACACAAGTCTAGGTATTCAATTCACCCTGGAAGTGATAAGATGTACCAGGATTTAAAGACACTTTTCTGGTGGCCGGGAATCAAGAGATCAATCGCCGTTTATGTGGGGAAATGTTTAACTTGTGCCATGGTAAAAGCTGAGAACCAAAAACCATCAGGAACGTTGCAGCAACCTGAAATCCCATAGTGGAAATGGGATAATGTTACGATGGATTTTGTTACCAAGTTGCCCAGAACGTTTAAAGGTCACGATGCTATTTGGGTAATAGTGGATAGATTAACGAAATCAGCTCACTTCTTGCCAATTAGAGAAGACTACGACATGACGAAATTGGCCCAACTTTATGTCGACGAGATTGTAACGAGACATGGAGTGCCTTTGTCGATTATCTCCGACCATGATAGCCGTTTCACCTCTCGTTTCTGGAAATCATTCCAGCAAGCTTTAGGAACCCGTTTAGATCTTAGCACGGCTTACCACCCTCAGACCGACGGACAGAGCGAAAGAACTATTCAAACGATGGAAGACATGTTAAGAGCTTGCGTGATGGACTTTGGCGGAAACTGGGATAACCATCTTCCTTTGGTGGAATTCGCCTATAACAATAGTTACCACGCGAGTATCAAAGCCGCTCCATATGAGGCCCTTTATGGCAGGAAATGCCGATCACCCTTGAGTTGGAATGAGATTGGTGACAGCCAAATGATGGGACCCGACATAGTGTTGGAAACCACCGATAAGATCTATAAGATAAAGGAGCGACTGAAAGCAGCCAGGGATCGACAGAAGAAGTACGCTGACAGGAGGCGGAAACCTCTAGAGTTCCAAGTGGGCGACAGGGTAATGCTAAAGGTAGCACCGTGGAAAGGAACGGTGAGGTTCGGAAAGAGAGGAAAGCTAAGGCCAAGATACATTGGACCATTCGAAATATTGGCGAGAATTGGCCCAGTGGCATATAAGTTGAAACTACCCCCGGGGTTTAGTCACATACACGACACCTTTCATGTGTCAAACTTGAAGAAGAGCATGGTAGACAAAACCCTGGAACTACCATTAAAAGAAGCAAGAATAAGCGACAAACTGAATTTTGTGGAAGAACCTGTGGAGATCACGGATCGTTTGGTCAAACAACTCCGGCGGAGCCGCATACCCAAGGTTAAGGTTAGATGGAACTCCAAGCAAGGACCTGAATTTACTTGGGAGCGTGAAGATGAAATGAGGAAGATCTATCCACACCTCTTCAAACCCACCCGTTCAGTCTCTAATCAGAGTTAAAATTTCGGGACGAAATTTCCTAAACGGTGGGAGAATGTGACAACCGACCTCCAGGTTGTTACCCTAACCCTAGATTACTTGCATCATTATCCATGTTATGAGTGCTAATAATTGAAACTATTCAACCCTACTATGAAATTGGAAACAATTCTTACTACTTGATGTAAATTATGACTTTATGTGATTTTTATTATTGACTTTTAGCTAATTTAGGTTTCTACCTTTTAAAAAATTAGTGTCCCGGGAATGTCAACTAGTCACCCTTACAAAATTAAATTCAAGAGAAGGCAATTAAAATGTGAGCATACACACTCACACTTGCATAATTTTCGGCCATGCATGCATGGGCATGCATTAGATACTTCAATTCACCATCCACTAAATAATACATATTACCCAATACTACAAAATTACACTACATAATATCAAATTACAATTAAAATTTAAATGGAAATTCCCCCACTACACTCCAAGTTTCGGCCGCCCCCCTCACCACTCCTCTCCTCACTTCACCACCACCCCACACACCCACTCATCTTTCATGCACATCTCTCCCTCTCTCCCTCTCTCCCTTTATTCAAATCCACCATCTGATCCAACACACACACACACACACACCTCACAACACTCCCAAAACAATTCTCTCCAAGTCTTGTGCAAGAAAATTCGAAGAACACCACCAAGTCCATTCGGCCAAGAGCAAAACCGCAAGGAGTGGCCTAGTTCGCGAGTTTTGGTCACACAACCACACTTTTTCCACCATTCCAGCCTTGGTTCGAGCTTCTCCATTCAAGTCCAAGGAGTTTCAAGCCATCCACGACCATCAACACCTTCTAAACCGTGAGTTACATCGAGTGTAAGCTCATGTTGTCGGTTTTGTGACATTTCACTTGTTTTCTTCATTCATTACCTAAAAACCGTGTATTTCCTTGTTGTAGCAGAAACATCTCACCATCATCTTGTTCTTAAGGAGTTCTCAATGTTCTTGAAGGTAAACCTCATGTTATGTTAGTCATTCTTGAGGTAGAAACCGATTTCCACCATGAAAACCCTCTTTTTGAGTGTTTTGGTATCATCTAACTTGTGAAAGCTTCAACTCTTGTAAACCAAACTTGTGACCTGCATTTTTATGACTTAATGGACTCCCAAGAACCTGTTTTTAAAATTTCCAAGAGGCTACACACTCAAATCCACGGTTGATACATGGATTTCACCTTGAAACCCTCCTTTCTACATGTAACAACACCCTTTTAAGCATTTGTTTGAAAAATCCTTTTAACCAAGACCCATAACCTACTCATGAACGACTTAATGACACCTTAATAATCTGTTTATGAAGTTAAATGAAGTGTTGGTAACATTTAAACTCAAGTTAAGATGGTTTACACAAGTGTAATTGTCGGTTATGACATTTTCTACATATTTGAAGCATATGGATGTATAGATCAACTAGGCAACTTGTTGGGACTGAAATTTCAGTAGGTTTTAATGAATATTAGAAGTGTTAGTAATTTTTAATCTCTGGAATAAAGGACATGTTGTGATTTACCCTCTTTTAGTCACTTTTGGGACCCGAAAACATGGTAAAATGACTTTAAAAATAGTAAGAATATGAATTTAACACTCTTGAAAAGTATTCCAGGCTCAAAAATGATAAATAAAGTACTCTGGAGTCAATGGATAATTTAAAATGGTCAAAGACACAAATAAAAGACGTTTTAACTAAAACGGGTACAAACCGAGCATTAAAGTTGAAAATCAATTAGAAAATAAAGTGAAAATAATAAGAAGTGATAACGGAACAGAATTCAAAAATGCTAACATTGAAATGTTTTGTGCTCAGAAAGGGATAGCTTATCAGTTCAGTGCTCCCAGAACTCCTCAACAAAATGGAGTTGCTGAAAGGAAGAATAGAACACTGATTGAAGCTGCTCGTTCTATGTTAGCTGATGCAAAAATTCCTATCACTTTTTGGGATGAAGCTATATCAACTGCGTGTTTCGTTCAGAATCGAATCTTAATTGTGAAAGATAAAATGAAAACTCCATATGAGTTAATGTTTGGAAGGAAACCGAACATAAACTTTTTAAAATCATTTGGTTGTCCTGTTATGATTCTTAATTCAAGTGATAAATTAGGAAAATTTGAAGCAAAATCTGATAATGGATTTTTCGTTGGATACTCATCTGTTTCAAAAACCTATCGAGTTTACAACTCTAGGACAAATATAATTCTTGAAACATTCAACGTTAAATTTCTGGAAAATTCTTTTCCATCAGTTTCAAATGGTCCTGCATGGTTATTTGACTTAGATTCATTATCAAACTCTCTTCAATCTAACTTGTTTAATCAACCAAATTGTCCTGATTCTACAGGTAAGAAGAACTCAAGAGGAGATCTTGGATCTTTCAGTGAGGATTCAGATTCTGATGACCCAGATGATTCTAGCTCAGACTACCCATTTTTATCATTCGTCAAGGATTCACCAATACAAAATCATGATAATATAGTTTCAGGTCATTCAGCTTCAATTGATCAGGAAGGATCACAAAATATTCCTAGTGATGGTAATGAGTTTGTGATACCTGAGTCTGGAACATCATCCATCTCTAGTGATGTAGTTGATACTGGTAACTTTGATTACTTTATCAACTCACCGACTCAAGTTCAAAACTTCAATCCACATTCTTCTACTTTGATACATGAGCTTTCCAACTTGAACCAAACAAATCTGGATGTTAATGTTCAATGTGATGAGATTCCAACATCTCGTATTCACAAAAATCATCCGATTTCTCAGATTATTGGTCCATTGAATGAGTTAACAACAAGGAGTAAATCAGAACAAGCAAACGTGTGCTTATACTCTTGTTTTCTTTCTCAAATTGTTCCTAAAAATGTTACCGAAGCATTAAAGGACAATGGTTGGATAGAAGCCATGCAAGAAGAATTACTTCAATTTCGCAAACAAGAAGTGTGGAATTTTGTGGATCTACCTGAAAGAGAAAATGCAATAGGCACGAAATGGCTATTTAGAAATAAGATTGATGATCGTGGTGTTGTAATAAGGAACAAAATGAGACTTGTTGCACAAGGATACACACGGGAAGAAGGAATAGATTATGATGAAGTATTTGCACCAGTTGCAAGACTTGAATCCATTCAAGTTTTTTTGGCTTATGCTTCATTCATGAAATTCAAGGTGTATCAAATTGATGTAAAGGGTGCATTTCTATATGGTATTATCACTGACGATGTGTTTGTGAAGCAACCTCCAGGCTTTGAGGATGCACAATTTCCACATCGAGTGTATAAGCTGAGTAAAGCTTTATATGGACTTCATCAAGCCCCTAGAATTTGGTATGAGACGTTATCACAACACTTAATCCAACATGGATACACAAGAGGGAAATTTGATCCAACTTTATTTATAAAGAAGGATAATAATGATCTTTTATGTGTATACGTTGATGACACAATATTTGGTTCTACCAGTCCAAATTTGTGTAATGAATTTGAAGAAATCATGAAATCCCGGTTCCAAATGAGTTCTATGGGAGAGATTAACTTCTTTCTTGGACTTCAAGTCAAGCAAACTGAAGATGGAATCTTCATCAATCAAGAGAAGTTTGTTGACAAGCTCTTGAAGAAATTTAAGTTGCAAGACTGTCAGTCCATACGAACTCCAGCAGATGTTAACACCAAGATTGAACCTGATCCAAAAGGAAAATCTATTGACCAAACTTTATACAGATCAATGATTGGCTCTTTGATGTATCTTACTGCATCTAGACCGGACATTATGTATGATGTTTGTGTTTGTGCCAGGTATCAATCAGACCCGAAAGAATCTCACTTAATTGTTGTCAAAAGGATATTCAGGTATCTCAAAGGTAAACCAGCCTTAGGGCTTTGGTATCCTTACGAGGGTAACTTTGAACTATATGGATATACAGATAGTGATTATGGTGGATGCTGTCAAGATAGAAAATCTACTTCGGGTGGGTGTCAATTTATTGGTCCCCGATTAGTCTCGTGGCAATGTAAGAAACAAACAAATGATTTTGTTTCAACTGCAGAAGCTGAGTACATTGCTGCATCAGCAGGATGTTCTCAAATCCTTTGGTTGCAAAATCAACTACTGGATTATGGGTTCAATTTTCTTAAAACACCAATTTACATTGATAACACAGCTGCTATGTTCATAACAGCTATTCCTGTTCAACACTCAAAAACAAAACATATCGAAATTCGATATCATTTTCTTAGAGATAACTCTGAAAAAGGATTAATCATATTGATTCAAATTGCAACAGAAAAACAATTGGCAGATCTATTTACTAAAGCCTTCCTACCAGGACGGTTTGAGTATTTAGTAGAATCAATTGGTCTTATAAATCATATGTGAACTCCCTAAATCAAAAGATCATAATAAGTGATCCTCTCATTGTTAATTGCCTGTTTATATTTTGTGTGTGTGAGATTCTTGTTTTCCTTAGAAATATCAAATACAAAAATATAAATCAAAACTACAAAAATAGAGTCTTTTTCTAATTTTTAGAAAAATAGAGTCTTTTAGAAAGGATTATGTTATGCAACATGTGAGAAATGATAGTACATTAGTGAGATCAGTTGCATACTTCACTCATTAATAAAGTCTAGACATGATCAGATATGATGTGTAGACAATATCTTACTATTATGCTGAAAAAGTAATTCTTGTGATCAAACTAAATATTAATGCTTGTGTGTATTCATCTGAGTACTTTTGAGTTGTTTTGGCTTATCAGATTGAATGCTTGTTAAGTTACACCACTCACACCTGTTGATACTGTGTTTAATCATGAGATCTGTTACAAAGCATCATCTCACTTCTCTGTTATGAGTCATCATAGACCTGAAGTGCTGAGATATCCTTTGTTGTAAGTGATTACAGACCTGGATTCTCTCTTTGATGCAAAAGATGCCAATGTGCACAAACTATTCAAATGAATAGTCAGAGCTGATCAAATGGTTATCCATGATCATTCTCTATTAATTTAAGTAACATGAACTCTGGTGATACATATGTTTCAGGTAATAAGTTGAGTATGTGTTCTTTCTTGCATATCATGATGATGGTTGAGCTCTCTAGTCTCTGTATGATTTACATCATGTCATATCTAAATCTACCCTAATCAATCAAAGAATTGAAAAAGTAAGTGAGTTGATAATTTGTAAAAACCACTCATTGTCTGTCCTTAGATCTTATGTCTCATTTGCTGTAATATCACTGACCTAGAACACACTTGATCAGGATTTATTCATTGTCTATGACTATTCACATTTTTTTTATTTTAATGTGCTGATCTTCATTAATATGATCTCACCGCAGACATTAATTCTTTTGTTTATATTAGATTTTGATTCTGCTTTCATTTTGCTTTTATGCATGTTTTTTGTGTGTGAAGGCAATGTCACAATGTGATGTGTGCCTTATTATCTTTCCTAAGAAACTTATAAGTTTTTCAAACTTAAAAGTTTAGGGGGAGTAATAAATGAAAGAGTTGTTCTCAGAAAATAATCATAATCAAAATCAAAATTAAAATATTGAATTGAAAGGTTGATGCTATATGTTCAAAGTATTTGTGTAATTTGAAAATGTAATTTTTTAAAAATATAATATGAACCTACATAAATTTGAAAATGAAAATGCTTCTATCATAAGTTGAAAATTAGATGATAATTGAAATTGATTTTATGTTGAGACTAAAATGAAGGGACAAAATAAATTTAAAAATAAATATAAATAAATTTTTGTGAATTGAAAGTGCAAAATACAAAAAGTTCAAAATTGAGGGACTTAAAGGTAAAAAGTTTGAAAAATTCAAAATTATGCTTCAAATGTTTTAAAAATTAGTATGAAATATTACTAATATTTTTAAAAAGTGTGCAGGTGAAGAAATTGGAAATCACAAGTGTTAAAATCATTAAAGTCAACTCAAAGTCAAAGTCAACTGGTTGGGGCCGCAAAAAAAAAAATTTTCAACACTTTTATATAACACATTTCCTTATAGAAAAATCGATCTTCCCATTTAAACCTCTTAAACTCTTAGTCATCTAAAACGTATATTTAGTATGCATTTCCAGCCCCAAACAAGTTTAAAACCTTTAAAATAGGAGATCTAGAACTCACCTGGACTCGATGAGTAGCTTCTCAATCAAGCTTTCAAAGCAATGGTTGCACTACACAGCCTGCAGATAAGTTAACAATCAAATGAGTTAATTTCTGCCTAATTTCGCTGCAAGATTAGCAGTTTCGCTGCTAGTTTTGCTAGTAGTTTTGCTGCTAGTTTCGCTGGCATCTTCGCTGACAGTTTCGCTGGCATCTTCGCTGCCAGTTTCGCTGCCAGTTTCGCCCAACTTTCGTTGGAAAACCATGTCTGCGAAACTACCTGCGAAACTATAGTTTCGCAGGAAGATCCACAGTTTCGCTGGACGAATACCTAATTTCCCTGGATGAATGCCCAGTTTCGTAGAACGGGCTAAAAATTACGAACAACCCATTTTTGGCCAAAACTTCAATCCTTTACACCCAAAGCCTTGGTTTATCACCCAATAAGCTTTATCTAAGCTTCTTACATATTTTCTTGCACAAAAACTTGGGTTTTGGGCGAATCTTTGCCGCTTTTAAAAATCCAAACCCTAGAATCCGGGTTTACATCAAAATCAACGATTAAATGATGTTTCTTACCTGGATTCTTGGTAATTTCTTGTTGTTTGGATGCCCACGAACACCGATCTTCAATCCCGAGATCAACCGAGCCTTGAATATTCAATTCTCTCTACTTTCTCTCTCTCTTCTCTCTCTTTACAACTAGAGTGTTGAGTTGCAAATGAGAGCTGCTCAAGCTGATCCGTTTATATATATCGGGCGTTCCCCGGACCTTAAACTCGCCAAACACATATCCCGCGATGTTTACCCGGTCCATACTCCATTACACGCTTATTTTCTTTAAATAACTCAACTAAGCCCATTATTATTAATTGGCTCGTTTCGACTTTATTCGGGGCGTTACATAAACGATTAGGGTTTTGCAAGCTTACCCAACATTGAAAATGATCAAATCTATATATAGAAGCCTTAGTTTCGCAGTCAGTTTCGCTGCCAGCGAAACTATACTGCCGAAACTATAGTTTCGCCCGGCAGAAACAACAGTTTCGCCAGGTGAACTACAACAGCTGACTATGAGCGAAACTACAAAATTAATTCGCTCATAGTTTTGCTAGACTACAAAATTAAACTAAATGAACTACATTCAAAAGTAAATTAACATTAGACCTATTACAAAGTAATATAAACATGATCTAATCTAAGGTCAGTCCAACCTATACATGATCTTCAATACTCCTCCTAGGTTGGATCTCACCACCTTACTTGTCTTGATTTGACATGTTTGCTCCAGTCTCTCCTGCTGCATCTGATGTATCTTTACTTGCTCCTACAGCTTTTTCCACGGAGCTTCACACATAGATTCTCCCTGTTCAGCTTTAGTTTCCCCTGCTGCTTCTGATATGTCGTCATTGCCTCCTGCAGCACCTTCGGGATGAGCACTAGCTTTCTCAAATTGTCTTGCTAACTCCCTCACATCCATATTTAAATCATCCTGAGCTCTCACTTTCTCAGCTATCTCTTTCACTTCTGCTCTCACTCCTCTTACTTTATTGGCAACAGTCATAAACAGACTGGCTTCCTTTCTCGTCTCGTCACCTGCCCTTGCTTTAACATGATTTTCGCAAAGAACTAGTAGGTCTTCATCATAGAAACTAAATAGCTCCATAGGATCAAACACTCTAAGCTCACCCCCATTCTTTACCCTGATCACCGCCTCCCCCGTATTGTTATCGTCTAACCACTTCTCAAAGTTTTGTAGTTGCTGGGGGAGGGGGGATCTGCCAGTCTAATCCTGTTCAATGTCTTTGGGGCTTTCACCCTTAGCACAATCTTTCCTTTTCCTGTTTCCTATTCTTTATCCTATTCAAACAGTTAGTGTTATCAAATAATGTGGTATAATTTTGATCACAATCTGAGACACGCTCAGTAAATTATATTGTAAATTTTCACAATAATTTACTTTCTCAAATTTGAGCACACCATTAGTTACTATTCTTTCACCAATAATTTTACCTCCCTTCTTATCCCCACCAAATGGCAGATAGGAGGCATTTTGTTTGAAATCATGGAGTAGAGAACAATTTCTTGTCATATGCCTAGTGTTGGGTATTCTACCTTTGAAGAAATTGAAGATTTTCAATATTATTGAAGTTGAAGACTTGAAGAACAAAAGCAACAAAATATTAGTCTAGAGTTTATTTTGTAATTATTGTAAATGCTAGATTAGTATAAATATTAACATATATCATCATTGTAAAGTGTGAATAATTCTCCACCAAATGTGGGAATTAGTTCCATCACCAACAATATCATATCATCATTCTTCATGGATGTGATTTCATCATCAAATCAATAAACCAAAAGAATTAAACACTTTTGTGTTCATCATTATTGTATATTTTAGCATCTAATCATTAAGTTTTGTTATTATCAATATGAATTCTAAGATCCAAGCTCAACGATCCCGTTCATATCGGGAACACACAATTGGTATCAGAGCCAGAGTTGATGGATACATATGATTTTGATGAGATTTCATGGGTAGATTGCTAAAATGGTTAAAGATATGAAGAAAACTTGAAAAAAAAGTTAGTGTGTTCTGTTGGGTTTGTTGGACCATATCAAAGTAGTTTAACCATTTTAAACTATGAAAACGCAGCGGATTAATACCTTAATATATTCATTTGTAATCTGAAAAATAAGGTTCATTTCATAACAACAACAAACCCAAGAACATAAGGATCATTCATATGTGTTTGAACTAGCTATCAACAACAAATAACAACCAAAGTATGAAATACAAACTACCTTTTGTATGCTGCTGAATAAACGTGATGAAGGAGGAAGAAAATGAGCTTCTTGAATGACCAAGACACCAAGGAGAGGTGTCCTCAAGCATCCATACCCACAAGCACCAAGCAATCACCTTTGTTGCTAGGATTTCACCACCAAAACGAACCTTGAAAGGCTGCTGAAAACCTTTTTCAGCCGAGATCAAGCTGCTGAAAACCCTTTTTCAGCCGAGATTTACTTCTAGATTGGAGAGTGTTTTGCCTTGAGGTTCTTGCATATGTGAGAGAGATGAGAGGATGGAGTGTGTGTGTGTGTGTTCTTGGAGTATGGTGCATCAAAAACAAACAAGACCCACTCCCCATAAAGGGGACGGCTGAAAGTTGTCTTGAGATGGGGTTTTTCCCCCCAAAACCAAAACCCAATTTTTATAAACTAGATGTTTAAAATAGATATATATATATATAATTTACCTTTTAATTATATAACACATACACACTTTTATTATTTGATGTTATTTAACTAAATTAAACAACATTACAAATAGTATCCATGAACAAAATATCCATATAGGTTGTTCAATCTCATATGCAACTTATTTAGAAAACCCATTTTCTAAATTGGTGTATTCATTTAATTGCATGATCATATCATCAATTAAATATTATTTGGTGTTTGCTAAGCTTGTTATTGGGTATGAACCGACTTGGATCATAACGTACTAACCACATCAATGTTCTATATGTCTTGGGCATAAAGGATCCAACAATCTCCCACTTGCACAAGATTCATAGAAGATTGATGCAAGCAGTAAATACCGCCTAACAACGGTTTACTACCCTTAATACGTATGACTTAAAGCCATTCAATAACATCATCCCCTTCAAGTATCCAACTTGAAATGATTTAGGTGAATCAATCATTTATCCTTTTGTTACAGATGTCATGTTAAATCCAAGGACATAGAATGATCATTCCTTGTTGATTTAACTTAATCAGGCCTTAGACATCTTGCTCTCAACGAATAAGAGGAACAAATTCCATCTTGACTACATACGTTTTTCACAATCACCTCGTGTCATATCTGAACATAGCCTTATGTACTGCCCATTATTTCAGAGCAATGAAGAACTAGTTCAAGGTATAACATTTGGTGAATATCAAAACCCAATATGTATCTCAGGTTGGAGGATACCAAATGATATTCGCCTTTACTCAAATTTACTTATGATCAATCTAGAAGATTCCTTGTAGTAAAATTGAGATGCGGGTCAGTCCAATATTTGTATCCCACAAATATCTATGAACCTTGGCAGCAACCAATTGCTCTATATTCATTCCTTATGAATATCCACCAATCCATGTTCATAATAGTCTTACGTTCATATTTGTTCCCACAAACATGACCGACTACGGATATTTAGAATAATAAACATATTCATGGATGTATACATGCTAATATAACTCAAAATATCATAAGTATATAAAGAGTTAAATATTACATTGTTTCAAACTTTTAATACTAAATAGATCATTATTCCAATCACTAGAATATCGAATTCCTAAGGCACAAGTATGACTTTCATGTTTGCCCTTTCAAGGAGCTTTGTGAGTGGATCCGCAACGTATTGATCGGTATGAACTTTATAAATACATATCTTTCCCTTTTCAACTTCATCCCTTATGTAGTTGAATTTCCGCTCAATGTGCCTAGCCTTTTGAAATGCACAGGGTACCTTGATTTATGCAATTTTACCCTCGTTATCACAAAAGGATTTCTAGGGGTCTTGAATGGTAGAGACCACCCTAGGTAGGCGATAAATTTCTTTATCCATGCAGCTTCCTGAGCTGCTAATGATGCGGCTATGTATTCGGATTTTGTAGTGGACAATGCTACTTCATTCATAATGAAGACATACCCCGATTGTGATCGAGAATCATCTCGAACGGTTTGGAAACTCGCATCCGTGTAACCCTTTACAACGAGTTCTTCTTCATCAGATCCGTATATTAGAAACATTTCTTAGTCCTCCTAAGGTATTTCAATATACTTTTAATAGCCATCCAATGGCTATTACCTGGATTCTGCTAATATCTGCTTGTCATGCTTAACGCGCATGACACGTCCAGTCTAGTGCATACCATCGCATGATGGATCCTATAGCTGATGCATATGGGACGTCCTTCATTCGATCTTGCTCATCCTTTGAGCTTGGACATTGAGATGTACTCAATATTGTCCCTCTTTGAATAGGTACCATACCTTTCTCAGAGTTTTCCATCTTGAACCTTTTCAAGACTTTATCAAAATATGCACTTTGGTTTAAACCTATCAACCGCCTCGATCTATCCCTATAGATCTTTATTCCAATAAATTGCCGGCTTCATCGAGATATTTTATGCAAAAACAACTTCCAAGCCAGGTTTTAACACCTTTCATGGTTGGAATATCATTTCCAAAAAGTAGTATGTCATCAACATACAATACTAAGAATGTTATTATGCTCCCACTAGCCTTCTTATATACACAAGCCTCGTCAGCGTTCTTGATGAAACCAAATTTCTTGATCTCTTCATCAAAACGTTGATTCCAACTTCTCGATGCTAGTTTTAATCCATAGATTGACCTCTTTAACTTACATACTTTATTAGGATGTTGTGGATCGACAAAACTATCAAGCTGAACCATATGGACAGTCTCTTCGAGATGTCCATTAAGAAAAGCGGTCTTGACATCCATTTGCCAAATCTCATAGTCATAATATGCAGCTATGGCAAATAATATCCTAATTGACTTTAGCATTACGACAGGCGAGAAGGTTTCATCATAATCAACCCTTTGAGTTTGAGTGAAACCTTTTGCTACAAGTCTTGCTTTGTAAGTATCCAAGTTTCCATGTATATCCATTTTCTTCTTGAAACCCACTTGCATCCAACCGGTTTGGAGTTAAGTGGAGGGTCAACCAATTCCCAAACTTGATTGTCATACATGGATTGCATCTCAACGTTCATGGCATCCAACCATTTGTCACAATCCGAATTGGACATTGCTTCATGGTATGTAGTTGGCTCATCGGAGTCAACCACATAGCATCCATTCATGAAAAATCCATATCTTTCAGGTGGAATGCTAACTTTACCAGATCTACGAACGTTTTGTGTGTATTGATCAACCTCTTGATCATCATTAACAACCTCTTGTTGATTACTAGTGTCAACCAAACGTGTATTGGCTTGTGGATCTTGATCCTCATCAAATTCCACTATTCTATACGTTATTCCTTCCATAAGGAACTTAGTTTCCAAGAACTCAGCCTTTCGAGCAATAATTACTCTTGCTCTGTTGGATCAAAGAAGTAGTATCCTGTACAGGTTTTGGGATATCCAACAAACATACACTTAGTGAATTGACTATCTTGGTCAGGGTAATATTCAAAATACAAGCCTCGGAGAGCATTGCAAACCCCAAAATGATAGAGGTAGTGAGCTTATAGCCATCATAGATTGAACCATATCCAATAGGGTTCGATTTCTCCTTTCAGACACATCATTATGTTGTGGTGTTCCAGGTGGAGTAAGTTGTGAGACGATCCCACAACTTCTTAGATGGTACTAAAAGCATCACTGAGGTATTCACCTCCTCTATCTGAACGAAGAACTTTGATAGTTTTATTGAGTTGATTTTCTACTTCATTCTTGAAGATTTTGAACATTTCAAAAGCTTCATGTTTATGCGTCATCAAGTACACATAACCATAGCGACTATAATCGTCGGTAAAGGTAATGAAGTATTTTTCATCATTTCTAGTCATTGTCTTAAAAGCGCCACATACATCCGAATGTATGATTCCAATAAGTCTTTTGCCCTCTCGTTAGTGCCACTAAAGGGCGACTTCGTCATCATACCTTGTAACCAAGATTCACATTTATCAAATGAAACATTTTCATTTGCTTTTCAAAAGACCATTCTTTTGAAGTGTTTGAATCTGATTCTTGTTTATGTGACCAATATGACAATGCCAAAGATAAGAATCACTTAGATCCATTTTAAGTCTCTTGGTGCTTGTTTGGTATAATGAGCTTTTATAGGATGAATCATTATGAACCAATTCATAGATTCCATTAAAAGGCATAACCTTGAAATAAAATACATCATCCATACAAACATAAATACCATCGTTAACAAACTTTAATTCATAACCACATTGTTCTAAAAGGGAAATCAAAATTATGTTCCTAGTCTAACTAGGAGCATACAAAATGTTCTTAAGAACAACTTCCAAACCATTTGAAAGTTTCAAAATATTGTCTCTTTGGGCTTCGACATCAACTTTTGCTCCATTGCCCATGTAGAGACTTGTGTCTCCCTTCTTGAAGTGCTTATTTCTTTTGAACCCCTGCAACAAATTGCATATGTGAGTTCCACATCCGGTATCCAATACCCATGTGTTTGAAGAAATAACATTTAAATCAATGTGAATTATGAAAGTTGTACCTGAGGTTTGCCCAGCATCCCTCTTGTTTCTCAACTCTTTGAGATAGGTTGGACAATTCCTTTTCCAATGTCCTATCTCTCCACACTCAAAGCATGGATCGTTCTTCGTTACCTTAGGCTTCTTAAGCTTAGGCTTTGGAGGTTCCGCTTTAGCCTTTCCTTTCCCCTTTCCTTTGATGTACCCCTTTCCTTTGGCAACATTTGCCTTTGGATCGGGGAATGGCCTTTTCATATTGCCTCCCTCATTGATCGAGGGAACATGTAGAACCTTTCTACCCATTCCTGACTCGGCTGTTTTGAGCATTGCGTGAAGCTCACCAATACTCTTGTCCCATCCGTTCATATTGTAATTCATTATGAACGTCTCAAACCTTTTAGTTAGGCCATTAAGGATCAAATCCGTGGCCAACTCCTTTGAGACGGGACAATTAAGCCGCTCGAGGCGATCAACGTGGCTTTTCATTTTAAGAACATAAGATGATACCGATTGGGTTTCTTCCATGTGACACGCATGAAGCGCTCGAACCGTTTCGAAGCGCTCTACCCTAGCTTGTTGAAGGAACATTTCCTTCAATTGGGTAATTATGTCATATGCCCCAAGATGCTCCAAATCCTTTTGGAGTTCGGGAATCATAGTTCCCAACATGAGGCAGGAAACCTGCATGGAATCCTCAGTGTATTGAAGCCAATCGTTATAGGCCTCAACATCCTCGGGGTCGGGTTGGTCAGGAATAGGATCGTCAAGGACATAGGCCCTTTTCTCTTGCTTGAGAACAATTCTCAAGTTTCGATACCAGTCCATAAAGTTATTATGGTTAAGACGATCCCTTTCTAAGATTGTTGTCAGTGATAGGGTAGGGACGGTCGGGGTGGTAGCATTATTGTTTGCGACCATTCTACAAAATCACAAAGTTTATTTTAGTATTTCTGAAAAAATTGCATTTTAATTATTAATACCCTTTACACGTCTCATAGACAATTAATAATTAAAATCTAGAATCCAACGTTACATTTCAATGATGGTTAGGTGACATTTATCCCATTATTTAAATTAACAAGGTAGTCAAAACATTTGACAATTGCAACCTATTGCAACTTCTAGCTTCATGGGATCGGTTAAACATCTTATGTTTAGTCGGCATGTAAAATCCCATCAACACCGTTGTACGCCATGCTTCGGTGACCCTATGCACATGGTTTCCAATTCAAGTCGTCCTACTTACACACACGTGTGAGCTTACACATACAAGTGGTTAGGTGACCTTTATCCCACAAGTATGCTAAGCCCACCTCAAACACACAAGTTCCTTAAAAGTGGTTAGGTGACCTTTATCCCACAAGTAGTTCTCAAGTGATTCGAGTGTCGTGTAAAAGGATGGTGTTAAACTTGTTTCCAAAGGGATTTAAGTTTCCATTAATTCTAGTTATGAAAACTCTATGTACCTTGTATTCGCATGCTTTCAAATACATGGTACCCTATGGTTCCTTTTTAATAAAATCTCTTTTATTTTGAAATCATTAATCCTTTTAATAACCTTTTATTAGTCACTTAATGATTAGGAACCAAAAATTCAGCTTGTTATAATAATTTATTTAGATTGTTAAGCATATCCATATATCAAACAATCAACATAAAATGAATAAAAAAGCATATATACAACAACCACATGTGCATAACCATAGCCACTATGCTGACAACACTTGTTTGCCATCACAAGTGTTGTCATTTGGTCTTTCCTAAGGGTTGAACACAACACAAAAGATGAGATCTCCAAAGACCCCCACTTGAACTTGCATCCAAATGCTTCAAGTCCTTCTCTAGTGTCTTCCTTTTGTGTTTCATCTTGTGCATCTTCTTTTACAAAATTTATATCCTAATACAAATATTCTAATAAAAGAAAACACACTTAATCTATCTATTACATTGCCATTGAATGAATAAATAAATTACATCCAATACAAAACACAAAAGAATAATATTACAACCCATTATGAATGAAATCAACCAAAACAAACATCCATTCAAAACCAAAACAACACAAGGTCAAGGCTAGGTTATGCACCAATATGAAACATCATATACAACATTCAAAAACCAAATAAATCCCCATATGACCCTAAATTTTCAGCCAACATAACCAAGAATTTAGGGTATTTTTGTCCAAACAAAACACAATCAACCATTTGATATCTTTCTTTCAAGGTTTAATCACAAGCATGTTAGATATAACCTTAAAAGGTTGGGGATTTATAACATCACCACAAAACAGCCCCTATAAGGTTGTTAAAGCCCCATAAAACCAATTATACAAGGACAAATGAAACTAGTCATCCACATATCCGGCTCTAGATGCCAATGTTGGGTTTGTTGGACCATATCAAAGTAGTTTAACAATTTTAAACTATGAAAACACAGCGGATTAATACCTTAATATATTCATTTGTAATCTGAAAAATAAGGTTCATTTCATAACAACAACAAACCCAAGAACATAAGGATCATTCATATGTGTTTGAACTAGCTATCAACCAGTAACAACCAACCAAAGTATGACATACAAACTACCTTTTGTATGCTGCTGAAAAACGTGATGAGGAGGAAGAAAATGAGCTTCTTGAATGACCAAGACACCAAGGAGAGGTGTCCTCAAGCATCCATACCCACAAGCACCAAGCAAGCACCTTTGTTGCTAGGATTTCACCACCAAAACGAACCTTGAAAGGCTGCTGAAAACCTTTTTCAGCCGAGATCAAGCTGCTAAAAACCCTTTTTTCAGCCGAGATTTACTTTTAGATTGGAGAGTGTTTTGCCTTGAGGTTCTTGCATATGTGAGAGAGATGAGAGGATGGAGTGTGTGTGTGTTCTTGGAGTATGGTGCATCAAAAACACAACAAACCCACTCCCCATAAAGGGGGCGGCCGAAAGTTGTCTTGAGATGGGGTTTTTTCCTCCAAAACCAAAACCCAATTTTTTATAAACTAGATGTTTAAAATAGATATATATAATTAACTTTTAATTATATAACACATACACACTTTTTTTATTTGATGTTATTTAACTAAATTAAACAACATTACAAATAGTATCCATGACAAAATATCCATATAGGTTGTTCAATCTCATATGCAACTTATTTAGAAAAGCCATTTTCTAAATTGGTGTATTCATTTAATTGCATGATCATATCATCAATTAAATATTATTTGGTGTTTGCTAAGCTTGTTATTGGGTATGACCCGACTTGGATCATAACGTACTAACCACATCAATGTTCTATATGTCTTGGGCATAAAGGATCCAACATGTTCTTCATGAGAAATCCAATGATTTGGATTCATCAACATAATGCTACAATAGCAATTCATCAACAATTTAACAATCAATTCAACATACAAGATCCGATGCGGACCATGCAAGAAATCGAAGTTTGAGGGCTGTCGTAGGTATCGAATGGAAGAGGCTGCCAAGTAGGTAGCTTGCGATCGAATTGGAAGGGGCTGCCGTAGGTAGCCTTTGCGAATTCAAAGGGTTGCCGTAAGTGGCCTTCTCGCCGAATTAGGGTTTGCAAATTAGGGTTTCAAATGAGTTCATGGATATGGGCTTTATTACACAATTGGGTTTGTTACTTGGACTTTCATTATTAAACAAAAAAAACACAGTTGGACTTGGGCTCAAGTGTTGAAGATTGGGCTTATGATCAACAAAACAAAAAGAAAAGGTGGACCGGGGTTTATTTGTTTGGGCCGCCAACATCAAAAAGAAAAGGTGGACTCGGGTTTTAGCTTAAAGCTATGAAAGCAAGCTATAACAACAAAACAAAAACAAAATTGTTGTTCTAAAGTTTTGAAGATCTCGCTTCCGCATCAACAACAAATCTTGGCTTTGAACAACTATTCAACAAAACAAGATCAAGCTTCATTCACATCGAATTCTACAATGTAGGGGAGTATTGTTGGGTATTCTACCTTTGAAGAAATTGAAGATTTATATTATTGAAGTTGAAGACTTGAAGAAAAAAGCAACAAAATATTAGTCTTAGGGTTTATTTGTAATTATTGTAAATGCTAGATTAGTATAAATATTAACATATTTATCATTGTAAAGTGAAAATAATTCTCCAAAATGTGGGAACTAGTTTCATCACCAACAACATCATATCATCATTCTTCAAGGATGATGATTTCATCATCAAATCAATAAACAACAAGCATTAAACACTTTGTGTATTCATCATTATTGTATATTTAACATCTATCATCAAGTTTTGTTATTATCAATATGAATGCTAAGATCCAAGCTCACGATCCGTTCATATTGGGAACAACACCTAGAACAACCACTATCAACATACAACTTGTTGTCGTCCTCCATGCTTGTTCCTGCAC